>WEKX01009614.1:134520-191324 GCA_013390025.1 Pitta sordida
TAGCTGAATGTTTAATTAGGAACAGTTAATCACCTCTTCAAATAAGCTGAAGAGTTACATAACTGCACATTAAAATTCTTACAGATAAAGACAGTTTAACTTGGTTTCCTATGGAAATAAGCTTTATGTAACTGTTTTGTCTGTCTCTCCATCTTTCTTTTCTCTACCCTTTACTTTCCCTTCAACAAAAGGCTGAAACATTAGCCACTTTGAACTTGAGGGCTGAAAATCTCTAAAATTATATTCCCACTGGTTTTTAGAAGACAGTTGATGAGATAAGAGAGAAAGACCTAAATCATAGGCCTGGTTTTCTGTAAAGGAAATGGAGAAAGTTTCAAAGTGAAAACTCGGTGTGGGATTACTACTTGTAATGCCTGAGTTGCTGAACAGGTTGGCTGCTTTAGATTTCATGGGCTCAATTTCCTTGTACAGAGAAATAAACGGGCAATTTCCTGGCCTAACAGAGGTCTGTTTCAATTGTTGTCCTCTCACGAGTCAGTGGAGGTAACTCTGCCTTTACTCTGGGCTGAAAACTCAGGCCTTTAGAAAGTATATATGGCCACAATATAATAAAGATGAATGGTTTTTGTGATTTTCCATTTATTTGATTGTTAATACACTCTAGACTGTTTAGTCTTTTTTTTTTAGCTGAATGCAATGACAATAGCTGGTGTATGGCAAACAATCCAGAGGTGTTTATGATCATCTACTTCAATGTAGACTGAGGCAGAGTCAGAACAATATTGAAAGAAATTTTGAAAAATCAGATGTCAGAATGATAATAATTTGTTTATTCCTAGAGTAACATCTTGACCAAGACAACCTTCCTCTTATAGCAAAGCTGAACTGCTCTGAAGTTAAGAAATCTTGTGGTTCAGTCTGTTGTCTGTGTGCTTGTCTGTCATTGACTTGAAAAGCCGAAGGAGAGAAAGTCATTCAAGACAACCGATCGCAGTATCTGTGAAGTATTTTTCATTTTATGTTTCACATAATTGTGTGTGAGGCAAGTTTTTAATAAGGTCCCCCCCTAAAAAAAAGATTGTGAATTTTCCAAAATATTTGGAAATTCCTAGATTTTGAGAAAATTTGAAGATAATCCAAATTCTGTGGATGATACTTATCTTCACTGGTCTAAAGTGAAACCCCAGAATCTCATGTTTTGGAAGACTTCATATGAAGATTTAAATATTGAATTCCTTGCTCACAAACAAAAAAATGGAAAAAACTACATGTTAATTGAGTCAGAATTTGAACCAAGTTTCAGCATTTTACAGTTTTATTTTAATAACTTCATGTATAAATATGCTATCAAGGATGAATTTTCTCTAGCCTTTTTAACCTGGTTAGTCTGATCAATGAGGGACAAAAATTATTCAAAGTGCAAAACACTCATGGCATCATCCCACAGGCAAACTACTATGGACCTACTACCAAAGTAAGCCAAAGATACAAAACGTTTGTTGTCCATATGAATGCTTTTCTCAATTCTGTTTTGTTGATTCCATGTACTGTTTTACTCTTCCGATCTACCTTTGTAATTTTTCTGTGCCTCCTTTCTGAGTCACAGCATTCAAAACAGGTCCATTTTAATATTAGTTTGTATAGGATTAAACAGACAACATAAATGACCAGTCATTGAAATATCCTCAAATAATGAAATATTTAGAATAATTATGAAGATGAGTATAATGCCTCATACATCTGCATGTCATAAAGAGTAGTCATGTTTCTTGCATGAGTACAAAATTTAACAGTTTCATCAAGTTTTTATCCTGATGACTTTTTTTCTCATGGCTATAGAAACATACTGAAGTATTTAAATCACCTGTCAAACGTAAGCCCTCTTGAGCACTGACACTTTAAAAATACGTATAATGTGAAATGAGACATCATTTATACTTGTTAAGATTTTTTGTGTTTTCTTATAACATATAAATGGGGAAACTAGATGCATAAACAGTAGATTTACAGTTTTAATATTTTTTTCTCACTAATTTCCAGAATGTAATTCTGCCCCCAGCTGGTTAAGACATAGTTGACATAGGAGATTGAAAATGAGAGAATATTGAACCTATGAACTCTGCTTCTTCTCAGATGATGACTACAATTTGCATGCAAAGTATCAGCAGCTTTAGTGTTCAGCACAGGTGCTAATAGATTCTAGGTTCGTTATGCAAGTATATACTGCGCCCTCCTCATTATAGTACTAATAGCACAAAGGTGAAACTGTTTTCAGGAAACAGAGTTCATTGATTACGCCTACAGAACATTACAATTAATGACATCAGTCTGTGGTAATTGCTACACCTGTATCAGATCAACTGAAAAGTAGACATTTAATATATGCTCTTGTCACTGATAGAGTCCAGAAAGTTTCAGACATTTACTACCTGGAATGGATTGTTACATGCTTCCTATTGCTCTTTTTCATCAAATTCTTAGTCTGTCTTTTGCAAACAGAACACATGTACAGAAAAATTTACATGACTTTCACTTCTTTTTCATGTATTACTGCAGCCCACCCTTATCTGCCAGGAAGGAGGAAAAACAAAGGAAAAAGGAAAGTATACCAATAGAAAAGCATGGAGATAAGTTGTTATTATTATTACCTTTTGAAACAAAAGCTTTCATTCACCCTTCAACCTCTCTCCACTATCTTCTATCATATTTCAGAACATGTCTTCTGATACAGCTGAAGAATAGATTACAAATACCTCCAAATTCATCTAACTTACTTTCCATTTCATATATCATCTTTTCATATGCACCTGTTTCTGTCACATCAGCAATTCAGTCCCTCAGTAGCAGTCCTGATGCATCCTTTCACTTTCTCAGCATTAGTTTTCAATGCCATGGGACTACAGGGACAATGCCAAGAAGCTTGGCCTCTGCATTTACACTCTATATATTCAAATAAATAAAACTGGCAAGGAAATATGGAATAAGTGGAAATAGTTTTCATAAAATAAGAAAAAAGAAAAAAAAACCTAAAAGCAAAACATTGATTTTTTTTTCTTTTTTTTTTTTTAATGTCCAGATTTTGGCATCTATGCAAATGTCACATAAGTACAAATTACAAACAAAATAAAATGGTCCCACTGAGTAAAGAATGACAGTCTGGTAAGAGCTGCTGCCCAGAGTTTGCTGCTGCTTCCATATCCTGGTGTCCCAAGTGAGCTCTGAAGAGAGGGCAGCCACAAGAATCCATTGTCCATCTGAGCCCTGCAGAAACGGAGGAAACAGAACTGTATATGGTGAAATTTTGCAGAACACTATAGGAGCATGAATGGTAAATGAGCTTAGTGAGTTTACGCAGTAGAGAAGTGTAATTATAGGATAGAATAGAGCTGCTTAGGGAGCACACGATCGAAGCAATGGGATGTGCATGCTCAATCCATTAGCCTCGACAGAAAACCCCTAGTGTAGATTTGGAAAGAGGCAGAAGGAGGAGGAGCACTGTTGGGAGGTGAATAAGGGTCAGATTCACAAGGCTCAAATGGTTGCTAATGAGGAATGAGCCAAACTCATGAGATTACTCCAAGCATGAGATTACTGACCAAGCAGTGACCAGATATTGAAGATGCCAGAATAGAAAAGTGAATATATGTCTGAAGTTGGAGAAAGGATATCCAATCTGACACGTCATGAAATTACTGGATACCATGAATTTATCAGAACAAAGAAGTCTGTTGTTAAGGATGTATGCGGTGAGGCAGGGCTTGCACTGTCTTATGAGAAGGAGGTAGGTATTATGCCTGATGGAAGAGAAGGGTGGAACCCTGGTCAATATTTGTTAACTCAGAGAATACACCCATCCCATACCCAACATATGAAACTTTTGAAAACCTCCTGCAGGCAATTTTAAAGGTTAAAATTCTCTTTACCATTTACCTAACAGCCCTGGTACTGATTTTCAGTTTGCTGCAGATAAATCCTGTTACAGGTGATCTTTATCCTTACATCCCATAGCAGCTGGAGTTTCTTTGTTTTCCTCCACCTCCTGCTTGTTGCATAGCAGCACTTAGAAAAGTATCCAGTCAAATGAGCACTGGAAAAGCTGTCTTCTCTTCATTGTCTTTTGTAAAAGGTCTCTTCATTGTGCCTTTCATTGATCATCCTGAGATGAAGATAGGGGAGGGGCTCAGTGCACCCCAAATACATTCACAACAAAATTCATTTGACAAATCACCAGGCTTTGAACTACTGTGTCTGTACATGAAAAAACCCCGAAACCCCCAAAAACCCCAATGAAAATGTACAAACAGATAACTTACAGTCTAATAGTAAGGATTTGAACCAACCAACTGAACAAAAACCAACAAACTAAAAAGTATTCTCCCTTACATGTTAGCTATTGCGTGGTGGTTATTTTTCACAGACCCAAATTCTCTACATATTCATCAGGATACAACTGTCCTTACCTACAGTAATAGAAAGTTTGGGCCTTAAATGATATGCCTAAACACTTGCAAAGTACATATACTGCACAGGCCACTAAAAGGAATTAGAGTAGCCTGGGTACTCTGACACATTTCCAGTCAGGAATTTTATGTGCATTTGAACCTTTTAATGTAAAGCCTGCCTCCATATTATAATCCTAGTAGCTCTGATTCCACAGTTATTTTTTTCAAGGTTTACTTGTCACACCACCACACCCCGATAAATTATTTTAAAATCCTGGAATAATTTGTGGTCAAAACTAAATCCAAATTAAGTCCATCTGGAGAAAGTGGAAAAACCTGAACTCCATCTTATTGTCTTGAACATCCCATGGTTGCATAATAACAAAATGCCTTTGTTCTCACAACTAAAGTATGCATCAAGAATCAAAGAAGCAAGAAAAAAAGGGAATGTTCCAAGCTATTACTGTAACAATCCAATTACAATGCCTATCAAACTTAACTTCACAGGTTATAGCTCCTAATTGCCTGACAAAAATTGACACTTCAGTCGCAACAGCATAATATAATCAGAGTCCAAATTAAATTTGATCGTGGGCAGAAAACGATGCTATCATTCGGCGGCATGGAAACAGGAGATCAACTAGCATGATATCAAGGATCAGAAATGAAAATTATTCATTAATGGCAATGGTTTTCTGATAATGGAAATGACACAGTTCAGACGGCTTCGTAAAAACACTATTAATTAAAAAGATGATAGACCTAACAAGGCATAGAAACCACTGGAACCTTTCTCTGTGCTTGTTAAGGTGAAGGATGACAATGTTTAAGAACAGAAGTTTATGCACTTATGTGAAAGGTATTCCGCTGATTCTGTAGCAAGTTTACTGGTTCTTGCTTAGTGAAGCATCTTTCTCTAGGGTGCTATGTTACAGGGACATAAAAAGTGTCTAAGGCCATAATATGGCATTGTAACAAGTATGAATACTACCAGCTATAAAACAGAAGGGTCCAATTCATAAAAAAATGCACATGGGATTTTTGCATACTCCCAAGAAAAAAGTGCAGAGGAAACTATTTTATTTCCCTGTGCAAGCAGCTCTGTACTTTGGGGAAATGCAGAGGTGCTTTATGCTGGAAAGTGAGCAAGTCAGAAATCCACCCTCAAAAGTTTCCTCGAGCAAGAAAAGGTAAGGCCAGTGCCTCAGACTACTGAAGTTCAGACAATACCTCTCTGTTCCTTGCACAGAGCTCCTGATATTACCACTATAAAAAACTTCAATGCTAATGCAATGCCACAGTACCATGTTTGAAATAACTGTCTCAATAGCTGTACCATTGAAACCACTGGGTGCTTCTGCCATGGCTGGAACAAATCAAACTACAGTTGTCCTGTTTGAGGAAGAAAAGGTCTATTGGCTTGCTAACGATCTCCATGATCTACTCCCATGTGCTATGTTCAGGCTCTACACCCCGCAGGATGGGTCACTGCCCAACACACGTAACTAAAACTGCTCTTGAGGACCGTCAGCTCTTTCTTCTTCAGTATCTGAGAGAAGTAGAGGCATCCCCTGCTGCAATTCCTTGCTCCACAGGCATCTACTTTGGAAATGCACAAGCACAGGCCTGTGAAATTTCGTACTGTGGGAAACCAAAGATTCAAAAGTGTGAAAAATAAAGGACTTTCAAAAAGAACAGAAGGGAAGAACAGGCAAAGATAGATGTTTCCTTGGAAAAGGATGACTCAGAGCAGATCTTCCTGACCCTGGAATGCAACTACAGTACATTTTAGCAAATCAGAGACCCAGTAACAAATCTCATGTTCCTTAGATTGTCAAACTGTGGAACCCTAAAATCCACAAAGTGTCATGACAAACTGCCTCTAAACCTTCTTCACGTGATAAGTAACACCCTTGGAGATCACCTCACTTTAAATAAGACAAAATACTTAGAAATAATTTGCTTGAAGAAGCTCCAAAACATGAAAGACATGCAAATAATGTATATACTTTTAACTTTCCTTAGCTATTTGATAGTCCCTCTAAGAGTGCACGAAGCTTGCCTGAATTGTCAACTTTGCTTTTAAAAGTAAAACCTTTTGACAAATATTAAACCCCACACACACACCCTTTTGTTTTTATAAATGGAAGGGGGTTATGATAGTACCTAAAATGTATATCAGCATGGAATTGTACCTGTAAGAGCTCTGGGGCAGGTCCTGAAGTTTCAGTGCCTTTTATTGAAATACTTTTTAGCTCTTTAAACAGTCACAGATTCACAGAATCTCTTTAAACAGTCATTTAAGGCAGATGCAAGGAACGTTGAAATTCAACATATGGACAGCTCAGGCGGAGACAGTAACATATAAATGGAGAAAACAGATCTTCTATAGCACCAGTTAGCATGTCATTAAACAATATTGGGTCTTTCACATTATGATCTCTTGGGTTTTCATACCTTGACCTCATATTTATTGATACATGCAGAAATTTTAAAACACAGTGTATCAATAATTTTTTTCTTTCATTGTGTAACAAAATTCAGAACCAGGAAGAATGCAAAATAAGGAAAGAAAATAGAGATCAGAGTTTGAGTTGTTTGGCATTTTTCTAATATATAATTTAATTATATTGCTTATGGTGTATTCTGAGTAATGACGTAAACTCCTTTCTGATAAGAGTGGCACTGCTCAGCAGCGAAAGTGGGCATACTTATCCCCACAGCTGGGAATTTAACATAGAGGCAGCCAAAACTCAAATCCATTGTGCCCATTAATCCTGCAGGGTAAGGTTATAGATTGAGTCATCTAATGGATAAATTCCCTTCCTAAATTCCAGCAAATTAAGTCCCATACATGCTCTTTAAGCATTCCAGGGTCAGATTCACATCCACTAACTCTCAGTCCTGATGGGAATTTTCTGTTTAATATGGTTGCAGGAAATGACAGTTGATGTACTTTGAGTGATTTGTGGGAATGGTCTGTTAAAGTATTTCATGTGAAAAAGGAGAACTAGAATATCTAGACTAACAAATAGGTCAGCAGTCACAATGCTTTGCAAATTAAAAAAAAGAGATCAATGTCCTTTTCTCTGCAAGGTCACTTTCGGGGTACACTGGGGATTCTAGATTACCAAGTCACCTTTTACTTCACCACCTGTCTGTTTATCATGTTCCCCTTTCCTGTGAAAATTGTAAGTGTTCGTGAGTTCATGTTGCTGACAACTCAACATCTCACACAAGGCAAAAGCCATTTTCACCTTATCTGTGTTAACAGTGTAAAACCAAAACAATTACCATTCTTTGGTCCAACCCTCACCAGAGGAGAATCATTGTAAAAAATAAATTCATCCCTTTGCATCCCATAGCCATTGACCTTGAGAAATTAAGAGGAGGAAAACACCTTACTTAGGTAGGGCCTCTTTGACTAACAGTCCTCTTACAACCTCACTGCAGATTGCAACTTGTGATAGGTACAACCTGAAATTCTTCAGTTTTCCAGCAGCAGTCACTGAACCAGGAAATACACAGCATTAAAAAGAAAATAAATAATGAAATTAAGCCTAACAGGGTTGCTGGCCCATTTTCAGCTTCCCCATTCTAAAACTTGCAAGTATCACCATTAGGCATGTTGCCAAATCTATTTCCCTGGTGAATTCGGGCTTATGCACCACTCAAGATGAGTCTGTTAATGACTACAAAGATCCACAGCTGTTTACAGTTTAGACACAGTGGTGGACCCGGCAATAAGCTTGATCCAACAATGAAGTTGTTGGACTCTCACAGCAAGCGGAGATATTGTGTCAACTATTTGCTTGCTCACAGTGTGAGTCACTCCAAAGACAACTTAGTGGGTCTGTACAGAACAGGTGAAGAAGGAAATATGGATTGGAGAGAAGCTGTGCAGGGCAGTGGAAATGAAAGGAGAAATGTGTAAAGGTGCCAAGCCTAAATGGCTTGCAAAACCATAAAAGAAGTAACAAATGAATCTTCTTTACATTAATAGATGAAAAGTTCTTTACCATACATCCAAAAAGGGACATTACTCAGGAAAATATTTAAAAATCAGATCTATAGTCACTCATAAAAGTATGCTGTGAAATTTTTAAGTCCCAGTTTGGGTTTTTTTCCCTCTGGCAGCGAGAGGGTTAATAGCTTCTGCCTCGGCCTCCCTTGCTGCTATGGAAATCAAGGTTATACAGCACAGATAAGACATCTCTGTGAATACCATATTTGTGAAGGGGAGAAAAAAAACTTAGTAACAGGAAGTAGATGGCCGGGTCAGGACGTGTGTAAGAAGCTGAAAGCCATGAAGGCCCCCCCGGCCCAGGCCAATCAGAGAAGGGGTAGAAATGTTCTTCCAGGCGTCTTGCTGCTGCTCATAGAACGGACCATAGTGAAAGCAGACTCTCTACCTGCAAACCTATGGAACAGAGAGAGAGAAACAGCGATGCAGAATCCACCTGAGGACACAACTGAAGATGGAGAATCATGCTGCAAAAGCTGCAGATGTTTTGGGAGCCCAGAAACACTTGGCCACCGGAGCTGAGCTCAGCAGAGATCCTTTGGACAGACGTTTTGTGACAGAATTGCATTGTGGTAGGATCTGAACTATGTACTTTGGGATGGGCTCATAATGAAGTAGCAAAGTAGCACTTAAAACACTGCATCCTGTGCTGTGACTCTTGGACAACAGAGAATGGAAGAGCTGTGTCCCTGGGTCGAGATCTCACTTGGGAAAGGGTCATGAAAGACTTTTCCTCTCATGAGAGAGAGAGAGAGAGAGAGAGAACTTTATGGAAGGGCAGAGAGATGGCTCCTACCCCAAATCTGGTCAGAAATACCAACTTACCTGGCTTATTCCCTACCCTGTTTCTCCCTTTGTCTCCTGGTCGAAAAAGGGAATATGACATCTGTTGTAAGAGAAGGAGGGGTGGGCGGAAAAGGTTGCCTTTAAAACAATGTTTCTCACATTAACCTCTGATCGTGTCAGTTAATAAATAAATCCTTTATATTCTTCACTTGTAGTTTACCTTGCTTTGCCTGTGACAAGTTTTATTTTCCAGGTTTTTCTCCCAGGGAGAGGTTGTATGTGAATCTCTGACATCCAGCCAGGGTCAAACCACGATAACTTTTTTTCTTTTCTTTTTCTGTTAGTTGCGTGTCATGGGGATTTTTTCTTCTGGAAAGTTTGGAGGTTTTCATGAATGAATAAATGAGAGAAACAACTTTGCACAGTAAGGTCTAGTCTTCTGGAAGATGATAGACTGACAGACTAACAAAACCCTGCAAAAAAACTGCTGGAACGTATGAGAGGTTTATCACAGAATCACAGAACCTTCTAAGTTGGAAGGGACCGACAAGGATCATCAACTCTTAAACCACACCACTGCCTCCCTGGCGGGAATCAAACCCCTGGTCTCCTTCATGAGAGGCGGGGACACTCATCACTGGGCTAAAGTGGATTTTTTAAACTTCACATTTTCAGACATGGAAAGGAAGGTAATATTTTAAAAAAATATGTAAGAAAGTATTTGAGGTAAAAATGAAAAGGGGAAAGATAGAAAGTGCAAAAATGATCCTATTAGACAGCTGGGGAATGAGTGGCTTGAGAGTAGTGAAGTGGAGAGGGACTTAGGTGTAATGATTGACAGGAAACTCAATATGAACCAGTAGTGTGCCCAGGTGGCTAAGAAGGCCACTGGCATCCTGGCCTGTATCAGGAACAGCGTGGTCAGTCAGACTAGGGAGGTTGTCCTTCCCCTGTACTCAGCGCTGGTCAGACCACACCTTGAATACTGTCTGCAGTTCATGGCTCCCCAGTTTAAGAAGGATGTTGAGCTGCTTGAGAGGGTCCAGAGAAGGGCGACAAGGATGGTGAAAGGACTGGAGGACAAGCCCTATGGGGAGCGGCTACGGGAACTGGGGTTGTTCAGCCTGGAGAAGAGGAGGCTCAGAGGTGACCTGATTGCTTTTTACAACTACCTGAGAGGAGGTTGCCACCAGGTGGGTGTGGACCTCTTCTTTCAGGCTGACGACACCAGAATGAGAGGGCATGGCCTAAGTTATGCCAGAGGAGGTTTAGACTGAATGTTAGGAAGAGGTTTTTCACAGAGAGAGTGACCGCTCATTGGAATGGACTGCCCAGGGAGGTGGTGGAGTCCCCGTCCCTGGAGGTGTTTAAGAGAAGACTTGATGAGGAGCTTAGTGACATGGTCTAGCTGGGGGGTGTTGGGCTGGATGGTCCTGTGGGTCCCTTCTGGCTCGGAGTGGCCTGTGCGCCTGTGAGGGAACTAGGCTTATGTTCGCCACTCTGGGGTGTGCGTTCGGTCTCTGTACGGGTGTTAGCTGTAGAGTTGGACTAGATGATCCTTGTGGGTCCCTTCCAACTCATAATATTCTGTGATTCTGTGATTCTGTGACATAATTGTTCAACAATAGAACAAAGTAATATGGGTTGACAGCACCTCGTCTACCCATGTTCTGGCTACAAGTCCAAACTGTCTGCTGGTTGACTAGGAGTGGATCTGATAATCTACTTCAGAAATAAACAGAAAAGCACTCTTCAAGAAAGAATTCCTGGATGTCAAGAACAGCACCTCTGAAAAGGTGAAATACTGAAATATTAAAAATTGATGAGATTAGAAAATTTGTCAAAGAGGTACCTTTTTCAATACTAGATTGTAAAGCATGACCTGGCAATGTGCACTGGTCCAAGTTCATTTCACTTAGAAGCAGTGCACTTCTCATTAAGGCAGCATTTTCAGTCCTTTCAGTAAAGATGGTTCCCAGAACTTCCACATCTAGTGCCAAGGGGTTGTTACAAACTTACAGAAAGCATTAAGAACATGTCTGTGTGGGTGAGCAGCTGATCAAGTAATTTATTGATTGACTAGACAGTGTTAAGTACAAAAATTCAAAGTGAAAGAATGAAAATATTCCTAGTAAGATGCAACCTTCCATATTTACAGCAGAAATTATCCACAACAGGAAATGCTTGTTTGATTGCTTGATTGCAAAATCAGGCAGGTTCTCGACCTCACTCACTTCACTGGAGTGATGACAATTTACCAACAGAAGATCTATGCCCCCAAGGTGGTTTCTTAAGGCAATGACAAGCTCTTAAATTTATAAAAAGCTGGACACAGTAAATATACATACGAAATATCTTTTATTCAGTCACATTTCTTAAATGCATGATTTTCTAATGTACACAGTTCTGGAAAGCAGGAAGAGAAAGCAGTACAAATGTGCAAACTCATGAAGTTCTGTTCCAAACTGAACTCTCATTTTTTACTTACATGTGAACTATACCTACAGTACAAAAACAGGATCTGAATAGTTACTGAAAACCAACCTCCTTCAAGAGCACAGCTGTGTTGCAGCTTTCCTTAAGTTGCTGGCTACCTGAGACCTTAAGCACTCAAGATTTGCAGCACAATTTTAGACTCAGAGCCCTGCCTACCCTCAGCTTTTTAAACATCCTTTTCATGTAATGAGGTTAAAACTGGATGCCCAATCTCAAGTGTGTGCCACTGAACTGCCCTCTGAAAATGTACCACTCTACCCTGTGTCACTGATGGTAAAACAGTCACTGGAGAAGATAAAGAGATTTTTGTGATCATCCATGTTTTCCAATTCAAGCTCACATCAGAGAGTGAAGGAATGTCTTTGTGTGGCACCTGCTTACTTATTTTCTGGAGTGACTGCAACGTAAATATTGGTAGCCAATAAGAACAAAAATACTATACTGCACCAGTAATATATAACAGAAGCATTGTTCTCCATGACTGTCCAAGGAAATTGCTATTCAGCAGTTGGAGGTCAGAAAACAAAAGTTAAAAATCTGTACCATAAATGTATCATATTGGAGATCCCAGGCCACAAGGACCAAAATATTGCATGACTACACAGTATCCGTCTGTTCACCCTCATTTTGCATTCAATTTCTTCAGTAGTTTAGAAAAGTCTTTCAGTATGTAGTAAGTCAGATCAAAGCAAGCCTATAATATGCATGAAAAAATCCACTTTGTATAATATTAACAATGTTTTTTCTGTCAGAAAAATGAAATTAAAAATGTAAAAAAAATTAAAATATATTAAAAGCAACAATGCAGCAAGCAAAAAAAAAACTGGAATGTACTTGGTGGGGCAATTATTGTAACACACAAGGCTTTTTGGCATCCCACTCAGCCCTCTTTATAACCTATTGCTACAATAGTATCTTGGATTGTAGATACTATTTTCTATCAATACATAATGGGTGAAGTCTTTAGATGGTTCCCATTGCAAAATATTTTCATTTCTCATTCATTTAAGACACCAATTTATACTTCCCCCAAAAATGGAAACTGCTTTTCTTGTAGACTCATCTCAGACTTAGTTAAAGTCTGAATCACAACACTTACACCCTTTCCTCCTACTCATTTTTACCTGTACATATTATAGAAGAAGCAACTACTGCAGTGAGTGAATGCCACTGCATCAAGTGACATATCACATGATTTAAGAAAACCTCCTAAAAAAGTAAATGTGTCATGATTCATCAGTTAGGTAGAGGAAATACTGGTTTTCTTCTTCATGTTATTAAGAAGTAAGTAGTACTTCCACATGGCTAAGATCTCATTCTACAATGTATAGGAGTTTGCTGCTATCTGCAGGTAAAATACTCTATTACTGAATGAAATCTGAAAAGGAGGCCAAGCATTTAGCTTCTGGTTCTAATTGCAGCTTCACACAATTGCACATAAAAATTCTCAGATCCAGACAGGATGAATGAAAATACAGATCCCTCACACAGGGCTGAGAGGAATGTTTTCTCTCTAATATGACAAACTAGGCACAGCACTCACAGGATGTTTTGCTGCCCAGATATGCTGATAACGATGAGCAGGGTCAAGGTTTCACATAGCCATCCAAAGCAACTCTGGCACCCTCCAGATACCGCAGAAGCAAAGAATTCTTAGGATATAAGAGTATTCTTCTGATGCTCAGCAGCTCTCAGATGTCCTCTGAGCTGTGACAGAGGAGGGACACAGAGCTAGTTCCACAGATGCCAAAGTTTACAGGGAGGTTGTAGACTATATCAGGAAAGACAGTTCAAAAGGTTTTTAGACAAACTGTGATTTGTCCCTCTATTGAAATAGCAGGTCTAGAGACCCAGATGTTGTACAGACCATCTCACACAATCCTCCCCTCCACTCATTCCACTACATGGCATGGTACTGTTTTCTTTTGTTTTGATGTGTTTGTTTGTTTGTTTGGGGGGGTTAATAATTTTAATTATTTAGTTATTTTTAGTCCTCAGTTTTTCCTACAAGCAGGGAATGTCCAAATGACAATTTTTACTGAATTTTCCTTACTTTGAAAGTCAGAAGCAGACAAAAAATGGGAGATGTGAGAATACTATCTCCAAAGTACACAATACATGGCAAATAATTTCTAGATTAATAGTTATCCTGCTACAGTACTTTGGCTGTTACAAAAATTGTCGTAGGAATATTAGCCTAGTTCCTTGGGAATAGCATGGATGACATGCTTTGTCCATCTTGAGCCTGAAATCTATTGCTTGAGATTTGTTTTGAATACTGGAATACACCTTTGACTACTTTGTGGACAGAAAGATGGACATGATAGAAGTCATTAAAAAACACTTAATCAAGCAAGATCATATTGGAGGAGTCATTACAGGAAATATTGACGATAGGAAGTGACATGCCCCACATTATCTCATCAAGGCTTAGATAGTCATCTTGCAGCTTTGCACTGCAGTGTTACAGTACAGCTCTGTAGTCTGCTATCAAACACACGTCTCCAAGCCTCTGATCAAAAATTAAAGAGTCACTGGTATCAAACTTTTCCTAACCACCACTTTTTTAATGTGGCCTCAATTTATGAAAAGCTGACATAACTTCTGGCTTGTTTTCAAAGAAGAGTTTCAATATGAGCTGATTTCAGCTTGTGGATAAGAGATGGGCACCAGAATCACTTAGCACAAAGAGAATACATAACACAAGAGAAAGAAAATTACAAAATATCCATCACTAAAGTTTCTCCTTTTAACCTTTAAGTGTAGTCAAAACCTAATGACTTGCTAATTATCAGGAGTTTAATGATGCCTCTAAGCTGAGGTTGTACTACAGGGCACAGTGTCCATGAACCTCTAGGATCTGGGGTTACCTCGTGACTTCTGCCTGCAGTGAATTCTCCTCCAACTCTGGTTCTAAGAAAGCTTACAACCCACTCCCCCCCTCAAATTGTTGCTACCAACAGTGAAAGAAACAATTTTGAACTCTGGCATAGGCTGGGCTCCAGATGGCTTCCAGCTTTTTAAGCACTGAGTTGACTAACCTTGCTCAAAGCAGGTCTATAGAACACAGTGCTTCAAACATCAGTGTCTGCTGGGATTGCATCTATATATGTGGAGTCCCACGGTTCTCATCACTAGACTAGTTGAATGAGTGAATCAGGAGCAAGATGGATAAAATTGAGGAAAATGCATGAGACTTCTCCCTCTCTGATGTTGAATCAGCCCATTAAACAGCAGGGAGCAGCTGAGCATAGATTTTCCTTGAGCTTGCTGACCACTAAAAGCAAATTAATATAACCCAGGCTGAGCCTGAGGCTGGGGAAGACCAAGAGGTTGACTTCCACGTGGAGATGAAAAGGATTGGCCCGAATGCAGCCCAGGTCAAAGAAATGGCTTAGGAAGGACCAAAGTTATTTCTCATCAGAGCCATTTTCTGAGAACAGAAACCATGGACAATGACTAAAATTCAATTGCTTGATTATGATATTTATAAATGTTCTTACATATTGACAACAATAAAAGCATCAACCAAATTATCCTGGAATGGAGTCACACACTTTCTGAGAATAAAATTTATGAGGACAGTTTGATGCTGTTTCCCTGGAGTCTGGTAGTCTGACCTCAGCCACAAATGCAGTCTTTTCAAATATAAGGAAATAGCTGTGGGATATGTAATATCTGATGTAAAGAGAAAAAGCACCATCTAGCCACAGGAAAGCCTGTTTTCTTTGGTTCTTGGACCATATGAGAGTTTGTGCATGAAATACATATAAATTGCTGCACAATGTTTAAGTTTGGCAGATCTAATTAATACTGCCATCTCAATTTGATCTTGGAGGTTATTTCAAATAAATCCTTTGTAAAAAATGGTTGCTGCACACTAGATTTCTTGGTATTTCTGAGAAGCTGTCCCTAGTTGTAGAAAGATGGTTAGAATCTAAAGGGTGCTGGCCCTTTATAAAACTGCACCAGCAGAGTCTTAAGGCTTTTCGAATAGCTCATAACATGTCCTTGAAAAACAGAAATAGAAGAACATTTTGATAATAGTTTCTTAGAGAAAACAACAGGTGTTTTGCTAGTAATGGCAAAGTAGAAGTTGCTAACAATGAGTTAGCAGAAGTGTGCTATATGTTATCTGCTTGAGCCCTGAATGAACAAGTCATAGCTGCTAACTCCCATGAGGTGGTCACTTTAATCTCCGAAGTCCTGCCTTTCTCCCAACACTTTGTGGTTAGTTTAAGTTCCTCCAGCCACATCTCTTCCATCTTTGGCCAAAATAATGTACTTAATGTAATGAGGGCCTACAGATTTTTTTTTGCATTAAAAATTGGAGTCATTCAAAAGGCCATGGAACTGAAACCATTTTCTCAATATTTCTGTAAGGTTTTGTAAGGTCATGGTGCTTCAACAACCTCCACAAGATTACACAGGAAACAAGGACTTGATATTCTGCAAATTCCAGAAAATCTTGAACCCAGAGTAAAGGATACCTTATTTTTTTACTTCCTCTAAAGGTTCATCACTTTTGTCAAGTCCACAGAAGTCACCCTCATTCTGATCTCTCTTAGATTTATTATTTAGTTAGACTTGTACTGAAGAAAATAAATTATAATCTCATCCTGGCTTCAGCTCCTGGCTGTTGTCCTGCTGACTTACTTACACTATAAGTTTGGACATATTGCCTATTAGCTCAAGCCTGAGGTCTCCAGCAATGCTATAGACATAACCGTGTATCCCAACCCCACAGGAACAGTGGCTTTTCCTTTTATCTATTGATGTATCAGGAATACTAACTCTGTTCAAGTATTGCTTACCAGCATTCAAATGTGTCTAACAACAATTATGCAAGGCAAACAAACTTTCTTCTATAATTCTTCAGTGGGTTTTAGTGTGCTGTGGACAGTAAATATCATGTTCTTTGATTATGAAATTAAGAAACAGAGGGTCTTTCCAGGTTTTATCTTAACTAAAATGTCAATATTTATTTATAGAGTACTTTACAGAGATCATCAATAATGTGCTAGTTATTATTGTGTAGTGAAGGTGATATCTTTGGGACACAGCAGGTCTGTCCCATGTTGGATGATGAATTTCTCTGCAATATTTAGATGAATGTTGGAAAATCTGATCTCTTTTTCAGAGCCCTCAAGTCAAGCCTAGACAGACAAAAAATACGTCTCTGGGGAATATTGTCCTCCAATTTACAGACCAGTAATTCTGAAATTATAACCCTTGGTTTCTCTGGTATACACAGGACACTAGGTTCTGAACTTCTCCGGTACGTATTACTGAGCATCTCCTGCTGAGATGGATCTAAATTTCCTGAAAGCACTTTGAGATAGTCTACTAGACAATTCTGAGGCTGAAGTTGGACTGATTTGACTTTGCTTGTTCAAGCTACACGGGCGGTTGTAGGTTTCAGAATTTAGTATTTGCTTTCAACTGCTTGTCTCTGGAACTGCTTTTCATTGTAAGAGTATCTTTATTTATTTGAATATACAAAAGAGAGTTTCAAGGAGCTGTTCTTCCTGCATCAACTCCTTTGCAAGAAGAAGGTACAACCATCAAATTAGGGACCTCCATGAAATCTTTTTGATGGTACTTCTGCATACCCACTTTGCAGAGTTGTAAGTGAACATACACATTTCAAGAAAGAGCAAATTCTAAATCTTTGTCTTGATTTTTCTTTATTTACCGCACCAATTCATTTTTATCTTAAACCATATGAGAACAAGTGTGACCACTGAAGATGTGAGCTTGGTGAAATGTAGAAATTGTGCCTTAAACAAAGATAATACTAATGAATTCACATTCAACCTTTTCAGCCCAGTGATAGAAAAAGATTTTCAGTCACTTTAGCCTGAGCTACATTTGCACTCAGGGTCACCTAAAGAAAAGGACAACACATTCATCTTTATCCTCCTTGAGTTGTGGAACCACTCAGATAATCTATAGTGAGTTGCAAAGTGAAATTAAATACCTTAAAATGCCATCTATCTGATCCCCAATTAAAACATAATCTTTTTAAAGCTGTCAATAGCTGCTGACCAGAATCAATAAGGGGAATATTATGACTGGCACTTCTCCAGTGATCTTTAGGCAGGCAGAAAATGCACTGCTTTTGTCAGGTCAGCAGGAAAAGGGGAAAACTGGACTTCAAGCAGAACTACATCATAGACAAGTGGAATTTGAGATCCAATACAATGATCCTACTGGGCAGTTTGGGGATTTGTTGTGGGGGAATGAGGTATTTTTAATTTGTTTTAACTAAGAAGGGAAGGAATATCTTACATGAGAAGGTTTTATAGAAATAATGTTGGAGTCTTAAAATTGTGAACATTTAGGAAAGTATTTGTGAAAGAAATTTCACTTTGATCCTTTATACAGTCAACCTCCAGAACTCGCGGGCGGTCGGGTCATGTGCAGGTCCAGCGAGTCATGGAATCCAGCAGGATAATGAACTCATGAATATTCAATTAGGCCCAGCCCATAGCCATGCTCCCTCTACTCCTGAGCTCTAGAGGGTGTTTCTGGGGGCCGCCCCCTGCCCTATGCCACCTCAGGAGACCAAAGGGAATGTCTTCCCTGGAAGAGCTTTGTGTGGGCAGGCAGAAAACGGCCACATGTCTAGGAGGCAGGGAGGGAGGGCGGAGGCTCGGCTCGTCCTGCCCCGACTCCCCCCGGCTCCTGTCACCGGGTGTATTTGCACCCCCACTCCAGGGCCCGTTGCAGGGCAGCTGGAGCACTGTCACAGGTGATGTGACACAAGCAGGCTGCAACGCATCCTCCAAGCTGCGGGAACAACACCAACTCAACCACGTGCCCCATTGCACTCCCACACCCCACTCCCCGTGCAGCACCAGGGCTGCTGCCACTTCTCTCCTGTGTCAGCAGGAGCTGGTCATGTGGCAGCTGCCTCACGTTCACATAAACTTGTGCAGCAAGCATTGGGAACTGGCAGCAAGCATTTTGGGGGGGTTGCTTTTATTTCTTTTAACGTTTTTCGGTCTGCAAACCCGACTAGCTCTTGCAGGCCAGTGTTGGACACCGGGGACCAGGCAGCACCGCTAGGGTGGCGCCGAGGGAGCGTGGGTGCTGCCCTGTGCATGCAGGAGGCGTGAGCTGCGGGGCTGCCCGTCCATTCACCGCCTCATCCACAAGGGGCACTGCAGGGGGATCTATGGGGGCCACTGGGGTGGGAGGGAAGCTGCCTCCCACTCCCACTCCCACACAGACATACACAATGCCGGCACCCTCCTGCAGTCTGGCAGAGAACAATGCCAACCATGTAATTACATTGAGGGCCCCTGTTGTCTCTGCAGCGTCTGCCCGTAACTGCTCCAGCAGCTTCCCCAGCTCCAGGGCAATGGAAGCAGTTCTGCTTTCCCTTACACAGTGCAAATGGAGG
Organism: Pitta sordida; assembly: GCA_013390025.1. NCBI lineage: Eukaryota > Metazoa > Chordata > Aves > Passeriformes > Pittidae > Pitta > Pitta sordida. The sequence goes on from WEKX01009614.1 coordinate 153,638, forward strand.
TTGTGAGGGGACTGTGAAGGGCAGAGGGGGCGGGCTTGACCCTCACCCGTCCCGGCTCAGCATGGCATGGGTGCCTGCTACCCCTGGCTTGGCGTGGCCTGGCCAGGCACCAGCCCCCAGGGGATGGGGAAAGGTGCCTCATGCACAGACACACACAATGTGAGCCCCGTCTCCCCGTCTTGCAGCTTGGTAGAGGACAATTCCAGCCATGCAGAAACTAAACTCATTCTGGCCACACCACAGTGGCTCCTGGGCAGGACCAATTTACATATTCATGAGCAGGTTTGGTTCGCGGTAGGTTCTGCACATTCTGTGCACATGTGAGGTCCCACAGCTCGCTGCAAAAACAATCGCAACCATTCGGATCACGCAAATTACAGATCGCAAATAAGTGCAGGATCACTGTATACGTACCCTGAAGTTCCTGAGTCAGACTCAGTCAGTCGTTTAAGAATTTGAGGCATACTGCTTTTCATTCGCATTTAAGGAATATAAGCTTACATTTATCTCAGTAGATCAAGGATATTCCTCATCACCGCTACTGGAGTTAAAGTTTTAACTATCTAAATCCAATGTTTGACATCAGTGACGAGAATGATCCATACTACAGCATGTAAGCTTAGGGTAAGAGGCCTAAACTACTTCTTTTCCTCCTGACCTACATTAGGATTTCTTTATTTCTAGACCAGAATGAAAAGTTCAGCATAAACTGTTTCCTGGTGTGCAGAGGGCTTAGTAGCCGTTTTACCCACAAGCTGTTTCTTTCCTCCAGCCTTCCACAGTACAGATTGTGGCACAAATGCTCCAACCTGCCTGTGAAGTTAGAGCAGTCAGAGTAATACACTTATTGTACTGACAAAAGAATCACCTCTAAAGAAAATTCTTTCTACGTAAACTGGTGGTGTTGTTCAACAGTTCTTACAACTGCATGTTGAAGAGTGGCTCATACACATGAATTTTTGTCTTCTCCTGCTGCAAACTCATGAAGTAAGCTCTAGGTCCAAAAACAAAGGCTACTGTAAATGATCCAAATTCACCTAGACATTAGGAATCGTGATCCCAAGTGCTTGCCCTGATAGTGTCTCTGAAACACTAAACCATTTCATCTCTATGCATCAGTTCCCATCTGCAAAAAAGTGGGTGCCAAATCTTCCATGCCTCTGCTGATCTGTGGAGAAGCACAAAAATCATTCAGAATGTGGACTTGATAACCACCTAAAATTAACAGAAGCAAATCTGGGGTATGAAACTGTTTAAGTGAGAAAACACATAAGCGATTGTAGCACAGACGTAATATGCTGAAACAGCACTTTTAGGTGCTGTTGCATTTAAGTGGGTTGATGGATGACATATCTGACTTTTCTCACCGTTACCCATCATGTCAATATAAGCTTTAAAATAGTTCACTTTCTTATAAAACTTTGCTTTTTTGCAAATAATTTGGGCAATAAGTTCCCTTTGCAAATTTAACAGCCCATTCTAAAGTTACTTTCCCAAAAAACATTGTGAAGTGCAATATGTAGTTGTATTTTCCTGACCATAGGAAAACTAACACAGAAGCAGTCATGTCATCTCCAAACACAACTGCAAAAATCCCACCATAAAATTTTTGCAGTCAGCCTGGCCCTGCTCTATTTATAGGAGTGGTTTGGGTCCCTTCAGATTTGCACAGTCCCCTACAGATTTCTGTGATATTGGTTGCTTTTGTAACCCATTGGATGGGGTTATGGCAGCACTGTTTTATTCAGAGCACAACATTTCTGTCTCATTAGATTAGCAGAGACAAGGCTGCCTACAAAATGACTGCACTGCATTGAAGTTTTGAAACACCTCTATTAGTTCATTAGCAGTACAGAAAATACTACTGAAATCACACCAAACTGTATCTGGACAAGGTCAGTTTCAAAAATAACTCGTTCTACTCATAAATCACATGCAAATAATCTAATTATTGCAAAGTTAGTCATCAGCACTCAAATAGCAGCACATGTAACAACATGATTGCTATTAAACTTCATCCAAAACCTGCAAAAGAAGACAAATACCTGCTAAATGTTGTTCAATACCTTATTTAATAAGTTCGGGCTTTTTTGTGCTTTTTATTGCTTCCTCTCCAAACTTTACATTCTAAAATAAGGTTCCATCCTCTGAGAATGAGGTCCCTGATTTGGACGCAACAGCTTATAAAATCTATTTCCTTATAAGACTGGTGCATGTAACAAATCATTACTGAAATCAACCTGAAGCCAGACAAAGTGACTAGGAGAGTTTTCATGCAGAATGTGTCTTAAAAGAGTAAAAACAGATCATTTTTACTTACCAGGGGAAACAATGACAAGAAGCAGAACAATAATATTCAAATATTGTTCAAAATTTATCTTATGACTTACAGAGAAGTGACATTCATATGAGAAGGGCAGGAAAGATCCAAAAAAAGGCCAGCTTCCATTGTAAGTAGAGGGGTCTAGTGAAGAGAAAAATCAGGTCTAGGAAAAATAGCAAAGTTGCTTCCAGATTATTTTCAGTACAAATTTAGCCAGCTGGGTTTGGAAACGTTGCCATATGCATAATGGAAATTCATGTCCTGTGTCTGAACATGGAGTATCACCGTGTGTTTCAAACTGTATTTTAATGGTTCCTTGGTACATTATTAATTGTAACAATACATTATTAATTGTAACGGACAATCACAAAGAAATCAAAGAACTCAAAGTAAAATGTAAACAGCTGCAACCTCTTGTTCGCCTTAATCATTTAATTCCATGCACCTATATTGAAATTTCACACTATGCCTTAGTAGGGCATTGTCACAGCAAAACACTAGAATGCTGATATTGTGCTAGGTCAAGAGTTAAGTAAGTTCATTCCACCCCTGCTATTTTGTGTTTTAAAGCAGTCCTTACTCTAGGCAGACTCTCTCTGTTATTATTACTTCTTGAATGATAAGAGCTGGGATTGACCTTCAAAAGAGATTTAAATGGCCTTATCCGAAAAACAGTCTGTGAACATCTATAAACTAATGTGCTGCCTTTACACCTCCTTTCTCAGAGAGGAGGTGTAAAGGCAGCACATCAAAGTCAGCAAGGAACTTACAATAATGGATTTCAAAGTCAAAAATCTAATGCAAATCTAAGTATTTGCTTATAGACTCTTTGAAGTCTTGACAGATTAAGTTTAGAAGTATTTTCATAGATGGTATCTACATAATCTAATAGAGATGATTTCAGGAACTGAGTAGATGTTTCCAGTAGAGGTTTCAATTATGGGGCACCATTTTTCAATAACATTAATAAAGAATACATATTTTTTAATTTATTTTAAGTTTATAGCACAATACCATGTGGTTATGAATGATATTCTGCATCTGTGGAAGGTTTTTATCTCAAGAGAAAAAACTGACAGATGCACAGGATAAAGGAGTCCCATCTCTGCTACGTTTATATAATATAATTGACTTTGTTAAAGGACATTTAGGTGTTGTTTGATTTACATCCTATGTCAGCTTAATGCATCAACCACGTAAGGTTCCACTTGTTTAAATATTTCATTTTAAAAGGTGCAGTAAGCTCATAACTTCACCAACATCCACTCTTCCCTGACTAAAATGGGTTCTCCAGTTTAATCTATTACACTAGAAGTAAATGAAGATTTCACCCTTCCTCTTGACAGAGGAACTGAAGCCGTCATATTACTTATTACCATCAAAGCTGAAGAAAGTGCTAGTAAAAGTGTGACCGTAATTATATGGCATTTATTCTTTAACAAACTGAACATGTAAAATATGATTTGAAACATAAAAATAAAAAAAAAAATCAGTCTTGCATCTACTGCTTATTGAAACTATTTTTTACTGTTACATGTGATATCAGAATTTTTCAGTAAAAATTAAAAATCAAAAATGTTTGGGGTTTTTTCCAGGTTCAGTTTGATTTATATTTATTGTTGCCATATTACCAGAGCAATATTTTTCAAAATAAATACACTTACAGTTGTCGGAACTACTTAAAATATGTTTGTAAACCTACTCTTCACTAGAAAAGTTTTCCTGGTTTTAGCATGTCAGAAAAAAGCTCTTAGTGTTTGCACAGTTAAATAATCAGATATAAGGGATTTTTTTTTGCTTGTATATCCTTATGTTGTTAGGGCTTTTGCTAGCAATACTACAGATAAATAAATAAATAAATAAATAGATGTATAGCAATCTCAGCTAGCTTAACTTTTCAAGAAATCACTGGCATAAGATTAATTTGCTTACATGTTTTTTTAATAAGATTTCTGAGGATTTCTGCCCCTCACAAACAAATGAGGATATCTAGTATAAAATTTAAATCAGCCCTAAGTAATACTAGGGATTTTAAAACAAACTTTGCAAATCTTAAACCTCAAATAGTTTTAGAAAGAACAAATACACCACTCCATCTTCCTGAATATGTGGAAATTGAGGGTCTGAGACTGCGTGTGATGCATGAAATTATGTAGAGATTCCACAAAAAAGAAAAAGGTAACCAGATACACCTTCTCTCTTGGTAGAATTTTCTTCAACCTGCAGATGGGTAAAACTACACAAGACACAGGCCTCTGAAAATTCATCTGCTCAGTCTCTTGAATGCAAGCTATCACAAAACCAAGTGATGTTGCCTTTTTTTGCGCTTGACATGGATTTTTTCTTACATACTCAGAAAAATGGGGCAGTGAAATAGCACTGTAGTCTTTTGCATATCTCACAATTATAAAGTTACTTAAAACCTGGAAAGATTTAAAAATGTAAAGTGTAAAATATTATCAGATGTGGTCTTGAACAGAAACTGTTCTGTTATAAACTATATATCTGTTACAAACTATATATACCCAGGGAGCTTGACTACATCCTATAACAAAATACTCAGATTGACATTTTATAACTAAAGTGATATTAAAATCTGGTTTGTTTTTCAGACAGTCTTAGGGATTAAACTATCTAAACAAGCAGACAAGCTACTTTGCCTTCCTAAATTGCAAAATTATCTTGACTAATCTCCAGCCACAAGGAGAAAGTATACTTGGTTCATTATGATACCTGCTCCTTTGAGTCCAAACTGGAATATATATGAATATACTTTCTCTCTTTCTTCCCCAATAGGTGTTTACAAGACAGCAGCAGATTGAAACAGAGATCTAGGATTTTTACCTTTCACAGCCTGGTTGACTGGAATAAACTATTTCATATCTCCCTTCTCTAGCTTTGTCTTTAAAATGGAAATGATGACACCAGGTTCTGCAGCTTTGCGATCCACAGATGTTTGCCCATGTAAGTTGGTATTATTTCATTTTCTCTCTCAACACCCTGGTTCTTTTTTCTGTTGGTACTGATCTTCAGCTATTTGGTGACTTCTGTGTCAGGTTACACATAAAGCAGCCTGCACAGAGTGCACTGGCGAGGCCATGCTTTCCTCCGCATAGCTCACAGGTATGCAAAGGTTCACAGCACCCCCCATGTCTCCCTGGGGACGTGGTGAAACTTGACCAGTGCCCTAAGCAGAGTCACATTCACTCTTACTCTGGGGATGAAGGATTTAAAACACCACATCATGTTTGGTACCGTTGCCCTAGAGCGCTTGTTTTTCTTTAATGAATTCATCCTTTTGAGCTATTCTGGGGGGGAAAGAACCTTTTTTCTTCTTGCTTATGTTTGTTTTACTTTTGAGGTGTGATCAAAGTGAGTCCTGGCCGTGTAATCACTTAATGCATTTTGGCTGCAGTTTCAGCCTTCTTTGAAATTTATCCCTTTTCTCTTGCCTGTGACAGCCAAACTTTACCTCCAGGTAGTAAAGGAGGCTTACAAACTCTTTTATATCTCACATCTGCTTTCAGCCCACTAATCACCCAGATTGCAGACAGTTTCTTCCCTCTCCTATAGAGTATGGTTTTGTCTAGACTAGGAATTAAAGAGTGAATTTTAACATGGTCCAGCTAACAAGTTTAAATGTGAACCAGGCTGTGTATCCTTTGACTCGTGTTTAGCCAGGCAAGTTAAACACTTACATTTTGCCTCAACATGACAAGTTTAACACATGCCAAAACATGATTTCCCTTGTATAAATTGCAGGTAAAATCTTAGCCCTTATAAAACCAGCAAAAGTTTGCTATTGATTTCAACTTACCCAGAATTTCCCATGTAACTTTAAAAATACATTTATCAGAATGACTTTAGTAAAAGCATGCACTTGCTACAGCTCTGATGTAGGAGCTAAGAATTGCATTGTGATTCTATATCTTCAGGGATACAGCTTCTTTTGCCACTGAGGCCCAGCTGCATAGGGATCTTGAACCAGAGCTTCAAACTGCAGAAGTTCAGAAGTAAAAAAATAACCAGCCAGTCAAGTATCATTTTCCAAAGACTAGCCAATTTACCTTTTAAGATTAATTGCAGAAGTTCTATTAGTTTTACTGGCCTTACACTCCTAGCTGTTTATTTCCACCTTTCTCCAAAATTTCCATTCAGCTGGGATAGAAGTCTCCTTCTCCATCATGAGTAGTCCTGCCATCAGCAGTTTCTCCCCAGCCTCCTGTGTTCATTTTCATGTCTCAACCTGGCAATCACTGAACGGTCATGAGTACTGAAACAGGGATTAGTATTGCTATGTTCTCACTTGGGGTGCTAAAACCTCTAGAAGAAGAAAACTAATTTGGGGGGAGAGATTCATTGGTTTTTAAATCAACTAGTTCTCAGGCAGAGAAAGTAAAGTTGACACTCATTATTTATTCACCAGCTTCTGAAGAGATTTGTCAGAGAGACAGGAAAATCTTAGCAGTAAATGAAGGACCCAGATTTTTGTATATGTTGACCTTTTCACCAGAAGCACACAAAGCCCTTGAATCAGATTCTCATGTACACAGGAACAGTGAGTTAGTACAGAAAGGTACTCCTATTCCTGGAGTCTGGACTTTTAAAGGTGAGTTAGAGATGATGGAGAACTGCCTCCTGACAGCCTTTACCTCATAATAGAGAAAAGGTCAGCACTGCCTCTGTTCTCTGATTTTGGAAGAAAGCATTTTTGGTTTAAAGTATACATTTGATTAATAAGCTTTGTATAAATGATTAATAAGCCATCAAAGTCTTTAATATCATTTTAACTTAGCTTTTGTTTACTCTCTGTTTGCCATCTAAAAAATGTTTATGCAACATTATGAGGCAATGCATATTTATCAAAGACTGCAGGTTAATGGAGAATGATTGAGAAAGCAGAGAGAAAACATGATTTGCCTAGTAAGCTGAATTAGGAGAAATTGGAGGCAAAATCTATGGTAACTGTTACTCAATGTATGCCAAAACTTAAATCATCATCTTACATTAATGCAGTACCTCCATTCCCAAACAACATTGAGAGAATTATTTCACATTACCTTCAAAACTCATCTACCTCTTGAGTGGTCTATAGTAACTATGCAGCAGCCTTACACAATATTCTTGGCTATTAACATGCATGCAAACACAGAGTGAAACTAGAGACTGAGCAACATAGAGCAGAGTACTGCTAGTCAGTTGGTACCTTGTGTACCAGTATTTCTTTTTTAAATTACACTATTTGTAATGATCCACAAATGGACAAGCAACAAACAGGAGGCATTAAGAAAGTCAGGACAGGATAGTCATATTACAGGCTCCCAGTGCACTTCTCTGTCTTCCAATTTACACTGTTCACCTTGTCTCACAGGTGCTCTGTCCTAGCTGGGTACAGATACACCAGTAGGAACCAGGAATAGGTTTTAAGGATGGTATTCCTTGCCAAGTGGGTTCGCAGTCTCTCCTTTTTGTAGTTTTTCTTGATTTTGCACATATAATGAATTTCACAGAAAGTAATGTCTGCTTTCCAGATAACAAGTCTGCACTGAAGAAAGTAACAATAGGACTATGTTAATGTAGCCTTGAAGTTACAAAGCTTTATTCTGGGGCACATCACACTCCCAAGCAGTGCCCATCATTTTATAAATTCCCATTGATGATAAATTAATGAAATTTATAGCCTTTCTATACAAGACTGATCCATGATGCCAACAGGACAATATGCATACCTTTTTGATTACTTCTCATTTCTATTAAGATGTATCTCAGAAGGAACTTTTCTATGGTTTCCATATACCTCTCAAATCATCATGGTCTAACAGCCCCAGAAATTCAAATATCAATCTCTGAGATTGTTCTAAAACTCAACAGTGACTTGACCTTGAACTTCAGTACAAGCCTGCCCTTTCCTGTTCTGTTCTTTCCCATCCATCTTGAACACATGCATCAAATTAACAAGAAACAGAGCATTTAATTAGTTTCATTCACTTCCGTGGAACAAGTTTGTGCAAGTTGCTGGATTGGGAGGATCAAGTTTTAACATATTCCGCACTCTCAGTCTATATGAAAGAATAATTGTTACATTCATTCTCCTGGGAATAAGACTGCAAGTACTATAAGCATTCAGGAGATTTCAGGTGAGTGTTTGTTTATACAGTACATCCCCGCTGCACTGCGATACCTCCATTACAGCCCTACGGACTTGCGAGGAAAATTTCTCGCAATTTTGCTTCAGCCACTTGCGAGTTTCCCCAGCCGACGCATGAGCAGTGCCGCTGCTCCACCGAGGGGCAGTGATGGAGCTCCCTGTGGGGCGGTGCCAGCCTGGCCTGGCAGGGAGGGCCAGGAGTCATGTTGTCCCCTGTTACTCTAAGCGCAGCTGGGGAACTGACCCTGCCCCGGGTGTGTGTTACTGTTTCCATGGCTACACACATGGAAGGGAAGTGTCCCAGGAAAGTGGAGCTGGCTGCGGCAGCCAGCAGGTCATGCTCACTCTGCTGTCGCAGCTGAACCCCCCTGCACCGCGTGGGGCCAGGACACGGTGTGGGACCAGGACACGGTATGGCGTGGAGCTGGAGCATGGCATGGGGCCAGGATGCCACATGGGACACAAGCACCGGGGCTGAGGAGGGGGTGNTGCCTCAGTACAGAACAAATGAGTCCCTAAAATTTTTCTCTTAAAGCATATAGTCTTTGGACATGTTTCACCACCATGATTAGCAGTCACGATGTGAACTTGCAACTAGTGTGCTCCCATATGAAGAGCATAATCCAGTTTGAGATTAAAGGAAACCTGGTACTGTTCATGAAAAGAAAATCTGACATGGTAAATTTACCTTTACATTAATCCAAGTAGGAAGCAAGCACTTTGTGTTATATTCTAGTACTTTGCAGCAAAGACAATGGACTTTAATGTAGCCAAAAGACCTGATGAGAGTCATTACTTCAGAGACAGTCCTTTGCTTACAAACTAAAAATGAAGATTGGAGACAGAGATGGGAGATTTCAATGTCCATTAGAATTGTTTTGGATTTATTATGGACTAAAAGAATTCAGAGTCTTGTCCTACTAAACCTTTTGGTGAAACAAGTTTGAGGAAAAAAACAGAAGAGGATAATACAATACATTCATACTGAATCAAAGTCTTTCTCTTGTAGGACAAAGACTAATGTATCATAAAATCAATTAATTTTTTCTTATGAAAAAATGTAGCATGTTAGTTAAAATTATATGGTTCTATTCTATGCTCATTTCCACTGACATGGTGCTCAGAAATCTTTGTTCCAGCAATACAACAACCAAAAGCTCAGGCACTTTAAAAAACCACACAACTGGAACACACTAACAACAAAAACACACCTTTTTTATTGGGTTTGACTTACCTTAAGTTTTAAATCAAACTAAAGCAATCAAATTTTTAAAGTCTGATCAGCTGAGAAATAAGGATATTAAATATGATTAAATGTGATTGCATTTGAGTGTAAGGACTGTTCTTCCATTACTGCTTTGATTAAAAAAAGCAATCTAAGCTGTGAGGTAGAAAAGTTAAATGCAGCAGGAGAAAAAAATAAAAGTGCTTGAATTTTCTTTCCTTTTTTTTCCCCCAATATATATTATATCTCGTGTGATAAAATAGTATGGCTTTAAGTATTTACTTTTTCAAAACCTGAAGCACATTGGCAAAGTTTCTGTAACATAACATTCCTTCATTCTTTTTAATTATAGGAAATATGAAGATAAAAAAAAGGAAGGAGAAAAAAAATTTTCTAATGGGACATCTTATGCTGGGTCACAAACTGGTTGGAAGGNTTTCAAAAGAAAAATGGACTGGAAACCTTAGCTCTTAAGCTGGAATTTAATTGGTGCAATATTGGAGTTTAAGCAGTAATAAAGTTTTTGTCCTTAGGTTATGAGAAGAAAATTACACATAACAATTTTTTTCATTATAATATTTTAGCTGTTCACTAGTCTATCTTTTCTGGTATTATCATTATTACTCTGATAATTTTCTGTGTTTCATACCTTCACCTCCAAGCATTTCAGATGGTGGTGAGAACCCCAGTGAACTTTTCAGATATAAGGGGGAGATCAGCCACTGATCAAAATTAACTTGAACTGCAGAGTCTCCAGAGCTGTTTTCAGAAAGGCAAAATGTGTCACTCCTTGGAGATGAGATGAATGGCAAAACCAGCACAGATCACTCACTCTCACCTCTTAATTGAAAAGTTGGCTGCTGATCAAGAGCTGGCAGTGACCAGCTCAAGCCACCAGGATGCCAATAAATGCTTCGACCTTATTTCTTCACCTCAGAACAGATCAATCACAAATTAATGTTCTATTAGTGAAAGAAAGGACTATTATTGAAGAGTGAAATCTATAAAAAAAGCACCCCAATGAGATAGTGAAAAACTACAGAGAAAACTAACCTAGACTGGCAGTGGAACAATGTGCTTACTCACTACGAGTAAAATAATCTGGAATCTTAATTGTATCTAAAGAACAATAACACAAATAATTTCCAAAACATGATAACTGATATATGAAAGATTCTTTTTTATTTCTTTTCCCCCACAGCAGAAGTTGCAATCAGTTTTCTGGTTGAAATGTCTATTATATTTTGCCACTAAGTATTATCTACACAAGAATAATTTATACTGTCATTGCTCCAAACCACTGAATGCAAGCAACATTTCTCAAAAACATTGTGATTTTATGATAAAATGGTACATTAGAATGAGTCCAAAGCAAGGAAACTTCTCTTTTTAAATCTGTTTGAATAGGTAAAAGCTCTGCAAACAACACAACTAAAACATTACCCTCTGCATCTCTCATTCCTTGCTCTTCTTTCATTTTAAAAATGTTGATTGCAAAGACTGAACACAGTGATAATACAGTGAACCCCTGTTACTCGCGGGCTGTTGGGTCTGGTCCTCCTCCTGCAAGTTGTGAAATCCGCAAAGATAGCGAACCCACTACGTAGTGGAGTACGCCACACCCGTGGCCAGGCTCCCTCCCCATATAAGGTCTGGAGGATGGTCCAGAGAGTGGGGCTTGTCTCAGTTGTCTGGTTGTGTTATGCCGAGGCGGGTGTGGGACGCAGGGCCAGCACAGCAAGGCACAGCGCGGTGCCGGCACTGCGTGGGGCACGGGGTCGGCACGGCACTCGGTCGGCACGGTGCGGGGTCAGCACGGCACTTGGCCAGCGCGGGGTGGGGTGGCACGGCGCGGGTCAGTGGGGGGCACGGGGCAGGCATGGCACAGTGGCAAGAGCTGGCCAAGCAGCGGGAGCGGCCCCTGCACACAAAGGCACACACACAGTGGCAGCCCCATCACCCATCTTGTAGCCCGGCAGAGGACAATTCCAGCTGTGCAAAAACACACATTTACACTAAAAGCATCCCAGGCGCACCGTGCCGTCTCCTGGCTGGGACCAATTTACATATTCGTGAGCAGACGGGGCCCACTGTGCTCGCCCTGTTTTGTGGGGACTCATACAGACTGGGAACTATGGTACTTTTTTCGGTGGGCAAACTGCCTAGTCAGCTTTCTCCATGGTATCCAGAACCCCAGTTCCCTCAAGAAGTATTACCAGAACTCATGACTCACAGCATCAAGACACAGAAAACTCATCAGCACTGAAGTGCAGCAAGAAAATTTCTGTCAGTACTAAAAATGTAAGACTAGTTTTCTAATTTCAAGTCTAGGATCCTATTAAAAATGCACATTTTCTGTTACAAGAATGTGAATGATGTATGATGACACCTCCAGAGATTCAGCTATGAAGGTAGCATGATGTTTGCACAGGTTTCATTCTCAGAATTGAGCCTAAACCTTTCCAAAATGAAGGAGGGAAAAAATCAACTAACCAGCTTGTAAAAAAAACAAAAAACAAAACAAAACAAAACAAAAACCCAAAAAAATAAAACCCTGAAAAACAAAATCCCAACGTGAAAAACAAGGCACTCCAGGACACTAAAACAGATGGAGCATGCCAGCATTTGCTTCAGCAAGGAAAAAAAAAGAGTTTATAATGGAGGCGCTCAAACAAGTTTAATTATAGAAGCATGAATGTCATCCCTATAATAAAACAAACCAACAGGTCAAACGTCCTTGCCCTTTATACAGATACACACAGAGCTGTGTGTATTTGTTCTCTGATATAAAGCTATGGACACTTACTTTCCTGTTACAGGTTCATCTTACACTGTCCTGGGTTTTAGGAAAAAAAATGCAAGCTCAGAGGCACAATGCTCTTGTAAAATTGAAGAGCATTTATTCCTCATATTTAAGCCTTGACTTGCCAGGTCAGCCTCAAAAGATAAACAGTCTTGTTTTCACAAGGCCCTGGGTACAACAGTAATTATATTCATTCTAAATTTCTGTGCCATCATGCTAACATTTCACATGAAGCAGAAAGTGCTTCGTCACGTATCAGTATGAAAATGTGAAAGACATCCTGGCTTAATGCTATTTTAGGAGATCAGCATTCATTTTTCAGCATGTGTATCTCTCAATAGTATAACAAAATAAAATCATATTATTGTTCTGTGCCCAGGGAAAAGAAAAATACATGTCTTTTTCAGCAGATAAAGTAAATTCTGAGGGAATTTTATGATTTAGCAAGAGCATGATGTAAAATCTGCTGAAATCAATGGGATCCTGTCTATTGATTTCAGAGGGCTTTCAAACATGCCCTGTGGTAGGAAATCATTTGTGAATCATTCACTATTAACTTGAGTGTGTTACCAAACATTAAAACACTTCACCCAAGAGTCTTAGAGATTTTATAAACTTCTGTTTGGTTGTGATGGACTTTACATTGTTCCAAATGTCTCAATAATTTACTCAATAAATTGGATAGATGTGATCTAGCTCAGAAAAGTATGAATGCTAGTATTTATATCTCCAACCAAACCTCCTTTACTGAATTATCTATTTTTCTTTAATTTCCTTAATTTTTTCAAAAATATTTCGATTTCAAGTGAATCATTTGAGATTTCCAAAAGTTTCCGAATAACATGACAAACTTTCAAGTGTCACCTCCATCGAGAAGCACGGTCACCTAACATTCATTTGTGGAGTAACTGGAAAGTGCGATTTAGGACCAGAGCTCCTTTCGTTCTCTACCTAAGAGCACAAAGTCCTACCTTCAGATTCTCACAGCCTCAGGAAATTGTAACTCATAACTAAGCAAAGCAAGGCGGATGTTTTGGAGCTAAAATGAGAGTTAGTAGTTGGTTAACGGCAAACAGAAAGGCACATTTCTCCAGAGAAGCCCAAGCAGCTCCTAGGATAGCCTTGGTTCCATGCAGTGGCAACACCTCTATACCAATAACTTTTCTGAAGGGAGAGATGTGGTCCTCATCTCATTTCTGGTAGTATCATACCTAAAGCTTTGTGCCCTTTAGTTCACCTTGAACATCCCTCCATAGGACAAAAATAATATGACCCTTAGCAGGATTATCTGTTCCTGATTCAGAGTGTAACACAAATGGACTAAAGCCAGGATGTTTAAAATTAAGCTGATACTTTGTCCTTTAATTCTAGCTGCCAAAGAGAAGAAGAAAAAAGGAAATCAGCTTCACAGAACAAGTTCTCCAGCCTTAATTTAATGAAATTTTAGAATCCTGTTTTTTTATGGGTTATGTCCCTAGCCTATCACTATTCAGTGGGTTGATTTTTTTTTTTTTGCATTTAACTTCTTTGCTTTTTAAAGTAAAAAGAAGAGAAGAAGAAGTCTTTAATGGAAAGTTCTCCAATGAATATTAATTATCTAAGAGACCAGAATGACTGCTTTGGTGAAATACATATTTATAAATATACATTATTTACTAATAGACTAGGACCGTTCTAAAGGTAGCTATTTCTGTCTGAGAATGATTTTTAATTAAGTAATATCTGAGTGATAGGGAAGAACAACTCTTCTGATAAGAGTCCATAGTGTGTAGTTCTGACTTCCCTGTTCAGAGAATTCACCCACAGACATCAGAAATCCATCACTTCAGGCAAAATTTACACATCTCAAGAGTCACAAAAAAAAAGAGTCCTTACTTTGCAAAGATTTAGAGAATTTGCTACAATAGATCTGTTACCTTCAGGTTTATGACATTGACTCAGCACCGCAGCTCCCACTGGTTCCAGTTCTTAGACCAGCTTGCAATTGACACTCTATACACTTTATGCTCATCAGATTCTGCTCAGAGTAGAGTCTGATCAGGACAAAAAAAAAAAAAAAAAGAAAACACACTAAACCACACACCAAAAAGAACCTCTCAAACTTCTGACCCCCAAAAAACAAAAAAACCCAAACCAAACAAGCTAACAAAAACAAACAAAAAAACCCCCACCAAAATCTAATTCCAGCCAGAGATGTGAGTGGAGGATGCTTGCAATTCGCAACTCAAATTGATCATTTGGGCCTTGTCATTTGTTCATCTAATAAACCAGTTTCCTGGCGCTCAAACTTTGCATTCAAAACTTGCAGATTTGTTGGTGACATTCAAAAGTATAGGCATTGCTTCTCAATGTTTTTTTTTTTTTATTTAATATATATGCCTTACATGACAACAGATAAAACCAGAGTGGAAAACCATGGCATTGAGCATTTAAAAAATAATAATAATATTGCTAGTCTAGAGAAACAAGGTTTTTTTCAAAATGTTTGCTAGTGAATCAACTTCTACATAAAATTTCTTCTGGAGTTATTTCCACATTCAAACTGCAAACTACCAGGGACTTTTGCATAACTTCAGATTTTGCTTTGAAGAGCTTACACAACTCTAATCTGCACATAAAATTCAGACTGACGTCAACGGCTGGTTTATGCAGGGATCAAGGGCAAAATATGCAGTTAAGATCCTCTCTGCAGATAACCCAGAAGCAGAGTTTTGACCTTACAGCTCAGCAGAGAAAGTTAGATGCCAGGTGAGATACTGGGGGCCTAAAAATATTCACATTCAAACTTCAAACAAATGTTTGAAACATACAATAAACTGAAAATTCTTACATGGAGTTTATATCCATTTTATTTCTTTTTGCTATCATGAAATTTTTTATTTTATTATGAAAACCTATTTAAGAGATAATGTGGTTCCATTTAAAGCAGAATCTCAACCTGCTTTCCCTCTTTATATTAGTGATTTCAGCCTGCAAATACCTGTGGGCCACAGATGCATATCTGTAGTTTTGGAAAGTAGTGGGATAGTTTTGTCCATGATTGCCATGGAATAACAGCTGCATATTCAAAATCACAGACTCTGTAAGGTATTTTGAAGCAGAACTTCACCTTAGAGTGTTCCTTTCCAGAAAGTGTGGTTCTCAGGTTTAAGGTCAGAACACTGGGGAGTTATTTTAGACTAATATACTTTGTTCAGTTTAATTTCTTTTGCTAGAAACACAGGTAATACTTGTATGCACTTCTAAAGTTGTGATGTTTTGCCTGACAGAATGTGCAGCCCTTTTCCCAGGGATCTTGCAAGGCACGGTAAAGAAATACAGTGAATACTCTCTGTATCGCGACTTCTCCTTCACGACCTTGCCCATTTGCGAAGCAACTTTTTCGCAGTCTGGCTCTCAGGATCTGCGATATTTTATACCCAGCGCATGAGCTCTGCTTCTGCTTTGCCGAGGGGCGGTGCCGGCTCTCCCTGTGAGGCGGGACGTGCCCACCCCGTACCCGGCTCCATGGGGGAAGGCACGCAGGGAGGGTTCGGGGTTTCCCCGGCTCAGCCTCGCATTTACAGTCCTGCCATACTGTACCCGGCCCCTGAGCCAGTCCTGTGTGTCTCCGTGCCCAGTCCCTACAGTGGAAGGGTCACGCAGCACGGCCACAAGACATGCCATGTATTCGTATGTACAGTGTATGTATGCACATATAATTTATAGAATTTTTAAAAGTGTTGTGGAAGCTTTATACGAGCTGACTTTCTCAACGGCTTAATAAAATTCAAACTGCCTTCAGGGGCTCTGGACTGGGGACAGCAGGGAGGGCCTGGGGGGCTGTGGGACAGGGACGGCCACTGTGGAAGGCAGAGCAGGTCCCTCAGTGTCACTTGCCCGCCCGTGTGTGCGAGCTGCAAGCGGGCAGTGCTTGTGTGCGTGTGTCTGCGTTACTGTTTCCATGGCTCAGGCAGGGAAGGCAATGCGGTCTGTGCCCGGGATCTGCCAGTGATGACATAGCCGCCACGAAACTGCCCCACAAGTGAGGTAAGTGCTGTGTGCTGGGATGGGGCAGCGGTGGGATGTTCCCACACCGCTGCCACTGCGTCAGGAAGAGGTTTCTGTTCCCTCGCCCTCTGGGGCCATAGTGGCAGCGCTGTCTTGCTGGCTCTCCCGGCACCCGTGGATGTTAAAGGGAAAGAAACTTCAATACCGAAGCCCCCGCTCCGCCATAAGGACACGGGGTGTCTCAATGTTGCAAAGTTAAGGTTTGCCGCGGAGGCGGGGCGAGCGTGCACGGGCAGGGTGAGCATCGAGGCTGGGCCGGGCAGGGCTGGGGGGCCAGGGGGGCAGCGGCACGGAGTTTGCGCTGGGAGCACACACAGTCACAGCAGCCACTCAGAAACAGTTCCCTTTTTTCGTTTGTGCCAACAGAGACAAGGGGAAGGAGCAAATAATTGTTCACAGCGCTGCGGAGTTCCGGGGGGTGGAGCAACGGGCGTGGCCTGCGTGCATATTAACGACCTGCAGTTCTTTGCAAGGTTAGAGTTTCGTGACAGCATTGGCCCGTCCCTTTCCTCGTGATGGAGAAGGTATAACTGTACAATAACTTCTTTCCCCCTAGAAAGTAGAGAATAGCTGATGAGCTTATTTTAAACTGTCAGCCCCAACCGGAATTCAAGATTGAATCACATCTTAAATTGGGAGCAGTCAGGAATGAGGATCCAAGCTTAGTGATTGCTCACATACAGTCCTTACAATAACCTGCAAGTGACAAAGGAGATGGGATCAAGGTGGGCACGGACTTTGGAAAAACTGTTATCTGAAAATGAACTTCACTGTAGGTTCCCTCTCAAACTAACTGAGCCTTGATGATGTTGTACAAAACAGAACTGCTTCAGGGCTTTATTCAGAAAACAGTCTGGTAGATCACTTTATTAACATTTTTATTTTAGGGAAAATATAGTTGGGAGTAATGGAACAGTCCAGACAGACTTTAAAATAATCAGTGTCCTGTGCTTTCAAAGAAAGAAAAAAATATCTGCTATGAATTTGCATTAATTACAAATTAGGCCTTTTTGTGAAGGAGCTTCATTAGACCTAGTCACTGTGGTCTTAGATTAGGCTATACAGCATGATGACTTGTGTCCAATCCATTGCGACTTTTCTATTGCTATTAGAAATATTCTCCCTGAATCAATTACATTTATGAAAAGCCAAAAAGCTTTTTAGTGAGTGGGAAAGAACTTCTATGTTTCAAAAAAAATTTTAAAAAATTCCTATGTGAAATTTAATATTATAAACAATTTTAGTTTCCATTTAAATATTTTGCACTCTATAGTTTCTCAACCAAAATAATTACATATGAATATGTGAACCAAAGGCTATATATATTTTATACAATCTTATAAGCAATACAGAATCTGTCCAACCTTACCGGAATCTTCAGTGTGATATGCATCAAAACATTTGGCTTGCTTTAGTACAAGTTACTGCATAAGGTATGGAAGGTTACTTAGAACTGACCATAGTTTCCAAGAATACAAACTAATATCAGCCCTGTGAATCAGAAAATGTATCACCATGTCTATATGGGAGGAGCAGAGTTAAGCTTGTTTAACAAGGCTGAATTGTGATTATTTTTTTAGCATTATTCTCAAGTGTTAAACAGTAATATTCTCCTAATTATTTTTTTTACAGTTCAAAACTTATCAGCATTTCACTCTAACTTTTAGAATAGAAGAGATTTCAATGGATCCAAATGTCATATGATAATGGTCTCTCAAAAATAAATTCTTACTGAATAGAATCATAGAATGGTTTGGGTTAGAAGGGACATTAAAAATCATCCACCCTGCCATGGACAGGGACATCACCCGCTACACAAGGTTATTCAGAGACCCATCCAGTCTGGCCTCATCACTTCCAGGGATGAGGAGTTCACAACCTCTCTGTGCCAGCTCCAGTGCCTCACCATCCTCACAGTAAAGAATTTCTTCACAACATCTAGTATAACCCTATCCTCCTTTAGATTAAGGCCAATCCCTCTTGTCCTATTATCACCGCATGCCCCTAGGAAAAGTCTCTCTCCAGTCTACTTGGAGTCCCTTTTAGATCCTGGAAGGTGCTAGAAGGTCTCCTCAGGGCTTTCTCTTCTCCCAGCTGAACAGTCCAAATTATCCCACTCTGTTTTCATAGCAGAAGTGTTCCAGCCCTCTGATCACCAACTCTCCTCCAGACTCAGCAGGTCCATATTTTTCTTGTGTTGAAGGCCCTAGGGAGACACAGTACTCCAGTCGGATGCAGATCACAAAATGAAGCCAGTCTGTTAGATTCATCAGAATGGTACTTATTTCTTTCCATCAATCCTACATCATATCAACCAACCTTGACCTCATCACTTTGCTCACGTTCTTTGCACAGAATAAGCCCAGGACTCAGCACATCAAGCCACTTTCCCTAACCACCTTGTCAGGTCAGAAATTCACTCATTTCACAGCAAAGTTAACCTGCTCTCTCTCCCCTTCCTCAACAAAGACACATGGAGAGTATGTCCCTCCCTGAGTGCACATCTTACAAAATTAGCAAAAAGCCCTACACAAACTGTCCAAAGTGTGCAATTTCTAAAGGGTCATAATTCAGTCAACTGAAAACTGACTTTTTCACCTGCAGAAGTGCCCGTTACAAGTTAAAGTTGTTTCTGTAGTTTTCCACTGCGACCCTTGTTTAGAAGGCTATTCATAAAGGAAACAGTCACAAGGATTTTGTGTGAATAAAGAGAAAGCTATTTCTCTTCTCACTTTGCTCAAAGAAACTCAAATTTCACCTCTGCCCCTCTCCAACATTTTTCTTTTAAACCAGTATAGGAAAAAATTGGCCCAAGTGGTGTCATTTTCAGAAACCTGAAAAGAAGCAGGGACTAAGCCGAAAACAGCATTGGTATTTTGTAAGTTGTGACTTGACCCGGCTTGAGAGATTTATATTTTAATGTGGATTTCCTCCCACCAGGGAGATTGTTATGCCACCTAAATCCAATATTCACAGAACTCCAGTTACTATGTAGTACATAGTACTAGGAAGTATTATGAGATGAAAAATACTAGTGACAAACAGTTTGCCTAAGGTATCAGAAAGAAAAACTGAAGTCTTTGGTATTGGAAAGAATCCAGGAACCCCTCCACACAAGCGAACAACTGCATCTCCCAGCCACAAACTCCCAGCAGCATCAGAGGCTAAAAAGCATGTTTAAAATTGACAGGGTTAAGAAATCTGGAAACCACAGGTAGAGGTTGTTATCCACGCTTCTGTGGTTAGCAGGCTATTACACCTCTGCAATAGCTTAAGACTGCCAGAATTGAATGCACTTGGGTTCTTCACTTCCTTGAAGAGTTGAGCTTCAGTTTCTTTCTCAAGAGCAAGGTATAAAGAGATTACTAGCAGTATCATATCATACCTTCTCCTATCCAACCTTGTAAATCTGAGGCTGCCCTTGGTTTAAAAGCACTGATGTTAAAATATCAACACTGTTTCTGTCCTTGTGTTTTTCCCACTCTTCATTTTTCTTTGCAGATTTCAAGGTGATGACAAAAGAGAGAACAGTCTTAGCATTTGTTAATACCCACTTGACCCACAAAAGAAATTCACTAGCATTCACAGCTTCTAATTTAAAAACCATTAGACCGTTCCGCTTGGCGGACCAGATCTAAATATTCTTAAAGGGGTGGTTTAATTTAATCATTACCTTAACAAGCCCCCTTTTAAAATGATGATCCGCCAAATTCAGGGGATTTGTTTTGGAATCTGATCCAATAACTGGCTTTGTACAAAGAGAAGCATAGCCGCATCTGATTTGGTTCAGAACGGGGTGATAATCATGAAAATTACTTTGCATATTTAATCACTGTGAAAACATGAGTACAAACTACTTTCTAGAGATTACCTTAAAAAAAAAAAAAGCTTCAGGCTTTGCAGCAAGCATGCCAAGTACTTTGATTTACAGAGAATTATTTGGATTTTATAGAAAGCTCAGTGTTTCAAAGACTTCAAGCTAGTCAGCTACTGGCAAAGAAAAATTACAAAACAGTGAAAGTAAAAGTTTTGTATTGGAAAAAAAATTATGTTAACACCAAATGTGTGAGTTTATGTTTCTGAGTTTTTTTAACTCTATGTCACTTAACAACCTAGATTTGAGGAAACACCTTACTCAAAATCTGTCTGATTTTACCAAGAAGACAGAGATACATTCTCTCCAGGTTTAACCTGGCATGTTGCTTCACTGCCAAAGGTGAGTCAGAACTCTGAAAGTCAGAGCCGTGATCAGGACTTTCACAAAGTTTGAAATAAGAGAGTTTGCATCACAACTGCTCTCTGGTACCCATATGCAGGGTTTATGGTGGGCAAAAAACATCCAACAAGGCGCAGTAGTGTCATCGTCTTGTAGCTTCAGATTTTTATCCAGATATCATAGTTGGGGTTCAGCAACACACAGAGCATTTAGAGACAAATGCATAGAGAAATTAAATTTCTAACCTAGATCAGACAGATAAATAATACACTGACTAGTAGTTAGCAAAAAAGACACATACATATACATGACTTGCAAAGATGAAGCAACTGAATGCCAGACGAGTATTCCATGGTATGTAAAACTAAATTTGCTGCTGAGATAAACAGGTATAGCTCCACTAAATCTGTCTGAGTTGCCTCTGCTTAACACTTGAAGTGAATTAGGCCCTACCTTGACTGTCAGTTGCTTTTAAATCCTGGCACTGTGATACGGTAATGTTTGTAAATAACCCAGGATCTGAGAGCTACAATGTAGGCAGAATATCTGAGGGATAATAGTCACAGGCATCTTAGATTATGAAGCCTGCTCTAACAAATACTTTTAGGAATCATCTCACAGATGTTTGCCTATCTGTGACTACTGTGAATGTACAAAACTCATGAAAAAGAGTGCCTAAAGTTTGCTGTATAAACTGGCACAGTATGTACATATACTTAGGAAATATATATGTATCATACAGATTGCTCTGCTATAGACACACATTTTATATGCTATGCAAATACCAATTTTGCATGTAAAGATACATAAATATACACACCTCTATTTCTTGCATACTTTTCGTATATAGTACATACTCTTCGAAGCTTTATATGTTTCACAGCTTCAGCAGACTAGAGGTTAATGAACAGGCTTTTTCTCACATATGCACAGAACAGATAATTTTCTTTACTGTTCACGATAAGTTGAAGGAGCATTTGAGTGACAGACCAATTTGTCAATCAACTACAAAGTGTTGAGGAAGCTTCCTCTACATAATTTTACACACAGAGATCAAATGTGACCTCTGATTGTACAGTGGGTATGGACAGTTAAGGTTAAAAAGTCCAAAGGAGTCAAGCAAATCAGTTACTTTTTCTGAGTACCTGGTCTTTCAGGGGTTATCTGTGCACTAAAAGAATCACAGGATTTTAAGAGAAAGATTAAAATTCCTTCTTTATTATTTTAAGGGTGTCTATGTGTGAGGTGAGTGTACGTATGAATTTATTATGGATCTTGAATGTATGTGTTTTTACTTTATAGCCTGAATTGTTTTTTAAGGTCTCAACTGGTTCTGACATCTCATGTAGTTTTCCTTGAAAGCTATATTTTAATAGCAGCTCTGTTCATTTAATGTTAGCCACTTCAGATGATTTCTTTGCTAAAACCAGTATTATGAAAATCACTTGTCAATTACCCTGGGTAGCTGTGTAAAAGAATTATTGCACATTCACAATGAAAAGAAAACTTTATTTTCACCACTTTCCAGTAAAAGCTAATTCAGAATAACTCCATTTAACAGTTATTTTATGCTGAAATACTGAATACCTCAGGGAGTCTTTTAGGGATTTTAAAGTCTCTTTATTTATAAATGATTCATGCTGCATTTTCAGAAAAACCTACAATTAGTGTGGGAAGCACAGAGACTCCTTTGGGAAAGGTAAAAAAAAACCCAACAAAATATACATGCATTATATACAGCCTTTTTATCTATTGTTGTTTTGCAGTGGACTATAAAAAGAAAAGAACTGGAAAAAATGGCTAGGAGATATTTTATTTAACCTTTTAAATATATGCCTCAGTTGACAGTATTTTGTGAAGTAGTTACCCTTATGATTTGTACAGCCCACAAAATTCTTTTAATGCAGGTTTCATTTTGACTTGCACTTTCCAACCCCAGTTATAAATGAGCACGTTAGCTAAGAGGAGAAGCTTTCTGTGGTAAAACAGAAGGACAAATCTTTCCTTCTGACAGCTCCTTGTGAGAGTGATGGTCACTAATATTTCCATATTGTTTGCTGCCTGGAGTGGTGTTATAACTTCAAGACCTTTTAAATGTTCACACCTGCAGGCATCAAAGATCACACAGCCTCATTCGTCTTTACAGTCAATCTTTCTGCTCACTCACGCCAGATGACAGATATATATTGCACTTGTTACCAGAGCTGCAGGAGCTTATGCAACCCCTCTCTTTGTCACACAGGTGGGAGGAATGAACAGGGAAAGGCAACGAATAGCTCAAGACTCCTAACACAACCTCCACCATGCTAAGCCTCCCACAGCGTCACCCTTGACGTGGCTGCCCTTGTTGGAGCCCTGCAGTGGCTTGCAGCCCTGCTCTGTGTGCTTGTGGAGAGATATGAGATGGCATTATGCTAAGGGTCATGCTCTTGCATGTCTATATGCCTTAATAAACTTACACTCAGGAGCCTGTCAGGAAGTGGCAGAGTGGTACTAGGGCTAAAGGCTGGACTTTATAATTTGTGTAACCTTGTACCTCCTCTCAAACAAAACTCAACAAACCACCCTTAAATCTCCATTCAATCAGACCTTCTCTGTATTCACAGTCACAGAATCAAAGAATATTCTGAGCTGGAAGGGACCCACAAGGATTATCAAGTCCAGCTCTTAAACAGCACCACTGCCTCCCCGGCGGGAATCGAACCCCCGGTCTCCCACAGGAAAGGCGGGAACACTCACCACTGTACTAAAGTGGATTTCAACTTGATGAAATATTCATAATTTCCAATCAGTCTAAACTCTGTGGGACAATTGGACTCTCATGAACTGCAAGGAGTGAACCAGCAAAATCAAACAGATAATACTGGCTTTAAAGAGACAAGATCTAAATATATTTCCTCCCACCTTCCTGCTGACTTTTTCCTGGTGCTGTTACAAATGACTAAACATCAAATGTAAACAGAAGTTTTCAGGGGTCAGAATTGTTACCCACAGTTGTTTTATAATTACACCAGTGTTTCTGGTGTGGAACTTGCAGCAAATGGAAAACTTAATCATCCAGACCTGCTCACTGTTACCGGTAGAGTAGCAGAGAACCTCCCATCAGATGAGACAGATACTCTGTCTCAGCGGCCAGATTTGCAAATGACATGGGGGAGGGGTGGTGGGTTGTTATTATTTTGCTAAAAATGGGAAATCTCAGACTGATTGACTTAAAACTAGAGATATATGGAATCTGCATCACACTCTTACTGGCTTAAGTGTATCTTGATGGTTTCTCAAATTGCCATGGTAGAGATTGTTCTAAAATACAAAGAAACTCATAATTTGCAGTTAGATGTTATTTTAATTTTCTTTTTAGCAAAGCTCAGTGAATAATAGAAATGAAGTAGTGGACTGCACACATATCAGGACATGCTTTGGCACTGCCCCAGTTGCTCAGATATCAACTTGAATAAATGGGAATACTAGCAAAAAGAATGTTTCTAGATAGCAGATAAAGCAGAATACCATTACTGAGATATTCACTGTGTGTCAGACTACTAGAAATGAAAATGGGACTCCTAAGTACTACTGAATTTTTAACACACTGGTCTGTATTTTTTAATTCTTTACATAATATTGCAAGACAGTGCTATAAAACTCAAAATATGGAGCTTGCTGAGTATGATTTTCAACAGTAGTATTGACTGAGAAGTTACCCACCATCTCTCACATGCTGAGTTTTCTATCTCGTCCATCAAACAAACAGAAAAATCATAGGTCTCTTCTTCCACTATTTAAACAAAAAAAAAAGAAATAATATAGCTAAGTACATCTAGCACTTCAAGTATCTTCTAAGCAAGAGCTTTGATTAAGCCTTCACAATTAGGACTAAATTCTCTACAGGTGTCTCCAAAGCTGGATGAACTGGTAAGTTGTGGTAGCATGAAAACAAAGAAAGGGAAAAGGGGGAACATGCTTTGTTTTATAACAATCTCCATAATGAACACATTTCAGGTATGAACACATTTCAGGTAAGTTTTCCTCGCTCTAAGACATCAAATGATATCTAGTAGTTTCCTCAGTGCTGTGGACTTAAGAAGAAACAGCACAATTTTAATAGGACAGAAGGTAAGACCACATCTTGAGTACTGTGTCCAGTTCTGGGCTCCCCAGTTTAAGAAGGATGTTGAGCTGCTTGAGAGGGTCCAGAGAAGGGCAACAAGGATGGTTGGGCTGGAGGACAGGGCTGGAGGACAAGCCCTATGGGGAGCGACTGCGGGAGCTGGGGTTGTTCAGCCTGGAGAAGAGGAGGCTCAGAGGTGACCTGATTGCTCTTTACAACTACCTGAAGGGAGGTTGCAGTCAGGTGGGTGTGAATCTCTTCTCTCAGGCTGACAACACCAGAACAAGAGGACATGGCCTTAAGCTATGCCAGGGGAGGTTTAGACTGGATGTTAGGAAGAGGTTTTTCATAGAGAGAATCATCTCTCATTGGAATGGTCTGCCCAGGGAGATGATGGAGTCGCCATCCCTGGAGGTGTTTAAGAGAAGACTTGATTAGCAGCTCAGCGACATTGTCTAGATGGTGGGAGGCTTGGATGGATGGAGTGTGGTGCCCATGGCTCCACGCTTCTGGGCCTGATCCTTGGGTGGGCGTTTGCTTGGGAGTTGGACTAGATGATTCTGAGGGTCCCTTCCAACTCAGAATAACCTGTGAACCTGTGTGTTTAATGTTCCATTTATATTACCACTGAGCTTATCCTAAGCAAACAGCAGAGGTCCATCAAGGTTTGTTTGATTTTAAAGCCATGGATACTTCTAGAGATTTTTCACCTCATTCTGAAAAGGAAGTAGGAAAGAAGAAAGAAAGTTGTGACAGGTAAATCAGCAAAGCAAGATAAGGCTGAATGTTGGCACCAACTGCACTATTTTAACAGGAAGAAGAACTAGAAATTTTAGACTAATTTTTCAGAATAAAATAGGACATTCAAAAATAGGAGCAATGCACTTCATATTGCTGATCAAAACGAAAAATTATTTGCATGCGATTCAGCCATGATCTCCATGCTATATGAGGTCCTGTGGTCCCTTAGTTGAACAGTAGTTTTACATATATCATCACCCAAATCTCTTGTATTTGTGGGGATCCCACAAATTGCACTGTTTTTATAGAATGTTAGTGTACTTTTGTCATGTCAGGAAAAATTCAGAATAATGTTATGAAACAACAGGGTCAGAATACTACTATATCAAGGGATGTAAGAAATGTTGAATTAAAACTAACGTTTTTCATTCCCTCTAGGAAAACTGTCATCATGACTTCCACAAATACAAAAAATTTTATGTAATTTGGGTTTTTTTTTCTTTTTTTCAAAAGGTGAAGTGCAAGATGTTTTCTGGGCCATGAATGTAACATGAGATGATAATGTTCAAAATTTAAAAAATAATTCTATATAACCAAGTTTTCTGAAACATGTAACCATGGGAGGAATTGTTTTGTTGTTTGTTTCTTCACTATAAATAAGAAGATGTGATGCTTATGCCACAAAATATAGTTAAGTATGTAGAATCTTTAAAGCTACTTTTAATATTAAATAATAATAATAATAATAAAGATTCTCAGCCTCACAATGGTGTCTAAGGAGGAAAATATTTATTTATTAAGTTTCTCTACCCTAGTATTTTTTCCAGTAATTAGAAATAGTGCTTCAGTAAAAAAATTGCAAACCTTATACTGACAGTAAATTATCCCTCTAAGATGTTAACTGGTATCAACACTCAACAGTGTACATTTCAGCTCCTGAACCAAGTGCATTCACAGTAAATCACTCAAAATAATTTCATTGACTGAGATGTTCCTTAAGTTAGATGTCAAGTAAAATAAAAGAAGCAACCTGGAACTAACTGGTAGACACTCTGAAAAACATGGGAAAGTCTCAGGATGCAGATGGGCAGTGCCAGTTAAAAGTGTCAGTTGTTTCTCTGTCAAGTGGTCCAGCACCTCAGGAACCTTTATTTAAAACAAACAAATTAACAACTCTCCCCAAAAAAATCATATTGCTTGTTCCTGAAGAAGTTTTTCAAGGAATCTCAGTTCAGTGGCCTTCAAGTTCACTATAAAGCTTCTGTATGTATAAGGCCATGGGATTAATGACAAATCTAGGAAAGCATACAACTAACTTTAAGCCTGTATGTAATCTCAGTTAAGTCAATTAGTCTGCCTGCATGCTCAAAGGTAAGCAGATCCTGAACTACTTTGCTGGTCTGGTATGATTATCCCTACTGATGCGTAGGCACAGCAACCTGAATTCTGCATCCAGCTCAGAAACATATCTTCCTGACTTGTCTACTATAAAACCATCAATTCTATTGGAAGTTACTGAAGCCACTGAAAGCTTGAGGAAAGATTAAATCAGTGATGTTCCTTTCCGATATTGTACGATATGCGTGGTGCCCATGGCTCCAGGGTTGTGGGCTCAATCCCTGGGAGGGTATTCGATTGGGAGTTGGATTAGATGATCCTGTGGGTCCCTTCCAGCTTGGAATAACCTGTGAACCTGCGTGAACCTGTGATATACAATGTTAGTTGTACAGCTGGATCCTATAGAAGGTGAATAACATTCACCTCCAGTGTCAGTCATTTAATAGCAAAACAAAATAAATTTTCACTTGTGATTGTTAATTTATTTCTGTGCAGAGCCATTTTTGGGGTCACCCATGTTACATTAACACAGTTCTTGTACATGGTATAACCATTTTAACATTTAACTCAGAAGCACTCAGTCTAGGTACATCACTGTTAAAGCTATGTGATTCTTACATCCAGTTTGTGAGTTGGTATGCCTAGAGATAGTAAAATAAGTCATGAATGCCACAACCAATTCACTTCAAAATCTCCAGGAGCATGTGTGTGGATAGATTATGGTCTGCTAAAAGTGTTCTCAAAGGTCTTCTGTATGGTTTCTGTGTCCTCTGCAGCTGAAAATAGAGATCCCAATGAGGCTGTCCACACTTGCATCTGCCTTGACCTAGAACAGCTAGAGCTTCTTTTGTTGGCCTGGAGGATGAAACTGGTCTGAGATGGAAATAGCCTTTCTCTGCATTATATTGCAGGTTATGGAAGACATTGCCTGAAAATAATGCAAGATCTCCAGAGTAAATCATGTAAATCTGTCATGTAAATATGTATTTATGGGAGTTTTAGAGCTAGGATAACTGCCATACAGACAGCTCCCTATCATCCAAATATATATTTAAGGATTTTAAAAATATGAAGCTTTGGCCTGAGCTTTGCCATATATATCATCACAGCTCTGGTGGCTGTGTAGGCATAGGATGGAGTTATTGCATTTTCCTATTCCAATGGCACGTGTGTAATCAAGCCAATCCTTACAAATGATGCAGCATTATAGACAGGGCAAGGCTTCTTCTGGAAATGGGACAAAGTTTGCTCAGGAGAAACGGGTACTGCATCTCGTGGAAAATGCTATCTTTAGACTGGCAGTTTTCCTGCTAGAGAAAACGAGCTCTTTTTTGGCACCAGTGCATCTCAGGCAGACCTGTCACAAAATCATGACTTGACATACCAATATTTGTCTCCTGGATCTCTTGCACTGTGCAACTTCAGGGTAAAATTATCTTGCTGCAAGCCCAACAAATGCACTTTTTGGGTTTTACAACATCTGCTAGTATTACCAGCAAGAGAAAGACAGCTTATTGCTACAATGTCTTCCTGCTGCCTTTTCCACTGTAAAAGGCAACTGAAGTCACAGGGATTTTCTCATCTCTAGATTTTAAGTGAAATTTGAACTTCTTGGTGCAATTCTCTCCTACCCTGTGGAATACTTTTTGTGTTGTGTTAAACAATAGACTACATGATTACAGATAAAACCTTATGCTTTTTTCCAAGGTGGAAGATTAAAGCAGTAGTACCATACCTTAGCAAGAGGGTTCATCACGGAGCAAGATGATATATTCAGGTCTATTACTTGATTTAAACTTGCTTCAAACATAGACCCAATTCTTAGAGCTGAATTCATCCTGGGATATTTGTTTTCATGGACTGTGTGCTGTTATCTCATAACTATCTGCTTTTTGCTGGTACCCCAACCTGTGAATTAATAACATGAATTCACAACAGTAGTTCTCTGGCTGAAATCACAGCTAGAAATAGATACGCAACCAGTATATACTTTTAATTTTAAACTTCCTTTTTTATATAAATTGCATGAAGTAGTGCTGTTATGTCATATTCTATCTGTCATGGGTTGCGACATAATAAAGCATGACGTGATGTGGCCAATAGCACGGTATAATCAAATGCAAAATGATTCATTCTCACTAAGCATGTTATGATTTTCTTATTATTTTTCTTAAGTCATACATTCTACCTTACTGTTAACTGGTGAATTGTATTCAGGAACCAGGTGCAGGAGTGCAAAAACAGAGCTGTCCATGCACTCAGTAGCAACAAAATACACAGATATGCAAAAAGACAAATGTTATGTTGAAGTGATGCTAAAGCTGCTTCTAGATTAAGCCTCTAGTTCTGCATTTGAAACTAAGTAGGCATGCTCTACAGAAGAGAAACTTGATGTTAAATGGCTTTAAACATGATTATGGCATTAAATGTGCTTGCATTTTAATACATACACACTTTTATATCAGCTGGAACTGTGCAGCAACTGAAAAAAACTCTGAAGGAAGACTATTAGGAGGATAGGATGAAGTACAGAAAATTAAGGCTGTGAATCTTTATAAGTCTGTCATGGTCTAACATACTAAAGTGCTCATTATCAATATAATGCATCAGCTCTGTAATCTGACGGTTGTAAAGGTCAGTTATCCTGTATAACAGTCCACAAAATGGGCATTCTCCAATTAATTCTAAAAGCTGGTATTATAAATCTACCTTCCACACTTTTTCATGACTAATAGGTGACATGAGTAAATGACAGACTGTAGAGACATCTCTTAGGCAGGCACGGAAGCAAGGGTTAAGGACAAAGCGGCAGGTTTAACTTCCCCTCATTACCATTCAGAAAACTATCATTTAATATTAAGATAATTGTAACACAAGGATATGAGTCATGCCCTTGTGTTACAATTACCTTTAATATTAAATAATAGTTTTTGTAATGGTAATTTCCTTTGGGGATATTTCATTCTACATTAGGCAGTTTCTGACTGATGTCTGTCTTTGCAGATATCTCTATCAGCCACTAAAAGCTCTTCTATGACTACTACTATCCATAATCTTCAAGACCATGAATATTACTTCATTGAAATCATTGTCTTTTCTACTAGATGGTTCTATCTATTAACAGTTTGACTACTTGATTGTGCCCTTCTTTCTGAAATCTACACAGAAGTGCACACCTCTTGCTCTGCTGTGCTAGGACTTCATCCACATCTTTAGCTGCTTGGCTATGAGGTGAACAGTCTAGAGGATGACAGAGGGTTTAGCTTCCTTTTACAATGGTGTTTTAGTACCTGAGAATGCAGTCGATTCTAAAAGCTGGACAAAACCAATGAGGAGATTTTAATTATTNTGTTGTAAAAACTCAGAAATCACAGGAGTTGCAGTAAACCTATCTTGCGTCTGTACCATGACCAGAGTTCCTCTGTGATTACAACACCACAAAGTTATGCATTGTATAAAAAGTCATTTTAAGAAAGGTATAATTTAAAAGAGAGAAGGAGAGACACCAAAAGCTACCAGATCCTACAGTTGATGGATTATGAGCAGAAAAAAACATGTCAGTAAGGTCTTAGTATCCTCTCTGAGGATGTAAGAACACCATGGAAATCCTTTCATTTAAATAAATCCTTCTACACTCAACACTCCTGGGTTGAAGGCATAAGCCACTCCAGAAAGAGTCTGGTTGTCCAGCTCTAAAAAAGGTAGGAAGAGAACTAAGTCCTGCTGATGCATAGGAACTCTTTTGCCAATGACAGGAAACCGTACAAGTACTGCAGTAATGTCCTAAGGAAGAACTTGTACCATACTGCACATCGTAATCTTACAAGATCAACACACGGAAAGTGCAAGGACAAGATGAGAGGCCATCAGGTTCCACAAAGCACCCCAAGCTGAAAATAAGTGGACAAACAAGTCCCCCTACTGCCATCCCTCTTGGTCCTCACAATGCTATCAAATGGAACTTTGCAGAAAGGGGCAATGTTGAACTCCCTGCTACTCACAGGCCAGCTCAGAGAATTCTAAGGTGAAATTAAAATCTAATGCTAAGTGCATTAAGAATTCTGAAAACATCCTACAATGCAGTTTTTCTTTCCTGATTAGTGTCTGGGACTGAATGTCAAGCTGTCTCTGCTTTCACCAGGAGAAGATAGATATATACAGTTATACCCCCCCCATTTGCGAGAAACAGATCATGTCAGAGGTCTCACAAACTGTCAAATTCACAAAGACATGCAGGTCATTAATTTGCATGCAGGTCACGCCCATTGCTCCACCCCCTGCCACTCCGGAGCACTGCGGACACTTTTCTGCTCCTCCCCACAGGCTCTCTGAGTACAGGGGAGCAAAGGGAAGCATTTCTGAGCCCCCTCTGATTCGGGACACCCCCCTCTGAGAATCCCTCAGTTTCTGTTCAGCAATGCTGCCACTTGTGTAGCTGGGGCCAGGCTGCTGCCACAGCGTGTGCTCGCAGCCCAGACCCCGTGCAGCTGCTCCCCACCCCCGGCCCCAGCGCGCCGTGCCAGCCCGCTGGAGCTATCAGTGCAGTGCGACCGCGGCGTCAGCACCGTCCCACCTGCTTCTGCAGCCGCCACCTGGCTGCTGCCACCGCGCGTGCTCGCCCTGCCTCTGTGGCAGGGAAGGGGTGTCCTTGGACTCACAGCACTGGCCCTGCTCCTGCCGTAGGCAGCCCAGCCCCACTTTCCTGGGGCACTTCCCTTCCCCGCCTGTAGCCATGGAAACAATAACACACGCCCGGGGGGCTCAGTCCCCAGCTGCACTTAGAGTAACAGCGTCCGGGCTCACAGGGAGCGCTGGCACCGCCCCTTGGCGAAGCAGAGGCACTGCGCATGCGTCGGCCAGGGAAACTTGCAAATCCCTGAAACCAAATTGCGAGAAATTTTCCTCGCAAATCCGCAGGGTCATAATGGAGGGGTTGCGATGCAGCGGGGATATATTGTATATATATACTAAGTATCAATTCTGGAGAAACTGGGTCTCATAAATGAAATTCTCTTTGAAATGACCATACCTTTAGTGGAGAAGTACTTTAAAGAGCACTGCATTTTTATCTTCAATATTTTTTGCCCTTGTCAGTGACAGCTCAGCCAAGAGTCACTATTCTTTTCTCTCTTTCAAAACTTTGAAGCATAGCTAAGGGCTAGGTGAAATCACATTCTCAGTGTGATTATCACATAGAAACTTTCTACATAAAGCAAGTTTTATGCAGCTTCTGTACTACATTTGAATAACACAGTTTATGAAATATTGGTGCTTCAGATCATTGGTCAGGTAATTACAATTTTTGTTTGTTTGGGTTTAATTAAAACTAGTCTCAGAAAGCATCCATTACACGAAGAGGTCCTTGCTGAACAACCGATACACAACAGTCCCCAATTAGAAAATGAAAAAAAACCTGTTACTATCCCCAGCTTAAAAAAACAACTCCTTAACTGCTTAAAACTTTTCCATTTACAGATTTCAAGTCACAGGTGAAAGGAAGGCAGTATCACTCTCATTTAACCAAAAGCATCTAGGTCAGGGAACAAGAACTAAAAGAAACTCTGTTCTGAGACTCATACCTAGCCATTATCCACCCTAGATATGCCACAAAGACCCTCAACAGTATTTTAGTAATATATATTTGCCTACTTAAGGACAAACCCTTTGTGCAATCCTGCACAGCTTCATGGAAGTCTACAGTTTCGTACACTCTCAGACCAAGCCCTTTTTTGTTTTCAGATGCAAATCATTGCATTTAGACAAATCTGTTTTTCTCAAGTGCCATCCTGAATATATTTGTGGCAGAGAAACTGTACGACAGCAAACACATTCATCTTTAATCTGATGAATGCTTCACCACATGTCAGGGTGTGTGTTTCAGAGTATATTGTCTGAGAGGTCAGTTCTCAGAAATCATGGTATGGGGGTTTACAAAGAGACAGATGTAGAAATGCCTACATGTTCCGAATAAAAGCTGATTGGTCCAAGTACACGAAACTCACAAATCTAAAATTGAAACTGGCAAAGACATAATGATGCAAATTTCCATACATCAGTTTTATAATCCTCACCAATTTCCAGGAAACAATGTAACATAGAAAAATTAGGGGGAAACAAAGGATTTCTCAGTTTATTAGGTGCATGATCCAAATCCTGTGAAATTAAGAGGCAGCAGCAACATAAAGAATAATGGACTTTGGAGTGGATTCTGTGCTAGGAAGATATTTCTGGCTGTAGAAGTAAAAATGCCCCCAGTCACACAGCCACAGACATGTATATTGTACGTAAAAATACAATTCTTTGTTGAGAATTCTATACATTATGCTTATAGGTAAAAGTTAAATAAAGCATGTCTCTGCTACTGTTGTTTTTCTTATTAAGCAGAGAGGAATGAACTCAATATTCAATTCAAAAATAAATTTTGGAACAAAGGTTAAGGGTGTGAGTAGGTGAATAAATATATGTAAAATCACAACATGATACTAATGTTCAATTACAAAAACTTTACAGAAGTCTATTTATTTATTTATTTATTCTAATTCTAAATCCCTACCACTACACAACAATGTCACATTTTAATGTAATATCATGTCCAATGCATATTCATGAAATAAAAATCTTGGCAGTGGCACAAGAAAAGTGGGATGAAGTGTGTTTGGCGGAGTGCGTCACGTTTCCAGACCAGCGGATTTTTTGATTAAAGTCCCTTATCCGTTTTATCATGCATATCCACTCTCTGATTAAAGTGATCTGGAGCTGACACTCACAATGTCAGTATGCACTGAGACCCTTCACACAAAACATGGTTGGAATTTATATGCTTTAAAAAAGGGGGGTGAGGGGAGGGAAGAAGACATAGACCAACCAAAGCTGCTGCATTAAATTAAGTATATATGTATATATCTATCTACTGAAAAAACACTCTTGTACTTCCTTGGTTTAATCTTACATATTTCTTTTTAAGATTGTCAGGCTACAAATACTGCATGTTTTACTTCTATTTCAAAAAGTATCTGCGGTGCAAGTTCTTTATCTCTGTTACACTGGGCTTTTGATCAAAATGTTTCCATGCTGAGGTGAAAAGCGTAGCTAAGGGCCCCTCTACAGTCACAAATAAATAAAAAATTTCTCCAAATCTACACATGCCTTCTACATTTTTCCCCTCCCATAAAAACCTTTGTTTAATTTATGTGCCATATCTTTACACATCTCAACCACAGGTTATCTGTTAAGAAAACTGATTCTGCAATGGCAGAAGTACATCGGTATTGCAAGGGGAGGTTTGCCACAGATCCATGGATCTCTTCTTCAGGTCCCATACTCAGAAGCTTCCAAATATGTGTAACTTGTCTGGAAATTTAGTTTCAAGCCTCAGGACATTTAAGAGGATACAAATTAACTTAGGTAAGTGTGGTATGGATGAAAATATGGTAGCTATTTTTCTGTAAGTGTTTCAGTTTCCCTTGAATTTAAGGAGCTTGTGGTTAGGCTCTTCACCTTGATTGTAGAAGGTGCTTAAGCATAAGCTCAACTTTAAGCTTAAGATCAGTGAAATTTAAGTATTTCAAGTGTTTCTCTTACCTGTGAATAAAGCGAATGCACAGCACGCTTGACAGAGGTATTGTAAAGCTTCATTCTCTCCAGTAATGCAACAGCTTTGGCATTTCTAAATGTTGGGATCCCATTATTAAATACTAACGAGAAGGTGTCCTTCAGAGATCCATGGATCTCCCCGGGTCTGTGGTGTTCTTCAAAGTCTGTCTTTAAACTGAAGAAGTCTGAGTCTTCTGGAAGTTTTAACTGATTATTAAGTTTTCAGTAACTTATGTTTCCTTGATAGGCTTAATTTATCCAATATAACTTTCAGTATATAAGAAATAGCTTATATAAAGTCCAGAAGTGTCTCAGCTGTTATGAACTACATTTTTACTTTATTTTTATAAAATTTCAGAGGTCTTTAACTAGGAAATTTTCTTTACTGGAAAAAAAAACAACTGCTGGAGTAGCATGGACCAGTGTTGTCCCTCTTCTCACAGCCTACTCTTGTATGTGTCTTAATGCCAAAGTTTAATCAATGTGTTATTCCAATCCAGGGCTTTTTCTAAGCAGTTGATGCTGAAATGTTGCTACACAGTTGGGTCTCCCCTATCACGGACCCACAGTCTTAATCGGGTTCCGTGAAACCCTACTTCCACGTTCAATGGCGGCTCATTAATATACAAATTTGCCCCACACCCTCAGACGGCTCCCCGTTGCTCTTTCACCACTGTGTTGCTGTGTATCGGTTGCTGCGGTGGCCGTGCCAGGGGGGTGGGGAAGCAGCAGAACCCCGGCCATGCCCAGGGGTGGGGGAGAGGCAGAGCCTAGGGAGGGGTTGCAAAGCAGCCGCGCCACCACCGCGGCAGCCGGAACAGGACAAGCGGCTGTGCCGCTGTGGCCGGGAGGGGACGGGGCGAGCGGCCAAGCCGCAGCTGCGGCTGTGCCGGTTGATTTGCATATTCATGCTTCCTAATTGAATATTCATGTGTGCCAGGTCGCGCATGCACAGTTGCGAAAAGGGGCCTCCTTCTTCGTTAAAAAATCATGCTGCTAAGATCTGAAGCCACAATATGGGGGACATGACGTGTAAGAGAGCCGACTGTATTGCAACTTTGACAGACATTGAGTTAGAATTAGTGAAGGACTATCACACTAATTTCACTTGTGAATTAAGTCTCTCCCTTCTACATAAACTTTAGTATAAGAAATACATTGAGTCTAAGGAAAAACACATTCATTTATTTTTCTTGTTAAGGTGGTGGTTTGAATAAACACAGACTTTCTGCATATAACAGCAACACCAACGACCCACCAAAACAGCAGGGTCTTTCTGTACTTATTCTTTCCTTTGATCTTAGTGACATGGTCTAGCTTGGGGGTGTAGGGCTGGATGACCCTGGGCCCCTTCCGGCTCGGAGTGGCCTGCCAGATTGTGAGGCATCTAGGTTGTCATTATGCTCTGGGATGTGCTGTTGGTCGCTGTACGGGTGTTAGACGGTGAGTTGGACTAGATGATCCTTGTGGGTCCCTTCCAGCTCATCATTTTCTGTGATTCTGTGATATTCCATCCACTCCATATCACAATTCTGTAAGGAGAAGAGTCAGAATTGAGAATAAAAAAGTAAGTAAGTGGAAATTTTAGAAAAAATATTTTGGAAAAACATTACCAGAAATAATGTCTTTATAAGCATGAACATAAAATCCTGGATGGTTTCACATTGAATTGCCCAGTCGAGTTTCCATGCAGTCATGATACAGTGATGGTGGCAACTGAAATCAGCTGTATCCACCACTGCTTTCCCCATAAAATACACCCAGTGCTGTCTCGTGCTTGCAGTGCATATGGAGAAATTAATTCCACAAAGACACTTCAGTTAGACCCTTGAATGAAGTTTCTGTTCTGAATGAAGTGGCCAATGAATCCTTACCAAATCTTACCACACACAGCACAACTAGTGAAACTTACCTTTTTCTCTGAGTACATTTGCAGTCAATTCTCTCCCTTTTCATCATTCCTGTAGTTACTCACTACTTCTAGTGGCATGAGAACCATCTCAGAAATAAAGGATAATCAAAACTGCTGCATACACAGCTGAGGCCCCAACCTTTTTGGAGGCAGTTGCAAAATCCTTCACTGACTTTTTATTGCCTCAATATCAAGCATGGACTTGAAATATGGTGCCCAGCTGAATACTATTTGTCCTGTGCGAAGACGCTGGGGATTTCAAGGGCTGAAACCAAAAATATAGCTGCAGTATTGAGAATCTGGACAGATTACACAAAACCTGGAGTATATTAAGCGTACATTGTTTCAAGTAGCTCTTTACAGTTTGTAAGCCAATTACTACACCTAAACAAATTTGTAAATGAGACCAAATACAGTGAATCCTCCCTGTATCGCGACCTCTCCATTACGACCTCGCGCATTTGCAATGTGAATTTATCGCAGTTTGGCTTCAGCCGTATGTGAGTCCAGCTGACTGGCGCGTGCGCACTGCCTCTGCTCTGCTGAGGGGCTGTGCCGCGGTGCCTCTGGGGTGGGACTCACCGCGCCCTGCGGGGAGGGGGCTCGTAATGGTGGTGCGGTGCTCCCATCCCTGACTCGGGAAACTGAACAAAACTCACAAAAGTGAGGCAAGCGAGGGCGGACAAATGCTGTGTGCTGGGAGGCAGCAGCTGTCTCTGCCCTCTGGGACCGTACGGGCAGCGCTGCTTCTCCCGGGAAGTGTGGATGTAAAAGGGAAGGAAACTCCCGATTCTGACCCAATCCACGCTCTCAGGGGACACCCCTTCCCCACCGCGGAGGAATAGGGAGCATGTGTGGTGGCGGCAGCGAGGTTTCTGAGCCCCCTCTAACTCAGGAGCGAGGGAGCGCTTGGGAGCCGGGGCGAGGGAGGAGCAGCGCGGTCGCGGGGCACCCGGACTGGAGCAGTGCCGCGGCCGCAGGGTGCTCTGTGGGGCAAGTCCAGGTGCCCCGCGGCCGCACCGCTCCTCCCTCATCCCAGCCTGTGCCCGGCTGTCCCAGTGCGGGCTGCCAGCGTGGGGCCGCCCTGCGGGGCTGGGGTGCCCAGGCGCGAGCTGGATAGACCAACAGATTCTCGGGGTGGCAGGGGGCTCCCAAGTCAGAGGGGGCTCAGAAACGATTCCCTGTGTTTCCCCGTGCTCAGCAAGTCCGAGGGGAGAAGCAGAAAAGTGC
>WEKX01009614.1:197147-234375 GCA_013390025.1 Pitta sordida
CAAATTTGGTTGAGATTATTAAAAGACACGTGGTCCATTTGTTAATTGTTTTTGTTTTCATTGTTAAAGTGATTTTTTCTGACTCACAGTATAATACGATAATGACATTTTAAAAAGCAATTTAAAAAGAGTAAATAACAACGTGTGTGTAATATGAAAGCAAAGCACAAGACATCTCCTACATTTGCTCTTTAGTTTTCTCTTCAGCTTCATTTTTATTTATTCAGCCCATTTCCCATCCCAAATCCATGCGGAGTTCAAATAAAGTCTGGACACACCTAGGTGGGTCATATCTTTCTTCTTCAACAAACACACAAAGAAGCCTTTGGAGACCTGACAGCCCATACAAAATTTTCATGTTGCCTGGTCAAATATACCATGCCTGAAGCTAAGAGGATGGATGGATGGATGGATGGATGGATGGATGGATGGATGGATGGATGGTGGATGTTGTTATTACAGGAACTTGTTCCATAGGTCTAGGCTCTTCAGGGAAAATTTTCAC
Source organism: Pitta sordida (assembly GCA_013390025.1). Taxonomy (NCBI): domain Eukaryota; kingdom Metazoa; phylum Chordata; class Aves; order Passeriformes; family Pittidae; genus Pitta; species Pitta sordida. The sequence continues at coordinate 197,653 of WEKX01009614.1, forward strand.
ACCAGTTATGTCAAGTAGTGATAGCAGGCTGGCTTGGATTTGGCAGCTAGAGAAAAGGATGTGCTAATCCAGGAAGCAGCAGCAAAAGGACCACAATAACCTGATGAAGTGATGGCAGCTAGCTGTAAGAAAGCAGAAATGACAACCCAAGACAACCTTGGTGACATACAGGAATNCAAGACATCTCCTACATTTGCTCTTTAGTTTTCTCTTCAGCTTCATTTTTATTTATTCAGCCCATTTCCCATCCCAAATGCATGCAGATTTCAAATAAAGTCTGGACACATCCAGGTGGGTCATACCTTTCTTCTTCAACAAACACACAAAGGAGCCTTTGGAGACCTGACAGCCCATACAAAATTTTCATGTTGCCTGGTCAAATATACTATGCCTGAAGCTAAGAGGTTTGGTGGATGTTGTTATTACAGGAACTTGTTCCATAGGTCTAGGCTCTTCAGGGAAAATTNTGATTTCTTTTTCGTTCGTTTTAATTTAATTAGGTGTGGATACAACGAAGATACAAAGAAGCCATTTTTCAGGTTCGCCCAACCTCCCATGCCTGGGCTGAAGAGGGAAGGATAACAGTGTGCAAGAAAAACACTTGTTTTTAAATTTCCAGAGTCAGAAGCCAAAGTTTTGAACACAGACAAGTCACCTGGTTTATTTTCAAAGGACCCCTGAGGTAGGAGTCATGTCCACAGATCTTTTGAAAATAAGATCTTTTTTATGGATTCATGCTACTCTTTTATACTGGGGTCAGAATCAAAAGTGGGTTCCCTAAAAAAAGCCTGTATATAACTAATTTCTTCTAAAATTCTGAATAAAGCACATACACTTCCTTAGAAAAGCCCTGCACACAAGAGGAAAAGAGAGATTTCTCAGAGAAGTGAGCCTACTGATGTCCTTGTAGTTATGTCCAATATTTTGACAGTGGAGTAGTAATTAACCTTGCACTCTGCTTGGTATCACTGCATTTCTGCTGTGACCACTATGAAGTGGGTTTTTTGTGAAAGGAAAGAATGAAGCTAAGTGGGAAAATTACTGGAACGAGAGAGGAGCTCTAATGGCAACCTTGGCATCCTGCAATTTCATGCATTAAAATATATTTTAGAAAAAAAACCACAACCTACTACAGTGCTTGTTGAATAAGGCTAAGCTTTCTACTCTTCAAACTATTAATAAGGGCTTCCCATTGAGAAGACAAATACATGCTTGATGCATTTTTAATTCTATGCCAATACATTTGACTAAAGCTGTTTGCTGTTTCAATGACAGGATTTAACTTGCCCTTTTGTATTCAACATTTCTGATTATTAATGACATTTAGAAAACAGACAGAAGCTATAAAAGTTTTATTCTGGACAACATTTTTGAAAAGATTGGCAATTAAATGGCCAAATGCTTGCTAGACAGTAAATTTAATCATTAATAAAATAAAATTTATTCACTGAATAGAATCATTACCATAGCAATGAAATATATCATCTTGACCACTGTTAGTGATTCCTGAAGGCAAAAAATTGCAGCCTTGTCAAATCAGATATAAATGCTATATAGATAATCTGTATATGTAAGAGTTCAGTAGACTTTCAAGAAAGTGTATTTCAAGATATGTGTCTCTTAGTCAAAAAGCATTCTTGTCTGTAGTTTCCACTGTATATGCATCCCATGCTCAAATGAAATCAGAAATGAGTCAGAGGCCATTGCTGAAATCTAAACTACATTTTTCTTTGTAAGTATCTCTAAAGTTCCAAGCAGTTTCTCTCCTAAATTTGCCAGGAACATTGAAGAAAAATATGATGGCATCGGTATCAGTATTGAGAATAACAATATAAGGATCATACTGAGTTAATTTTTTACTGTAAGAAATGGGAAAATAATTCCTCTTTCCCACAGACTGATTACTATTTTGTTATTTAAGTGATAATGTAAACCTAAGGTTAAAATGAAATTATATATACTGAAGATCTCCTAGTGACCTCCATTGTGCTGTTCCATTACAGCACATAATAATAATACACTAACAAAGTGCACACGCTTATGGCACTGACAGGCACCAATGCAAATCAACCAGCACAGGAGGCACATTACTATTGTTTTAACCATTAAAGTTTCTAAGAAATACAATATGACAGCCAGAAGAAAGCATGCTTGAATTTTCTGAAGGTACCCAAGTGTGGCACTGATTTGTGTTTTCTTTGGTATCTTTTTTAAAAAGCCTTTAGCTGTGCCAATATAATAGATTCAAATCCTGACCTTTCTCAACACAATGAAGATACTCTGTATATCTTACCATATAACACAGGGAATCAATACTGTATTTTACTAAATGTGAGTTAATTTTGCCTAGGGAAGGAAATTACTGCTCTTAATACTAGAATACCTTTTTTTTCTTCCTGCAAGTGAGTGAGTTTCAGGTTTGCCAAACCCTATCACTGCTTAAAAAAGGGTTTGAGAGATTTTAATAGCTAATAATAGGAGGAAACATAAAAGGACAAATCCAATTTAAGTGAAAGGGTTCCTGTGTAAGCATTACTTGTCAGTCTTTGGTCGTACTGTATAGGGACCAGCTACAGAGCAGTGGCAGCAAAGAAATATAAAGTCCAGATTTAATTCTGATACAGAGAAATACAATTTCAAAACCGGACGTCTTATCATAGGCATGTCCCATTGGAGAACTCATTTCCCTAGCAAAAGGCTGTCACTGCCATTATGTTGTACAAGGAACCAATTTACTACTACAGCTAAACAGGGTTACTGGTGCTGTTGGAACTTAAGCATTTGAAGTTATCGCTAGAGAAAAAATAGCATTTCAAATGTCAGTGAAATGGGAAGGTATAATTGAAAAGTATCAATCAGAGAAGCAAAAGGGTTTAGAAGGCTAAGACTGCAGTTTTAGTACTGCCTTTCCCTCCCTCTTCCTCGTTTAATTTCTTTAAGCTTCTTTCTCTATTTCCTTTTCCCTTTCACATGCAACTTCAGATTTAGTTCAGTAAAATAAAAGATTTTGGCTTGATACCTCTCCTGTGACATATATGAAATAAATTTTGATGATTTTCTTCTACAGTTTAGTGACCATAGTTTAACAAAACAAAACTCTCATCTCATCATGCATCCAGAGCTGCTAATCTGGAAGATATCTAAATGAATGAAACAAAGATGGTTTGAATTTTAATTGTTTGGTTTGACTTTTTTATTTCTGTCTCCCCTTCTTCTGAAACAAGACTGTTTTACTTGAACCTCCTTCTTTACAGAAGGAGGTTTTCATTATTTATATATCTTTCATTATTACTTTCTTTTGCTGTGCATGGGGACTCTAGGGGCTTTGAAAAATAGCTTTTAGTCAAATACTAATTAATAAAACAGAGTTAGTATATAATCATGCTAGAACTTGTTTATTTTACTCATTAAACAAGTTGTCAAATTGCATGTAGTAATTTGTCCTTTCAGTCCAACATCACTTCCTGCATCCCAGGGACATCACTTGCTCTGAAATACCAGAGCTGTCTACTGATATTGATACACAAAGCAAATTTATTTGTTCCTTGCTACAATTCCATGAAAGAAAAATTATATGAGACATTCCAGTTCAGAGTTGGCCCTTCACATTTTGAGCAAGCTTTCAACTCCTAAAAAGAGGTAAAAAGGTGACATTAGAAAGTTCTGTTGTAGTAGCCTAATGTATCGTGAGCATATTTATTCACAGAAGAAAGAACATTAGCTCCATGTTTCACAGCAAGGAAATGAGACTTTTAAAAATAGTTAGGGTGGAGTTCCATACTAATGAGGAACAGAGATCCCATAAATGGCATCCTCCTCTTTCCACAAAATAACTCCTATGTTGAGGAAAAATATGTACTATGTATTTCTAATGAATTTAGCTTTTCAATTAAAAAAAAAAAAAATTACCATCAGGATGGTGTACAGGAATTTTTTCTTTCTATTGGCTGGAGATTTTCAGAAAATTCATAGTCAAGAATCAACCCAGGCGCAATCAACCCAGGCCATAGAAACAGAAATTTAGGATTTGGTTGGAAAAAAAGCTAAAAGTTGGAGCTGAGGCTGAGAGAAAGGCACTCTGAAGACAAAGTTGCATGCCTTCTTTAGAGTTCATTTAAACTTCTCTTATTTCAGAAGTAATTTTGCTTAATACAGAAGATCTTTATCCACATTAGAGTGCAGATATATTCCTCCTCCACCACCTTTTTGATGAATTTCAATTTCAAATAACTTAGCAGCTAACAGCCCGCAATTGTTCTTCATATTAATAGAAATACATGGTCTCCTTTGAAGTTCAGGTAGTAATTCAGTTCTTAAAATTCTTCGGCTGTTTATAAATTTTTGAGCACAGATGTCATGGCTTTTGATGCATCATTACAACCCCTGTTCAGCTACATTCTCTTATTCATCTGGAAGCAACTTTTACATACTTAGGAATGAAATGTTTTGCTAACTGGAACCACTGAGTTGTCAATTACATTTATTTTGGACCATGGGTGCAAAGTATTAATTATATCATGTGCCCACCTCAGGAAATTAGTGAGAACAATCATGAGAAAACAGATTTTTTACTTTAAAACTTTCATAGAATTTTTTGTGCAGGTGAACTACAACTTACAAGGCTTTAAAGATAATTCCTAGCTCTCAAACACTCTCCAAATTTCAGTTCCTTAAAACAGCTGCAAAAAATCAGTAGTGTGGGGAATTTTAGCAGAAAAAAAAACAAACCAAAAAACCAAATTCAAACATCATTTCAAATAATCAATAATATTAGGTAGAGGGAAAGTACTCCTGCAGTGAGATGCCGTCCCTCAAATTACTTGTAGATAGACTGTTTCTGACACAAAAAATCCCTTCCTTTAGACAAGTAGGTCGTGTACGATCATGTCCTAGAGTGCCTTGATTCTCCCACTGTAGGAACAAGGTAAGGCAAAGTGACTTCACTGAAATGAGTCACTGTTGCTAGAACAGAAGGCAAAGAGTGGTTTCTTATTTCATCAGCTAATGTGGAAATCTGTCATTTCTACTTGGGCTGAGTGTGAAAATTTCATAGTTCAGTTTGTGTTTCATGAAGCTGAAGAACTGTATATTGTTCAGAAACTTCTAACAACCATCTCAGTCATTCAGGCAAAGAGGGACAGCTATCCCATGTCACAGCATCTTACAAACAGGATTTACCAAGACAAGCCAGAAACAGATTCTGTTTTCCAGAACAGTTTACAAGAAATTAAAAATAAATAAATAAATAAATAAATAAATAAATAAATACAGTCAGCAGGAGGATATTACTAAGGAGGCAAAAATAGAGATAAACTAGACTCTTCACTGACAGTTTCCAAACAAAAAGAGGAGCTAATTTATAATGAATTATTTTAAACAGTCCATCCAAGTCAGAACTCAGAATAGTGATTTTTTTTAAATACTGTGTGCAGCAACTTGGTAAGGCAAAGCCTGTGATTCTCTGATAATAACGGGAGGCAGGAAGGCCAGCAGAGGGAAATAGGATAGCAATGTAATACTTAAGAATATTTTTTTCCCTTTAAAGAAGAGAAAATGTCGCCAGTAAAGGAATATCTCTTCATTTTATCAGCTCTCTAGCCATTTCTTGTTACCAGATGAATTCTAGTGTGTCTACTACAAAAGACAAAAAAGAAAAATGTATGGCTTAAATACAATAATTCATTTTAAAAAATAGAAAGAAATGCCTAGATTTTTTTTTTCCCTAGGATGAAAGGAACAAACTAGTTTTTAAAACAAAACTGGGCAAGAGGGAAATTAAGAAAAAAGCCAGAGGGAAAAACCAACAGGATTAATATTGATGCAGCTATGGCAAAAGCAAACAGACAGGCAGGGACAAGATTGCATCCAACCTCCAAAACACATGTAAAGTTGGAGCTAAAATGTCATATGCGTATGCAATTTATATGCAAAAGTCTTTTACATAAAGCTACTAACTGCCAAGTCTTCTTTCACAACTTTTTCGAGACTTGCAGTAACTCTGGAATTTTATATTCTCCCTCCGTCACCTTACTGAAGGCACGACTGTCTGTGAAGAACACGGAAACTTTCTTAAGGCCATGATATTAAATTCCTCCTTATATTGCTGGGCTGGTGGCTCAGCGGGAAGACCTATTTTTTGCTTGTATTCAAGCAACTTCCCTGGCAGTTATTGCCTGCAACAGACTGTAGGGAAGTTGCCAACATTTAGAAGCTCTGATGATGCGAGCCAACCTTAGACTAATAATTTTTTTATCTCAATATAAGTGGAAGAATTACATAAAAATAGACAATTTTTAACAGTATGGTATTCCGTTACGAGAGAAGGCTAAATAACATGGGTGCCATATGAACATCTTTCTCCTATCTACAGCACCTAACTTTAGCATAGTCCATATGTCTATTTGTCTGATAGCTGAACTTCTTGAAATAACATGATGTTACAAAAAAGAGTTCTAAAGCTCAGCGCCCCCAGACCTTTCTAAGTGAGACACCTATCAGTCATAAACACTTTTTTTTGCATAACCCTCAAAATCAAAATCAAAATCAATCAGTGAGTGCACTGGAATATTATGTGAGAAACTCAGACAGATTTTTAAGAGTCCAGAAATCAGAATGAATGCTGCAGTTAAGCATTTACTACGGTCTTGTGCCTCTGTCTTGATATATGCAAGAGCTTCTGCCATAATCTTTTAAGAAGCCGCAGGATGACAGCATAGGCTAGAGAAGCAAGCCCCCAGAAAACTCAGCCTGCACACACAAGTGAGTCAGAGGCCAGCACTGGGGATGGTATCCAGAGGAACTAGAAACAATTATTTCATTTCCAAGTTATTTTAAACTCAGTCAAAAGAGTTTCCTTCAGATGAGAAAGACGGGCAAAGCCACCAGAAGGAGACAAGCAATGGTGTTACAAACACTTTACTTCATTTCTCATCTCTGTGGCTATTGTACATTGTCAGACTGTTTCATGAGTGTTTCCAGAGCAGAGGCTCTGACATATCTGCTCCCAGCAAACAGTTTAAATGTTGGCTTTAAATTCCTTAACAGATTCCAGGCCATCATCTTTTTTAATTAAATGCAAAAAAACTATGTTAATGCAACGTTAATGTTGAGATTGTCATTGGACAGATGTCAAGAAATTCAAAGTTATGGTTCCCACAGCAACCATAATTTAGTGAGCCCCTCCCCCACTTCCACAACCACCCTCCTGAAACATATTGGTCTCCATTGAACAATAGGCACCAAAGTAAGTGGAAGCTGTGAGCGCCAGAAATTGTGCCTGAGACCTCTTGTCCTGCTGAAGATGTGGTGAACTCTGCCTCAGTCCTCTTCCTGGAGGAGAAAGTGCTGCTAGGGCACATAATGGCCCGCCCCTATCTACTCTTGACTGTGGTTATATTCTTGTGTGGCAGGGGTAAACTGGGAACTCATTTCACTCACTTCAGCAGTGTATTCACCAGTATACCTAACCCAGCACAAACCAGCTGTAACTCTAGTTACAAAAATTACCCCTATAGCCCATGTGCGAGTATTAAGCCAAATGGTGCAAGGAGTCAGCTAATAACACACCCAGCAATGCAAATATTTCACTGTAGCCACCACAGTCGACACTGCATAACAGAACCATCCTTTCTTTATTCGTCCCAGAACATGATACACTTCATCGCTTTGCACCAAAATGAACACTGACACACACAAAGCACAGAAACAATAATTTCCAGAGAGATAACATTTTTTCACAGTATAGCTTTTCGGACCCTAATCTCTCCAGCTTTGTATGTAACAGAAACCTACAAATTGCTTAAAAAAAAAAAAAAAGCCTGAAAACTGAAAAAATAGTCTAATACAGTGCTAAAAATTTGAAGTCTGGAAGAAGTACTGTTTTTCTGACATTTTATGATTTTCCTTATATGCCATTCCAACTCCTCAAAATTCAATACATTAAAAAAAACAACAAAACCATTCACCCACTGACCTCATGACCTCTCTCACAATAATATCTCCTTGTGCCTTACTGGTCCCAACTGCCCTTCCAAATTCTCTAAATGGAGTTAATTTAATTAGCCAAACAATTACCCTCAGTATGGACTTTCAAGTTTTCTGCTTAAGCTTCAGACCTGTAAAAGCACTTACATTCATGAAAGTATACCTGTTTTCAACAACTTCCTTAGTTTTCTTACGCTTCTCCCTCCAAACGTATTTGGAGGTATTTTGGAGGACAATTACATCTACATACACTAATCTTCTGCCAATTTTTGCATGGCTTTTTTAAGATCTGGAGACTTTGAATGCTTTTATGTTTAATCCCAAAGCCAGTGATTTACATCAGTCCATCATTACAACGGCTACCACATCCTACTTTCCAGGTCATCACCTGTGTGGAAATGATAAATTTCATGGTAAAACACCGTGAGAAAGGAATACTTTTACTACTGCTCTTACTTGTCATAAGCCAGTGTAGGAGACAAGCAGAATTTGGATTTTTTACATCATTTTGCAAAACATGAGGATTGATGCTGTTTTTGAATGATTGGGGGACTGATGGCTTAGCTTTTCCTAACTGTTATTTTGGGCATAGAGTGACCTGTGACCTATGAGCATGCACAGAGTGACCTTATGCAAATAAGCCCCACCCATCACACTGCCCCCCTCAGCCCAAAACCACTTCATTACTGTGCCAAGGTAGCCCTTCTTGCTGGGGTGGTGCCAGAGCGTTCCAGCACTCTGCCGGGGCCGCCACGCTGGCCAGAGTGTTTTCAGAGCACTGGCCAGATCTAGAGGGGGCAGATGCTGGGCTCAGGCCAGAGGCAGGAGGCTGCTGCACCTGCCAAGGGCAGGACAGAGGGACCCCTAAAGCCCCTGAGACTGCTGCCAGGATCACAGAGAGCAGTGCCATGACTGCTTTGGTGCCTGCCTGACTGCTTTTTGGCACTGCCTCAAACTCCTTTGCTGCCACCTTGACAAGTTATCTATCCAGAGAGAGACCTTTGGTACTGGAGATGTGGAGGGACAAAGCCTCCACCATTATGAGTGGAGACGTGGCTTCCATCCTGAAACCCATAATCTTGCCCTGCTGCTGGGCTAGCTAGCCTGATTCTGTTCCAAGGGGTTGGCCCTGCACTGCCTCCTCTCTCCAGAGAGCGATGTTCCCACCCTGTCAGGTTGGGATGGATTCTGCCATTCCATCAGCCTTGGAAGGTGGGGTCAGAAGGGGAAACCTCTGCCGTGCAAAGAGGTGAAAGTGTTAGAACTGTGTACACTTCAGGGAAAAATGAGTGCTGTTACAGAGAAAGAGAGGTCAGAGCCACCAGCACTGCTTAGAGGGCTGACAGCACTGTTTTGTGCATGCGTGGTGAAGGCCGCTGTAGCCCTCACAGCTGCGTCTGTGAACACGGCTGTGTATGTGATTGCTATGAGACCTGTTGACGGACTGCTGGTATTCCCTATTGCAGGGACCACACAAGCCAAGTTTGGGGATGATGGACACAGGACACTGCTATACTAAGGAGAGTAGAATGTAGGCACTATTACAAGACATTTTTGGGAGGAAAACCAAACTGGAACTCAGCCCTAAACCTTAACCCTACCTAACCCAGCTTTGAGCACACCCAGCCAGGGTCCCACGCTCTGCCAGTGGGCTGGCTCACTAAGATCGACCAGTGTGGCTGTGTTCCAGCGCTGCTCACAGGGGCAGCACCGCTCTGGACTCAGTCCTGGGAGCAGTTCACACTGCCACTGAATCTCAACACCACTCACAGGAGCAGTGCCAGCCCTGGCTCAGTTGTACTGGTGCTGAGCACCTCCTATGTGTCCTGGCTCCGCTCTCAGGGATGCCATTGGCCTGAGTTTGGTCCCAGCGACACTGCATGGCTTAGCATGGTCCCTCATGACCCCACCGCAGTCTTGGGCCACCTGCAGGAGGGAGGAAGCCCTCCCCAGTTGTGGGTGGAGTGCTGTTTGCAGCATTACCACGTAGGGCAAGCGACGCCGCCTCACCCACACCACTCCCAGTCACCGGGACTCAGGCAGTGGGTGGGGCTTAATTGCATATTCATGAGATGCTTATCTTCATGGATCACAGGCTTTGCGAGAAGCAGGGAGACCCGCTGCCCCACAAAAGTCAGGGGTTCATTGTAATCTGTATATATGACTGCAGTTTTGCCTCTGAAAGACGCATCAAGCAATGCTGATGATATTTACTCTTTCCTTTTTCCTTTTCTTTACTCTTAAGCCTGTCCATGTCTTAAAACTTACATTTTATCTTCTCTAATATTAATGCAGCAGTTTCCCATTTGACTTCATATTCAGTTCACATTTATGGAAGCAGGAGGGGCTCTTTACTTTACTTGATAAATGGCAACATCTGGCTTGTGATGGGTCATCACCAGCATGTTTAAAGAACTGCTGATACTTCAGGGAAAACTTGGTAAAACATTTCATTTAGAGGCAATTCTACTTATTTATTCTATTTTCTGCATTCTTCATCCTCCACTTTATACTAGGGACATTTGCATGAAAACAAACCACAGCTTCTGAAGAGTTCATCTTCACAATACATTTTTTCATCTAATGCCCTAATAACTAATCTTGCTTGTGTCACAGCAATCATATCCATAGCAACCACTTATGATGTCATGGAAAATTAGAATTTATGGTAAGGGTAATGAATAAGCAATAATGACATTAAAGGGCCAAACTCAACATTACACTACAGCAGTGTAAATTTTTTAGTAGTCTGTAACAGAAAATTGAATTTTTCTATTCCTCTTATATAAGCACACAAAGGACTTGACCTTTTCTTTTGATTACAGAAATACAGTGAGCTAAACATTCTCAAAACCCAGAATATTTATACAAATACTTTAACCTGTATATATATATATATATACCTTTAGCCATTGAAAAAAATAAACTAGCACTTTTCCAAATCACATTTTTGCAAATTCTCACAGGAAGCTTTTTTCCTTGAAGTAGCAGCAGGTCAAATATAGCCAGAGGCATAGACATTGTACAAACAAGGCTTCTCCAAAAGCCAACATAAATTTTTTGACTCTTATTATTGTGCAGTTTTGCACTAAATATTTGTAAGCAAATCAGTATTCCCCATTTTTTAAGTGTGCATTCAGCAGCTTAGCCATACCTGGAATGTATTAATAATAAGCAGGAACACAATACAAGGATGGAGATCTGGCCCAAGCTTTAGAATAGTGACTTATTTATATCCTGTGTGTAAATACATGTAAAACATTCTTATTTATACATTAAGCAAAATGAGGCAAAGAACTTCATCTCTATGATGTAAATTCCATACTTTATCCACCAAAACATCCATCAAAAAAAGAGCACGAATTCTTCTTTGTAGGTCGCTGCTAGAAAATGCAAACTGCAGGAAGTCCACTTCTGGCAATTGTACAAACATATCCAGAGATACAAGGGCAGATAAACTAAGGTTCTAAATGGTGAATGAACTAACCTCTGAACTTGTGAACTCTTAGGTTCCTCCCAAGGAACTGCCGTAGGGATAGAAAAGCTATTAACCTGGCCTGCACTCTGAGCAGTAATTCCTCATCCTGTCATTGCACAGGTAACAAAGTCCACGCAGATGACGTTAGGTACAGCTCTTTCTTGGTCCTTAAGCTCTACAGCCTCACCCAGAGAAAGAAAACACAACTTCAGCCATGGGAGACAATCCTTGTCACCATATTCCCAGAAGAAAATACTACTGCAGCTGAGCTTTTCCCCATGTTTGATACATACTGCAGCTCTTTTCACCTCTGCTCCCAGCTGCGGAGCCTGGAAATGCCCATTTATGCACTTATAGATGTTATTATGATGTGCAAAAAGTTGGAATTGAAAGGAAGGTAAATAGTGTATCTTTATGCTATGTTACATTTTCTAGAAGTGCAATTGAGGTATCAATCATTCCATTCTGGCTGCATTGATCGGTAATTTTCATTTTGTAATTTCAAATAAAGCTTCTCTCCATAGCAGCAATGGCAGCACTTTCCAGCATATAACTCCAGTTCATTTTAGCTTCATGACTTAAAGATCCTCTCTCCCCATCATTCTTGCACATCTTCTAAGTGGTAATTCCACTTTTCTAATTAGATTACTGGAACATGCCAAGTAAACTGTCACCTTTTCCTAGAGCCTTATCATCTAAATAACAAGCAAGGTTAGTTGAAACAATAGCTCAGTCCCCACATTCCTATTGTAGCTCCCACATCTAGAATGTGGATCTTTACAGACATGTATAAATATATGTGTATATATGTATGTGGAGAGTCTGTATGTGTGTATATAAAAAAGTCTGTAAATATATACATATATATATATATGCATATAGAAATAAAAGTCAACCTTAATAGAAAATATTAATGACAGTGATTGTTCAATTTACACTAATTTTCAAGAAATGTGACTTGTGAAAAAAATTAAAACATTAGGTAAGACAGGCACAAAAAAAAAAAGAAAAAACACAAAACCCCAAACACAAAAATAAACAAAGAAACCCAAACTAAACACCGAAAACCCCACACAAAACAAACAAACTTGTAGGAGGCTGAAGCCAGAAGTCAGGCATGTTGAAATCCTGATTTACCACATAACCTCAGGCAAATTACTTCTCTGTCCCTCAGTTCACTCATCAGTAAAATGAGTATCATAATGCTCATTCAACAGGCTGTTGCAATGACATACAAATCCAATGCTCTTTCAAAAGTTGTGAGCTCTCCTAACGAAGGGATTCTTTGAGATAGAAAGGATTCATAGTGAGAAATTATTAAAGTAAGAGTCAGGCTCATTTTCATTAGTTTTGACCAACACTTTTCTGGTATTCTATTTTTTAATTACTCCTATTGTATTTAAATACCAAAGTACCTCAGGCACATAAGAAATATTCAAAATGAAGCTTCAGAAAGTTCACAAATGACAGGAAAACTGAATTGAGAAACCAGGACAATACCACCTAAAATCTCCATGAATCGAGCCTACAAGACCATGCTATAAATTAATTATAACAGTCACACAAAATTATATATATTATTTGTTCTAGACTAGCACTTCAGCATGAAACTATGATTCAGGGCACATAAGGCTGTAAAGAAAACATTGCTGAAGAGCTGCATTTGAAGTGAACAAAAGGGAAGGAAGAGGTGAGGCACAGAGGGAACTGGAATGACTCATGAATCATAACACCAGGCAGTTTGGTCTTCCAACCCAACCGGTTACAAGGCCATACAAGCATATTCACACAATCTAAGAATGCACTCTGATAATGGTTCCACAGGCTGAGGCAGCAGCAGCTGACAGGAATGGAGGGGCAATGATTCAGTCTGAACTGATCCTTTGTGCCACTGCTGTCACTGATAATTGATGTTCACACACACACACACACAGCCCTCAACCCACTGCAACTGCAGGCTCAACAACCTCTCCTGGCTGTTCTTGCTGTCCGCTGTAGAACCTGTTTTACCTGAGGAATGTCTGCTCCAGGTTCCATGTTCTTATTACAGACTTTCACCAGGCAACGGTGGACAACCGAGGCAACAGAAACTTGATCCATTTTATGAGGTTTTCTTATTGCATGCTGAACCTTTTTTAAAGAGAAAACTCATCTGAGTAAGGAAAGCACTATTTATGCCCATTAAGCTTTACCACATCACTCCCACTCATAGAAGAGTCCAGTCAAGGTCTAAACCTCCCCTCTTTATCTCATTCTTTCAAAATTTGGCTTAAACCAAAGATAGGCAAATACAATTACTGACTTGCATGAATCAGATGGACTCTATCTTTATTTTGTGCAAAATTTCCTTCAGTTTGGCCATAGCTAGCAGCACCCAAATGAAAAAATCCACTGTTTCCCTCAGATGAAATAAGAATAAACGCTTATTTACTTAACACAAAAAGAAACTGGAAACATGGAGAAGCTGAGCAGTTTTGCAGGCTATAGCACAATTCTACTGAAGGAACTTGACAAAACCAGTTCCTCTGCAACCAGTACTTAATGACAAGACTACATACATTCATCATTTTTTTTAATCTAAACTTTGGCATATATGAAATATTGAAATAAACTGAGCTGAGAAACAAATAAAACATGCCCAGAGCCACAAATGGGCCTTTTTTTGTTTGTTTTCTTGATATTTTTCCCCCACTTCCCACCTCTGCGGTGTCTGCCTGCAATGATTAAGTTGACAAATGAAGTTCTGACTACTAATTAAATTGAAAAGAGCAGATATATTGTGACAGTGATCTCTCTCTCCCTCATATATCACTGGTAAAAGTGACTGTGCGTTGTTTTCCCTGCTCAGTTCTCCCCAAGCCCAGTGGCACAAAGCGTAGAGCTGACCTACAGTGAGGTGGGAGGGAGGATGCCAATGAGAGCCTCCTCTTGCATATCAAGAGGGGAGCGAAATAAAAATTCAATGTGTAACTACCAAAGGCCAGAATCATCACTGGTGGTGCAAGCACTGAGGAGACCTACACTTGAAGTTGTCCTTTTTCAGCCTGGCAGAGGTTGGTTTGTCTTCTAGGCCACACCTCATAGCTTTGGTAACTGGGAATCATTGTAGCACTCAATGTATTTGTGTAGGTCTATTTTTCACGTCAGCCTCAGAAACCTGCTCCTCATTCCCCATGGATTCTAGGAACTCCATAATAGGCAAAAAAATAGAAGGAAAGGTAAGGATAGCAGAAACTCTCTGCTTTCTGCTGGTACGGCAGTGAAGGGATCACTTGCCCTGCAAAAGCCAAGGAAGGAAAGATAGATCTGGGCTGCAGTCATGCCTGTTTCCACCATCTAACCTTTACGGTCTTTTCTAATAATTGTAGGCATTTCTTGGACTATCTACCATGCTAATGATTCTTCTCATTTTGTGATATTTTATTTCTGCTCCCTTGATGCAGTTCCTTTCACCTCTGTAAAAGCAGAAATTTGAAAGCCACACTGAATGCTTTGATTTTAAAGAAATATTGATGCATATGAACTGTAAAAATTCTAATCCAAATTATCTCTGAAGTTTATGACTTATAGCCAAAGAAAAATTTGTTAAATTGTTCTCATTGAACCTCCTGCTTTATCAGAGTGGTCTACAGGTTTTCTTTCCATATGTTATGCAGGAGCTGACTGTCACAGGCAAAAAAATCTAACGTTTGAACTGAAGATGTGTTGATTTTCCTATATGGATAATACACACATATAAAAGTAGAAATATATTTTATAAATAGTAATAATATAATTTGTATTTCCATTTGAGTCAGCTGAAGTTTTCATTTTTTCCTCATGTTGAGTTAGTTTATTTGATTTCGTTATTTAAGTACTCTTTCACAGAATTGTCTTTCTGGGCTCTTTTTCAATCACAATGAGACACCCATACATTTCTTTCCTCATGAGACAAAATATTTTCCAGTATTTCTGAATGGAAGAAAATTATAGCCAAAACCACCCATTTTTATTGTAGTAAGTTGACAGCACTAAGAACAGTGACAAAGTAAGAAGCTCTTACCAAAAACCCCGACTCTTTTTAATTTTTTTTTGCAGAATTTCCTTTTGTTTTGCAAAATGTAAGGAATAGCTGTCTTATTTCTTGTAAAATACAATTTTTGTTTATTTCTAGCATGTCTCATCTAACTGAAGGCTTAAGTGAAGCTTTGGGAGTATTTAGGCATTCTTAACAAATGAAGTTGCAGAGCGACACTTTGACTGAAAGCTCTTTGGGGTCAAAAATTATTTTCTCATTCAGTGTTCAACCAGTCTCACAGAACAGAAACTGTGGTGGGCAGCCAAAGCATAATCATAAGGGCCAACTTAGTCCAAGACTCGCTGAGGAGAACACCAAGTGAAAGCCTATGGCTCATCTTTCTTTTCAGTCTCACAAGAATTATGGACTTTTTTTACTTCAGAGAAAGTTCTGATGATACAGGATGGAAAGCTGATGAGACAGCTGGACCTATCCATGAGAAGTCAGAGAAGTGTCCGTGCTGTAAAATGCCCTCGATCTTCCTCACACCTCTTCCTAACCAATTTAGTTCACCTCACCCCTATGCATAGAAATATACTTTGCCCTTTATTCACCCAATTTCAAGGTTATACTCAAACAAGTACTGGAAGATAAAAGCTTTAAATAATGTACATTCGCTCATTGTCCTTTTCATCGAGATCACAGGTGCATGACCTCGTCCCCCAGCACAAAAAGCTGTTGTCATGGAAACAGCTCAGGATGCCAACTTGACAACAACTGACATTCAAACCAGGAGGGACACCTTGTCTCCGGCTCTCCCCCACCGAAACAGTGCATTTAAGCAGGGGCCAAATCTGCAATGTTTTTCCCTTGCCAAGGCTGGGATGTGCTCTGCTGTGAGAAGGAGGTACAGTTGGCTCCAGGCCCACACAGCACACACAGCACCCCTGAAAACACCTTGGTAAAACAACATCTGACATGCTGTCAATGCTCAGCAAGATGTGGTAAGGGGCTGACCAGGCCACCTTTCTCAAAGGCTAGAACAGAGAACCTCATACAAAATCTCTCACAGAGCCACTAAATCTGTTTCTTTCAGAGCACCAACAGATCACTGCTTTCCTGGAGGAAAATCACTTCAGCACTCTATATTTCCATTTCCTACCTGTAAAATGGGGATAGCTACACCTATGGCAAGCTTCAGATAAAGAGCTTTTAGTAATCAGTATTGTAATCCATTTTATTTCTTGTTCTATTTACAGCTGTATCAATACTGTGGTAATTATTCACCATTTAGCTCTTCTAATTGAGTAATAAATAGTCGAGGAAGCAGGAGATAGACTTCTAGGTAAAGTGTTGAAAAAGTGGATGCACATTCCAGAGAGAAATACACTCAAGGGAAAGGTCTCTTATTTATATTTTGTCCCCCTGGAGATTTAATTAGAAATAACTATATAGTTAAAACAAACCCACATTCCTTGCCATCTCCATACTTGAGCATTGAAGAATATGTGAAATGTGGCAATCAACTTTAAAGAAAAAAAATAAACCTTTTTGAATATACGTGTATATCTATGCACATATATCTATACATTAAAAAAATAAATAAGTATGTATCATTGTGGTTGGGGGAAGGGAAACAAAACACATACAATGGCATTTACTTTCCTGGAGGCTTGTGAATATTCTCGTGCCTGAATGCTGTCTTGTGATCTCTACATAACCTTTGAAACACAAGTGCATATTTCACCCTTGCAGACTAGCACAACCATTTTTTTGTCATTCCAATTTCATTTCCAGTGCGGTGTGGACTGCGGGCTCAGCAGTCACTGGAGTCTGAAGTGACTCTTGGGACCTCCTCACTGTTCTATATGCAAATGGTCCTGCACCTGGGCAGCCGAGCGGGCTTGCCGACAGTTTAGTTATGCAAATCTGATTGATCGAGAGCATATTGCAGAAGAACACACGCAGGCCTGAGACACTGGCAGCTATATTTCACTGGCTAAATTCCCGAAGAAAAAAAAAATTAAATGCCAAGCATTTTGATGCATATTCCTATCAACCCCTGAAGTGCACTAGCTTTTATTTCAGTATGTTTTCAACACTTTGCTTAAATGTTGTTAATGCAATTCCTTGTGCTATTGCTGAATTCACAGAAGGGCTTGTTTTCTGTATTTTTTTAAAGGTACAAACAAAGACCTGAAAAAAACAACCAAAAATAGTTACTACAATGTTGCAACACAATAGGTCTGTCAGTTTATTAGAAATAATTCTCCAGGCAAGTGGAGTAAATGCAGTGTTAAAATATAATTAGGTCCTAGAGTACAGAGGACTGCAAAGAAACTGATGTACTACCACAAGTCGCCCAGAGTTTATCCTTTCTGTGACAAAAGGTAAAACAAACAGTGGGAATGTAGATTACATACTGTCACCCAGTGTCGAAAGCACTTCTTCCTATTTACTAAACATTGTATAAAAAGGCAGGGAAATAAAAGAAAAAATAAGGCAGAAAATAAAAGAAATATCTTGGATCAGCTTAAGATAATAAATTAATTTTTTATTTAACAAAAAATAAGAAAATAAAAGAACAAAGATAACTCACCTATGTGTGTGCATGTGAAAACCTCTAATATAGAATGTGCTTCCGGCATCAAGTTAATCTTGGTTTATTGCATACAACTGATTTATCTTCATTTATAAATGAGTGGTGAGCCCTGGTTCTAATATTTGCATTTCTTGTAGTTGTGTTTATGTACTCTAATGCCTTGGGGAACCATGCAGGGTGTTGCAATAACATGATTTTTGTTTTCTTTTCCCCCAGTTTTTTCAGCAACAGATACAGACTATTTTAGTGCTTGGGCAATGACAATGCCCCTGAGGAGATGCACCAAATCAGACTTTTCTGTCCCTCATTTTATCTTTTCCAAGTCACTTTTCAATAGAGTTTTTCAACAAGAGGGTTAATCAGGATAAATTAAGGATATAAATTTTGGTAGATTTGACATTGAGGAGGTTGTTTGTTTGTTTGCTTGTTTGCTTGTTTAAAATGGTCTCTTCTCAGGCAACTTTGGAGTTGGTAGTTTCAGAGCTAAGGATATACAGTTCCACAGATCCCAAAGCAGAGAAGAGAAACTGTCTCCAGTTGTATGCCTAAAAGGACTAAAGCAGCAGAATCCAGTCTCAGTTGGAGCCATGAAGCATTCCACAAAACAAATTTTTATAACAGGTTACTAGAAAACCACCTATTAGTCTGTTGCTACAGAATATGAATTCATAGAAACTCTCACAATTAAATATATTTCCATTGTGAATCAATGCACAAAGTTCCATATTTCAGTAATTAAAATATGCATTATTTGGTTTAACTAGGAAAGAAGAAGTATTTGATTTTTAATCTCAGAGTTAACTCTGGTTTATTCTCAAGAGGACTGTGCACAGAACAAAATTTCTTGCTAACAGAAGGCAGTCCAAAAACACTCTTAGAAATCCCCCTGAGAAATACAGTTAAAATTTCTAGAAAGAAGCTCAAGTTATCTAAAGGACTTGAAAAGCCAAGCAACCCTGCTGTGGCAATGTTAGAGCACAACTTATTGAATAAAAAACATTTCTCTGCACGTTAAGTTGTATTGCCTTTGGCACAGACTCTTCAGCTGCAAATTTGTCTGAGGAATGACATACAGTACACATCAGAGGAGTAATGAAGGAAAGAGGCTTAGATGGGCACTTTGCAGCTGTTATTGAGCCTTGTCTGCTGTATTTAGCAAAATTAAAAAAAAAAAAAACTCACAAAAAAACCCCACAAAAACCAGAAGGACCATCTTCGTCTGTCCCCAAATCCTACTACCATATTTTTAAAATAAATAATTAAACAAATAGTGGAAAAAATAGCCATCTGACAAGCAAAGCCTAGCCAGAGGGTCAAAAATGAAGATCCTGGGAAAGGTCAAGTTTAATCTCTAGCCACGATGCCCTAGTGCATCCCTCACAACAGCTGACTAACAAAAGGGGCTCAGCACTGTGACTGACAGAATTCTTAATTGTATCCACTCATTCATGACAATTTGATTAAAATATTACGCCAAAGTCTCACCCCCTGTTTGCTTCGATCCTCCAAATCTAATTTTGAATTTTCAGAAAGGAGATTACCTCCACAAGCATGACTGGGATGCTATTAACTTCTACTTAATCTTTATTACTGATGTGAATTTAACATATGTATGGCTTCGTCTCGCTCCTGTTGTTTTCTCTCTAAAGTAACGTCTAGGCAATATACAAGTGGCCAACATTAATTTTCACTTTGATATTCTGTCATACCAAAGCTCATATTTTCATATGAAAATTTAAAGATGTACCGTCTTAATACTGTGGCACAATTAGATTGCATTAAAAGAAAACAAAAAAATTTAAAAATCAAACACTATCTGCCTCCAGTCCCCACCAAAGCAAACAACACCAACAAATACTCCAGCTTGCTTTGACTTACTCTCTCCAAGAAAATGCATCCCCAGCCACCCATCACAGCCTCCTGCACAGCCTGCACAAGTTTCCTACTGCACAAAAGTCAGGAAAGCAGTTCTTCTGTAGCTACAGGAGCAAAACTAAGCTCCTAGGTTTGAAGAGTATGGTTGCATGAGGGCAAGGTGGCAAAATCAGCAAGCCGATATCTGACACTGTCTTGGGAATTCAGATGAGGAAGAAAAAAGATTTAATGTCATTGAGGGAAGGGAACCCTCACCCCACATGACCCTTTTGAGTCCTCAGCTTCTGCCTCAGAACTCTCAACTGAAGAATCCCTCCAATAACAAAATTAAGTTCCCTGCAGTATTTCACCCTGATTTTGCCACAGGCCATGACTATGTCCTTAAGTTAAATCTATATGCAACACAAGAATTACTAAGTATGGAGGGAGAGCTGGACAGTAACAGGATGACAAATCACATCTCTCTGACTGCAGTAAATTTCCACGAAAGGTGGAAATGTTGTGGTTAGCTGCCCACAGTCCTTGACATCAAACTGGAAGTTACTTCCAACAGCTCCATTCTACTGACTGCCAAATGCATTGTCCAGCATGATGTGAGAATATTCTCTAGAGAGGGGAAGCCAGAGGGTCACAATATCTGATTATTCCCCCATTCCTGTCTTTCCTCCACCTCTAATTTCAGAAAGTGGATTTTTCCTTGCTATAGCCTTTGGAGTTTTCCTCCTCATCTCCTAAAATCATGCAATAGTACAGGACTTGTGGAAATAACAGCAACAGAAACACAGATAAAAACTCAGTCCTGCTGAGCCGTGCTGCAGCCAGAAACCACAATAACACAATGCTTGCTCTAACATGCCTGAGCTCCCCAGAAGGTTTCTACACATGACAACTAGTGGTGAGAGGAACAATAGTCAAAAGGCTAAAGCGAGCATAAATTAATTAATTAATTTATAAGGGACACTGTTTGAAGAAATTAAGCCTAAATAAGAGGGAAGAGCATCAAAAGACAGAGTGTGAAAGCTGAATATATCAGGGGGTTTAAAGTTTCCATCTAAGTATTTCCAAATAGCCACAACAGGACTTTGAAAACTCATTTTTACCACTCTATACAGAGTGAAATGGCACTTGTTTTCTGAACTGGAGGGGAGCATCACCTCTTTCCATACCTACAGGTTGCATGTTGCAAAAGGAACAATCTCAGGTGTTAACCCAGATATGGAGCTTACTTGGAACAAGAAAATAAAAACCAAACAAACCACCTCTCCTTCTCTACAAATATTTCTAGATGTCCATTTCTGGTGCAGAGGCAGGACCTTTCTGCGGATTTTCTGTCTGTTTGAAGGGTAATACTAAGCAGTTGTTGCATTTCTAAATATAACTGAAAGTTTTCAGTTTATTACTCTGGAATCCCAAGAACTGACCTCAAACTGGGGGGAAAGAGAATAGGACACCCCACAAAAATTTCAAGACCCAAACCAAATCTGACAAGTGCCTAAGAATTCAACCATTGTTTGAATAAAAGCAGCCTGCTTCTGTTTACTGTGTGCCAAAAGGTTTCCTGTCATTTCCAGTAGGCTATTTTTCTTTTTTTTTTTTTTTTTGCCAGCTCACAACAGCCTTCTATTGTCAATGCTGTGAATAGCCAACAACAATTTAAAGTAGTGGGCTCCTATCAGCATTTTTCTCCTGTTCAGAGGCACAGAGAACAAGAATACATCTATGTTTTCCATATAGTGCAGAAAAATGTAATTCTCTGTTTAGTGTCATATCAACAGTTCGTGTCCCAATTCACCGCCATGGGCAATGAATGACAGACTGAGCTGTCCATCCTGACAATGTGACCAAGATATCTGTGGTCGAGACTGCTATATCATTTTTCCCCTTCCCAAAAAACGTTGCCAGAGGAATCTCTTTGTATTTTAGTCCTTTATTTGTTTCTTTATCTACATACAAAATATAGATAAAAATGAAATTGAGTTTATTAGACAAGCTGCAAATAATGTCTTGATAGCAAAGAAAATGTTACATTCCCTCACATTGCAGCATGTGCTCTCAATGGAGTACAAATTTCTTTATAATACTAATAAAAATATCTGTAAGTCCCATTCTTTCAAAAAAGGCTTACCCCCACTCCAGCAATTCAGTAGAATATAACTTATTTTCTAGTATAAAAAGAAGTCTTTTTCTTCTTTATAGGTAGCAGGCACATCACAGTTAACAATATGTAGCTGAAAGGTGATTAACTCCAGGTACCATAGGTTTGGAACTGGCAATAAAGAGGTAGCTTGGAGCTGTGCACTGAAAACAGCATTTATTCAGGAGAAGGGAAGAAATGAAACAAAAGTTTGACAATGTTAGAAAAGAAATATAAGAAATAGGTTGAGGCAGCTATAGCACAGAAATGATTTACATGCCGTTAACGTGCAGCGGCTGTATGTTGTGCTCAGGACAATATTTAAATAAAAGCAGCATTAGCCTTGGCAGCCTGTGTATTAACACACTGAATTTATGTTGCCTCTAAGGTAAAGGGCATCTTCTTATTTTAATATATACAGGAATTGCAGCATGTCAAGAGCATTTTTGGCAGTATATTCTACCTTAAACAGAGTTCACTGGATTCATTTCAGTTTATTTTTATTTTGCCATCATTTTTGGAGTGTTTTCATTTGTTTATAAGATGTTGAGGATGACGATATTTTTTTTCTTTCTACTGCCTCAGACTTACAGCCTCTCCAGCTGAGGAAAAAAAGTAAGTTTGCACAGGAAAGTAGAAATTTAAGCTTAACAGATATTTGGAATTAGTGGTATTCAGGCTGCAGACTAGTGGCATAAAAGTTTTCTTATCATGCAGTGGTTAACTTTATATGAGCTGTGGACTGATGCTGTGGAGAACAGAGACAATGGTGATGTCTCTGAACAGGCCTTTTGATACTCTGCCAGCATCCATGTCATCTCTGTCTTGATCCTCCTTTGCTTCTTACATGGCCCTCCCAAAATTATCTGAGCTGCCAGGTAATGTTGGTCATAGGGGGATCTTAGCAGCTGGCTGTTTTTTGACAAATGACACAGAATCAGCAGTAGTATGTGACCTTTATGGATTCTGGCTGTCTCTTAGAAGTATGTGAAATATTCACAATGAAATACAAAACCTACTTGAAATTCAAGTTGCTCCTCAGACAATTACTATGGAACCAAAAGACCTAACTGCCCCGTATTGGTAAGATATTTATATTTCTACTGTTCCCATAAAGTTCTCTGCCTTGTGCATCATTATAGAAAATAACAAGAAGTCAGAGTTTTTTCAAGTACAAGGTTTGTCCTAGATGACTGTCTGAAGTACGGATGAATGATAGTGAAAAAAGCAATCCCAATGGTAGTAATATGATCTGGAGGCATAGTCTTGGAGCCGAGGTGTGAAACCCTTCAGACTCAGCCAAAATAAACCACTGCTACTGTGGGGGAAGGAAGGGGTAAGACACGTAGAATTCAGGTATTCGTTCAGAAAATTAACTGCAGCATTTCCTACAAACTTCTGAACAAAGCACACTGAATCAACAATATAAGTAAATCATAACATCTTCTGCCTCCCAGAGCAAAAACACTAATCATGTTAGGTCCCTCTGAACATCTGTCATCCTCCACAGTATGGAAAAGGGTGAGTTTTAGATCAACAGACTCAGATTCTGTCAGATCAAGTATAAGTAAGTCAGTGTCATACTTCAAGGGCCTTTTCTTTCTGCGTCATGTCCCCTTCAAATTTAATTGAGATTAGGTTTCCCTGCCTAAATTCCTTATACTATTATTTAGCATCACACTCAGAGGATAAAGTTCTGGGCATTAAAAGGGTGTTGTAGGGAAATTAACAATCCCACTGGGTTTAAGACCTCTCCATGTGCTTTAATATGTCTGGTAGGATAACAATAGGACTGGAGTTCCATATTTGGCACTTATAATTCAGTGAGACTGTACTGACTCTTACATAACTTGATAATAAGCCACTACAGAAAGTGAAGACTGTGGGCCTGGGGCAGATGGATTTTTTATTTAAAGACAGCAGCAGCAGCATGAAAAAGGAAAATTAAAAATGGTAATGGATATCTGCCTCTGCAAGAGCAGAACAAATGGCTTCTGAATCTCTGATGACTGGGAAGCAACCTGGACTGCAATCCAAGGCTTCCACGCACTCTCCCACTTGTCCTTCTTCTAGCAATTAGGAATATGTATACCAAAGACTACACCCTTACCTTAATTGCCAAAAAGTAGTGATTTTATCACAAGACAATAAACATACTTCAGCAAAACTCTCATGGAGGCAAGAAACAAGTTTCTTATTTAATACACTACCTAAGCAAAATAAAAACCACATAGCAGCAAGGTTCCCTCTTTCAATAAAAACTTTATTGCTTTGCTTCCAAAATGATTTTTCAGGAGAAATAATAAATGCATAGATTCTTTTTCAAAAATACCTTGCCCTCTATGGCATTACAAACATAACCCATATTTATATTGATCTGTAAGTCCCAAACCAGGCCTGAGAGCACTTCAGATGCTGCGGTCTTCTCATCGCAGCACTGAAATACCAGCGGCTCCTGCAGCCACTGAAACATTTACCCCCTCTAATACAGTAAATACAGCTTTCATCCCAAATCAGGTTCAGTCCATCTGACAAACCTCCTAAGTGCTTGGAAAAGGTATAAAACCTTACACTAGAACAGCAGTGATTTGCAACTTCGAAGAGCACTAACCTCTGAGGTAAAAATTGGTGTTATTTTATTCCTCTCTAATTGTATTTTCTTTCTCTGCAAAAGATGAATTCTTATTGCCACATGCAGATTACATAAAAGTTATTGTAGCTGATCATATATCATCCCCAGGCCTATTTCTCTTTTTATAAAAACAAAAGCAGTTCTCCATTAGTACTTAGATTTTTCCTTCACCAATTCCTCAAAACAAAACAAAACCAAAAAAACGCCAACCGAAACTCACTAAACCAAAACAAAACACAAAAGAACAAAAAACCTTGCTGATAAAGCTTTGAGAATTCCTCACATCAACAGAGAGAATATTTTTAAATGAAAGGTATGAGTACTGGATTTATAAAGGAGAAGGATAATAGAGAGCTTCAGTCAGATCAGAGGGATGCATAGAGGAAAAAGACTTCTTAATGTGAAAGTATCCTAAATCAGAAGACAAAAAAGATAGCAGATCCTAGGCAGATCCTAATAGCTAAAAAAAAATCCACTTTAGTACAGTGGTGAGTGTCCCCGCCTCTCGTGCGGGAGACCAGGGATTCAATTCCCATCAGGGAGGCAGTGGTGCTGTTTAAGAGTCGGACCCGATGATCCTTGTGGGTCCCTTCCAACTCAGAATATTCTGTGATTCTGTGTGAATCTATATTGATAAATACAAAACATACAAATTTTGAAAGCAACTAAATACTGAAGTGTCTTGTTTCATGGCAGGTTTTTTCAGCTCCTATAATCCTTAAATCAAGGTTAACCAGACAGTTTTGCTGAAGGATATTCTTTGACTAACAAATCACCCGAGAAAGTTCTACAACTAGTGTCACATATGACCAGTAGGATGTTAGATTAATTTGTCACAACAATCACTCCTAGACTTAGACTCTTTAAGAATTCGGATTTATCACAGAAACCATCCTCCTCCCTCCACCTGGTGGCTATTCTGTGGGAGAATAACACAACATACACTTCTGAGAGTTACCAAAATCTATCACCAGCTCACAAAAACCTATGCAAATCTAAGAAAATTTTGCAGATAAACTGACATCTAAGGTGAAACATAAGGGTTTAGAAAAGTATTTTTAGACAAACCAATGCTAAAGCATTTGAAGTTAGTGCACAAAAACAAAGTCCACACTGATTATAATAAAATGTGATTTAAAATATGCCTTGAGGTGAGGTTTTAATAATACTTAAAAAGGCCTGACAGCTCCCTGTCAAGGTATGTCCATGTTATTAAGTTGTAAAGCAACTGTGTTGCTCATAAAACAATCCAAACTGGAAAACACATGGTGGACAAAGCCAAGGACAACAGCAGAAATCAGTGCTGAGCCTTGGCTTGATGATGTGTTGAGGTGTGCCTCCTAAGAAACTGCACTAGCTTTGATGAGTCGCATCTTCATGCAATATATCTTCATCACACTGAAACACGAACAAATAAATGCCAGGCAAATAGAAGCTTGACAAGGAGAAGGCAACACTGACAAGAGCATCACTAGGACAATTTTCCCAAGTCACTCCCAAAGCTGAACACTAGAGCTACAGTAAGTGAGAGACAAGATGACTATCTGTAAAAACCTTCTGTCGCTATGTCAAATGAATGAAGTGGGACCATTTCATGCCTGCATTCCAGCCAGTGTTTGGGGCTTTCTCCACCTTTCTCTGAGGAAAAATCTGGGTTCTGCGAATAACTTGCTGTCTTCTCACCCATTCATTATTTACACCCCGTCATCTGATCTTAACCTACTACTAAACTATTAGTTCTTTTCTGGGAACTTCATCATAGTCATAGATTGATTTATTTTGCACTCTACAATTCAGTTCTCCATTCTTCTGTTGATTCTGTTGTTTCACACACTCCCTATCTTGTTACTATACCTCCCAACCTTCTGTTTTTCCTTCTTGCACTTCAGCTCTGCATTGTAGATACAACTGATTTTGCTTCCATCATCTTTTCTTAGGATCATTATGATGTTTGCTAAATATTTTCACTTTCCCACTTGGTGTTTCCAAAATCTTAAATTATGCAGCTTTATATTTTCGTTGGTAAACTGGCCACTTCCTGAAGTTTTATTATATTTAACACAGCCAGTCAGAAATAAAACATGAACTTGCTCCTTCTGTTACCTGAGCTAGTTGCTGGTTAACCTGTATGTCAGAGCTTATGCAATGAATTTCATTAGTAGCCCATCAATCTGGTTATTTTCTAAAGTTTCTCTCACATCTACTCAAATAGGATAGCATAATTCTTGAGACCTTGCAACACACTAAGCCTGAAAGGTTTTCTTTTAAGTGTATCTATATGCTTCACAAATTTCATTTGCACCGGCTTTTGTTCACAAAGTGTTTTATGGAAACAAAACAAATGAAACCAAACAAATAAAACCAACCAAACAAAAATGTATGAAAAATCCATGGACTTTAAGCTTTACGCAATTTTGAAATGTATCACAGATTGCAAGAGCACACCAACAGATCTTCAGACAGTTTGAATTAGTCCACTCACCCTTCCATGCTGCTGTGTCCAGATTACATGGGACAGGTTTAAATTCCGTGTCTGGTGTAGCTTGATCTGGGAGAATGCAATACCCTAACCTGTTCCAAAAACATGAAGAATCATTTAAGGCTTCAAAGTGAATGGAGTATATAATGTTTCCCTTATGTTCCCATTAATTTTTTGTCTTTTGTCTGAAAATTCAAGTAAACTTCAAGCCCTGTGGTACTACCTGCTCCGTAGACAGTTCGTATGACTCCCTCATGTGACTCAAGGAGAACTAGTGGGCAGTAAGCGGCCAGGCCTTTTCAAAGCCCTATATCAAATGAAGACAATTTCTGAGTGCTTTCCTGACTGCAGGGCAGCATCCCTCGCTGTAACACCAAGTCTCAGTCTCCAGGATGCTTTCTTTATTCTCTTTCTTCCCAGCTCTCAGGATGGTACAGAGCAAGATGTTGGGTACTGTTGAGAACTAAGGGGCCAGAGGGGAGCTGAGGGCTACACTTAAGCCCACTTATGTATAAGTCAAGTGCTTATACTGTGTACAGCCAGCAGTTGTAATGAGAGAGAAAAGACAACTAAGGTGATAAAAGCTTAGCCAAACTTTCTGCACATAGAACAGGATACCTACTGACATTTAAAGGTTAATAACAGCAACATAAAAGACACTAAAGAGATAAAACTAGGAAGATGGATATAAGTCTTCAGTAACAAGTGGACTGGCATGACCCTGGCAACATCAAGCTGTCTACAGTGGGTCTTTCTCTGTCATCTTGGATATAACTTATTTTAATAACACATTTACTGATGAGAGTAAAATTAATGTAGCATGAAGAGAAGGATGGAATAGAAGGTAACTTATTTGTCAATACATCGTCACTGTCACCCAGCTTTAGTAATAAGGTGAGATATGAACAGCAGTCTCATTTTCAGAAACCACCATGCACCAGCATGTCTCTTCATTTTCATCTGGAATTGTGGGAGATCAGAAGTACTGAAAAAAAGTTGTCATTTATTGGGTTTTTTTCTCCCATAGCTTGTACATTGGTTGTCAATAAATTTATTCAGTTTAGATGAGTTTTAGAATATATTAAAATAAAATATTTGTGTAATAACATATCCAATTCTCATGATTCTGCAATATTGATATTGTTGAGTGCTATTCTTGTAGTACAGCTCATGCTAATAATTCAGCTATTATTTTTTCAGAAAGCATAAATTCTTCAATTGGAAATAAGAGATTGAAAATAGAGGCTTTGAAAAGAGACAGAGAGAATATTTTCTTCATATCTTAACAGTAAAGGGATTTGACTCATGATTTTTGAAAATCTGAGGTCAGGAACAATTTGCAGATTGTTTTACTAAACCATAAAGTAATAATCATAATCAAAATCTTAGACAAAAGTTATTCAGTTTCTGCTGCTGAAAAGAGATTTCCCTCCATTTCCCAGGGATTACCAATATAATAGTCTTTAATAACCTGCAATTGTCAGACAAGCATATTTTATTCCTTCACTTCAACAATAGCCCAAAAGTGCCAAAAGCATTTGCATTTATCTTCAGTCAGTGAAGTAGATGGCAAGACCAGAAGGAGCTTTGCCTAACAATAGCTCTGGTGCTCTACAATTGTCTTAAATATTTCAACAAAGAGATACCTCAGTGTATTTCCCTGGCTACCAATGAGTTGTCAAAGGTCAATAATTTTAGCTTTAAAAATCAACTGCTTTCTAAAGCTTTACTTGCAGTTGAGAGATTAAGACAGATTCTTATAAACATATTTATGAAATAAGAGCAAGTGACTTCAGCCCGGCAGTTTGGAATATAACACTATTTTCTATCTACTTATTTTAGGGATTAGGAACCATTAATTTCTAAAATTGTGCTGTGGAGCATAAGTGGCAACAGCTGCAGCTATCTGTTTGCTGTCTTTCCACATGGGCTATTTGCTGTGCAAGATACGCATGAAGAACACAAACAGATAGGGTGCTACCTTTTTAGAAAGGGCCTGGCATATTTAAAATAAAAAACTAAAAAGCATGAACCATGTTTGCCTCAAAATGATGAACTTAGGTGTTAATAAAAATTGCATCTTAAGGCAAGCCTTTACACACTTCCTGTTTCTGTAATCAACTCTTCATGCACAAAGTAATACAATGCCTCTTCTTATTATGTCACTACTGTACACAAAACATTTCATGCATAAAATTTTAATCTCAGACACAGGTCTTCAAGAGAATGACTGTATTGGCTAAAGGAAGAGAGAAAGGAATCTGAATATACATACTTCCAGTAATGCTTTCCAGTCCCAAAGCAAAATTGTAACTACATTCAAGCCCATGGTTTTTCAACGGCATGAAAAAGCAAATCTTTGGACAGTTTAATGAGATGGACAAAATAACTGAGAGAATCAGACTGAGACATACTATGTGCCCCTTTCAAATTTGAGGTATAAAGACAAACAGAACAAAATAAAACAAAACAATTACTTGGGTTTTCTTTTTCCTTTACTTTTCACGAAACATACCTTTTTAAAGAATTTATTCCAAAGTGAATCTGGGAAAAGTAAAAGTTTTGATTTTTGCCTGCTACAAGGGAAAAAAATTTTGCAGTCTGGTCAGAAGGAGAAGGAGGGGAGGGAAGAAAAAAATTAACCAGCATGAACGTAGCCTTTAAGATGTCATAAGATTTTAATTGCCAAGAATTGTCACTGTTTATTTCACAAGTTCAGAATACCACACTGCCAGTAAACCATTCATTCAAATATGTAATAATCTAATAATTATTCTTATTATCTTAATTATTATTTTAGAAGATCTAAAACCAAGGAATTTAATTAGGAGAATAAGGCATGTCTGATCTTCCATTCATTTCCAGTAGTATTATGGACTATATGAACTGTGCCCCGTACCAGATTGTACAGATTCAGGCCTTGGCCAGACCATGTCAGGTTTTGCCTATAGTCTACATTTCTTGGGCAATTGAAGCCACAACACAGCAAGGGGAAAAGGTACAATTGTTTCTTGACATAATACCAAGTCAGAATGTGGTTGAGGTTTTACAGTATTAGGACAATTTCAGCTCCTTCAATTTAGTCTTAACCTCTGACCTACTGTTTGCAAAAGAGATTTGTGAAAGTCTTCTTCTTTTGGAATTGAGACCACCATTAGCAAGTTTGCAGATGATACCAAGTTGGGGGCAAATGTTGAACTGCCAGAGGTCAGAAGGGCCCTTCTGAAAAACCTTGATAGGCTAGAGAAACGGGCAGATTCTAACAATATGAGATTTAACAAATTAAAGTGTCACATTCTTCACTTTGGACATAACAATCCCATGCATCGCTATTGGCTGGGGCATGAGTGGCTGGAGAGTGGTGAAATGGAGAGGGATTTAGGGGTAACGGTTGACAGGAAACTTGATATGAGTCAACAGTGTGCCTAGGTGGCTAAGAGGGCCAATGGCATCCTGGCCTGTATCAGGAACAGTGTGACCAGTAGGACTAGGGAAGTTATTCTTCCCCTATACTCAGCACTGGTCAGACCACATCTTGAGTACTGTGTCCAGTTCTGGGCTCCCCAGTTTAAGAAGGATGTTAAGCTGCTTGAGAGGGTCCAGAGAAGGGCGACAAGGATGGTGAAAGGACTGGAGAACAAGCCCTAAGGGGAGTGACTGCGGGATCTGGGACTGCTCAGCCTGGAGAAGAGGAGGCTCAGGGGTGACCTGATTGCTGTTTACAACTACCTGAGGGGAGGCTGCAGTCAGGTGCATGTAAATCTCTTCTCTCAGGTTGCCAGCACCACAGCAAGAGGACATAGCCTAAAGCTGTGCCGGGGGAGGTTTAGACTGAATGTTGGGAAGAACTTTTTCACTCTAGAGCATTGGAATGGTCTGCCCAGGGAGGTGGTGGAGTTGCCGTCCCTGGAGGTGTTTAAGAAAAGACTGGATGAGGAACTCAGTGACACGGTCTAGATAATGGGAGGCTCGGATGGATGGAACGTGGTGTTCATGGCTCTGAGGTTGTGGATTCAATCCCTGTGTGGGCGTTCGCTTGGGAGTTGGACTAGATGTTCCATGTGGGCCCCTTCCAACTCAGAATATCCTGTGATCCTGTGAAAGACCATCCTCCAGAGTTAATTAATCAAGGCTTCATCCAGACTATTTCTAAATGGTTTCCATTCTAGAACTTCATTTTCTTTTCTTTCAAGAGTATTTTACAGTCCAAGAGGCCTGAAAGCACATGTAAAGGAAGCTTTTCAAAGAAGTAGTCCATCTGCTACCAATGGGATGGTTCATCTGAATAAAGAGTTGCAGCATTAAGCATGATAGAGTTCAACAACAGAATATGTTTTTCAATAGGTACAACTTTGCTAGCCTGCAATCATTCTTGATAATCTGTCTGAGGTGGGTTGACCCTGTCTGGATGCCCAGTGCCCACCAAAGCCACTCACTCACTGCTCTCCTCAGCTGGACAGAGGTTTCGTGGGTGAAGATTTCAGCACAAGCTTCCTACAGGGTCACAGCCTCTTTGAGGCACTTACCCGCTCCAGTGTGGGCCCTCCACAGGCTGCATGCGGATCTCTGCACCTCTGTGAACTTCCATTGGCTGCAGGCAGAGAGCCTGTCTCACCATGGTCTTCACCACAGGCTGCAGGAGAATCTCAGCTCCAATGCCTGGAGCACCTCCTGCCCCTCTTTCTGGACTGACCTGACTGTTTTCAGGGCCATTCCTCCCACACTCATCTCCACATCTGCAGTCACAGTTATGAAGCAACTTCCTCTTCTTATACATGTTACTTGAGAGGCACTACATACATCAGCTGATGGGCTCAGCCCTGGCCCATGGTGCGTCCAGCTGGCATTGGCTGCATCAAACATGAGGAAAGCACCTCAGAGCTTCCCAGAGAAGTCACACCTGTCTGCCCACTAACTACCAGAAGCTTGCCATACCAACTCAATATACACTCTGGAATATATTAGGCAGTTTTTCTCCTGTCTCATTGCCTAAAGTCTCCCAATCTTTCCAGATATTTATTTTAATCTTTTTTCTTTATAAGTGACTTGCTCTATCTTCCCCCTTCCATCTCTGTTATTCTCCACTTACTGACTTCTGAAGTGATACATCACAGTCCTAGAACAGTTTGTGGTTGTAGTAGTTGTGGTCTCACATCTGGACCGTGAAGTAGTGCTTTGCGCACACAGGCCATAACAGATCACATATAAAAAAGAAATTAAAGGCTATTCTACACTACAAATAAACTTACATTAAGAAGAGGCATGGAATGCTAGAAAAAAACCAACTACTTTTTGATGTGATTTCTTTGGTATTGAGTGGGAACAATGCCCAATTATAGGTTTTTCTAAGAAAATAAATTAGAACTTCAATGGGGCTAACAACTATCCCCCAGAGGGGCAAAAAAAAAAAAAGGACTTTAATTTGATGTTAATAGGGCTAAAGGAATACAGTAATCATTGGGGGCAGTTCCAGAAAGATGCTACAATAAGTGAAATCAGCGAAGTAGCAGTAAATCTGGTAAAGCCGGTAAATACAATAAAGACAAAGGAAAAAACGCTATGTATTGAAGCCACAAATGGTGTACCACAGAGTAGAGGGGGATTACTGTATTTAGTTCTGTCATTTGTGTATGAAATGATGTTATAAGTCCTTCAGTATCAAGAAGCTAAAAAGTGCTTAAATAGCCATAGTCCTAGACAATAAATTTAATATCTTTTGCCATTTGGAATAATGCACAGAAAATTGCCACAGGAATCATCACAAAGCTCTAAACCCACAATACTTAGGGAGCTAAGCAAAACCAGCTCTCTAATAGATTTAATCAACTGTTGGGTAAACTCTCAGAGTAGTAGAAGATGTGATGTAAAAAGAGATCAATGAATTTGAGTAGGCTATTATTCTATTCACCAGGCTTTTTTCTTGACCAAAAAACCCTTGATTTTTTACTTGCATTCTTCAACAATATTCTAAATAAAAGGTTTAAATATAATTTAAAAAATATTTTAAAATGACAAAAGTCATGCTTACTTTACATTAAAGACTGAAAATAAATAGTTTCTTAAACTACTAAAGGTGATCTTCCTTGCCAGAAGGACTCCTACCAGGAAATGTAAGGGTAGCTTATCTGAAGGTTTTCTAACTGTTAGATGATATAAATGTCATTCCCTACTGTTGGCACCAGTCAGCCATTTAGCTCTCAGTACAAAGAACAGGGAATGCCCTTTCCTAAATTTGTTTAAATGTCTAAGGCTATTACCTTGGTCTCTCACGTAGTACATTATTTTATAGCATAAACAAGTGCACTAGCACATTCAAACTCTCTTAAAACCAATTAAAAATAAATAGGACCTGAACAAACTCGCTGTCAATTAGCAAGTAGTTGGTTGCTTTGATAATCATATCACAGAAGGAGTATCCACCAAAATTCAATCACTCCAAAAATTAGTAGTATCCCAAAGGCTAGAGAGACATAAATAAAGCTGGTCTGAAGCATAAGAAGGTTAATTTTCTCTAGCTCTGAACACCCACTCCCCTCCCTCAAGAAAAGGAGAGAGAACCAAGCCATTTTCCCTTTTAACATGCTAAAGCTTTCAAATTGCTCCCAGGCATTTTAGAAGCAGTTGTACAGTGTTTGCTTGCCACTTTCAATTAAACATGGTACAGCAGTCTGATGTCACTAGGATCTACTAATAGGAAGAGTTTATTTAAGAGAGTGTTAAAACTGAACGAAGAACTGTCCACAGAGGTCTGCATTTTCTGGATAAACACTGAGGCAGTTTATAGAGACAAGAACAGTGACAATATCAAGCACTACATCCCTTGTGTTTAAACTTTCCTAAGATTTGGTGAATGACGATAATTTATTGTATGTCATCAAAATCCAGATAATTTAGTCCATAACAGCAAATAACTGACTTGTGGGATTCCATAAAATCTCTGATAGCTCTATGCATCTATTTGGATGCAGTAAGTATCTACAGAAGCAAAATTATTAGAAGTATTTGAGCCTCTAGTAGATACAGTCACCACTGTATTTCACCAAGTTGATACAGTTATACCCTCTCATTTGGGAGAAATGGGTCATGTCAGATGTCTCACAGAACGCCATACTCGCAAATACGTGCAGGTCATTAATATGCATGCATGCCACGCCCATCATTCCACCCCCAGCCAATCAGGAGTCCTTTGACTCCTCCCCACAGGCTCTCTCAGCACAGGGGAGGAAAGGGAAGTGTTTCTGTACCCTGTCTGCCTGGGGAGATCCCTCCCCAAGAATCCCTAGATTTCTCTTCGGCCACGCCGTCGCTTCTGCAGCTGCCACCGGGGCCAGGCTGCTGCGACCATGTGTGCTAGGATGGCAGCGCAAACCCCACACCGCTACTCCCTCCCCAACCCCCTCCTCAACCCCTATGCTTGTGCCCGACGCGTCCCAGCCCCATGTCCCAGCCATGCAGCATGGGTGAGCTGCGGCAGCAGACTGAGCATGTCCTGCTGCCGCACTGTGGCCAGTCGCACTTTCCTGGGGCAGTTCCCTTCCCCACCTGTAGCCAGGGAAACAGTAACACAGATGCATGCACACAAGCAGTGCTCACTCGCAGCTCGTAGGCTCTCGGCACACACAGGCGGGCAAGCGACACTCAGGTACCTGCATTAATTAAGCATAGGCAGGTGGACAACTCATCCCCACCTGGTGCCTCATACCACACAAGGCCCTGTTCTGTCTTCTGTAGTGACCGTCCCCGTCCCACAGCCCCCGGGAAGCCACAGAAACTGTGCGTCCTCCCCCGTAGCTGGCCCAGTCCCACCCAAGAGGGACAGCCAGCACCGCCCCTCAGTGGAACAGAGGCACTGTGCATGCCTCGGCCAGGAAAACTCGCAAATGTCTGAATCCGAACTGCGAGACATTTTCCTTGCAAATCAATGGGGTTGCAATGGAGAGGTCACAACACAGAGGGGATATACTGTATCTCCTTATGCTTTGGTTAAATGGAAGTTTTTCTGGTTGGCCAACCTTTCATTTTAATGTTGTGTTTTCAACTGCTTCAATATACCTGAAGGGATCAAAACTACAATAAAACCAACCTTTTCCTGGGCCCCTCAAAAGGAGGCAGAGAGCATCTTCAAGGTGGCAACAGAAATTAGAGCAAAGTGAGTAAGAGGTAAATAAACATAGCTGGTTGGGAAACTAGAACAGAAGAAAAGAGATAGTAGAAGGAGAATGAAAATATTTGATAACTAGTAAGAAAGAGTCAGAGGAAAGAGTTCTCAAAAGTCTGTGTTTTTTAAACCAAGAGTGCAATTAACTCTATCTATGAGAGATCTGAACTCCAGTTATGCGCAAGTACTTTTGAAATACATTAGGATTCTCCCTCGAATATGGATACTTAACAGAGTTGTTATTTTAACTAGGTACATGTTTATAAAGTCTATCCATGAAGTTTGGCCCTAGCACCACATATATTGAATGTTGCTGTTTTGACCTGCAAATATTTCAGGATTAACTGAATAGCAGCATTACAAAGACCAAACAGCAAACACATCTGAAAGATCTCTACACCTTCTTCCTTAACCACAAATAAAATTTATCAGTTCCTTCTTTTTCTAAATAATGTCTTCAAAAATCTAAAGAATTGGAAGCCTAACATGGTTTTGAATTTTACAAATGCACAAGGAGAAGATAATATTTGCATGAAAAGCTATAACAAAATAATCTCATTTATATTTTTTTTAAAATCTCATTCAGTTGTATCCAAAAGACATGGAATTATCACATCAAAGTCACATTCCCCCATGTGTGCATTCTGTTTAATTCAGACTGAAGGAAGCGGCAATCAATCTCTCTTTTATTGATTGTGCCTCCTTCTAATCAGGTTCCCTGCCTCTTTTTCACACATGAATATACAGAGAGGGATCTGGATAGTCTAGAGAAATGGGCAGACTCCAATAAGATGAGTTTCAACAAGTCTAAATGTTGGGCTGTGCACTTTAGTTATAACATCCCCAAGCAGAACTATAGGCTGGGAATGGAGCGCTTAAAGAGTCTGCAGGCGGAAAGAGACTTGAGGGTATTGGTGGAGAGCAAACTTAACATGAGCCAGCAGAGTGCCCAGGTGGCTAAGAGGGCCAATGGCATCCTGGCCTGCATCAAGAATGGTGTGGCCAGCAGGACGAGGGAAGTTATCCTTCCCCTGTACTCGGCACTGGTTAGACCGCATCTTGAGTATTGTATCCAGTTCTGGGCCTCTCAATTTAAGAAAGATGTTGAGATGCTGGAACACATTCAGAGAAGGGCAACAAGGATGATAAAGGGACTGGAAGACAAGCCCTATGAGGAGCGCCTGAGGGAGCTGGGTCTGTTTAGCCTGGAAAGGAGGAGGCTCAGGGGTGACCTTATCGCTTTCTATAACTATCTATAAGGAGGTTGTGTAGACAGGCAGTGGTCGGTCTTTTCTCCCTGGCCATTGGAGATAGAACGAGAGGTCACAGTCTTAATCTCCAGTAAGAGAGGTTTAAGCTTGACATTAGGAAAAATTTTTTCACTG
>WEKX01009614.1:237793-264542 GCA_013390025.1 Pitta sordida
ATCCTGAATTATGATATGCTTTATACATAATCATTTTAACAGCAAAGCTAAATGCAGAAGTTATCACATTGAAATCACAGTAAAACCAGTAAAATTAGTCTTAATATTTTTTATATCACTGCCAGGATTTACACCACAGCAAAAGACAAAAGAAAGTTCAAGTACTTAGAACATTAAATACCAGAATACAAGAGACAATTAACTAAATATTTTTTAAAATACCTCAGCAATCTGCAACCCACCACTCCTTTGCTAGAATCAGAACTATCATCATCCTGAAAACCACAAGCAGAACTGTCTTTTCAGTTTCCCAGGTTACTTGCAATGATTTTGTTGAATTTAGTCCTGGCCAGTTTGTCAATTCATAAAATTTGTCTCGTCTGGAACATGCTGAAAAAACTTCAGCAAACACGAACATTATGAGGTCACATAGCATACATCGAATCAGGATAAGGATGAAAAAATGAACACTTCTCACTTTCCCTGTACCTCAGTGTACCTATCTTTATTTTCTGTTACTCTTTTGCTTGGCAGAAATATCATTATCGTAGTTTCACCAAAATTACATTAAAATAGCTGCACTAACATATTTCTTTCACTTTCTTGCTGCCCACAAGATCCAAAGCTTTCCTTTAGAAGAACAGAGCCATTCTCAAACATGTTTCTCAGGACAGTCACCACTCATGTTATACATTGTATAGAACACCAAGGAGCAATTACTTATTATTTTGTTTTCCATTCCTTAGAAAACACTGCCTTCTTCTCTGCATCAAGGAGCCTCTTATTTATTATTGCAGCTCTGTTGATTTC
Organism: Pitta sordida; assembly: GCA_013390025.1. Taxonomy (NCBI): domain Eukaryota; kingdom Metazoa; phylum Chordata; class Aves; order Passeriformes; family Pittidae; genus Pitta; species Pitta sordida. The sequence continues at coordinate 238,604 of WEKX01009614.1, forward strand.
TCTCATTACTAGGTTTATATATGAGAGGAGTAGCTTAGCTCACTCCTTTTGTCACCAGTATGCACGNAGAAGGTCCATGAACCTCTCTCCTGTGAGCTCAGGAGCTGTAGTTATGTGGCCTCGGACCCCTCCCACATCACATGCCTTGTGGGCATGTCTTCACATGCCATTGGCAGTCACTCAGCCTGCTCTGGCCCACAGGCCCTTCCCCTAGTCACATGCCTTGCCGGGAGGGGAAGATAAAAAAAAATCCTCCATTGTTTGTCCAGTAGAAAGGAGAAGGCCCCTTCCCATGCCATATGCCTTGCCAGGAGATCCTCCATTGTTTGTTAAGTGAAAAGGAGAGAAGCACCTCCCCTGGCCACATTCCTTTCAGGCGAGGGAAAGGGAGATAAGAAGAGATACCTATTGTCTGTTCCAGTAAAAAGGAGAAAAGTTTTACAATAGAACAAAAGGCCTATCCCCATGACATCAGCCTATGGAAACAAAGCTTTCTAAAGAAGATCTTTTTTTTATTTTTTTTGTCATCTTTGCTTAAGTACCATCACATTTTTAGATGTGGCACTGAATATCTCTGAAGTACAGAAATAACTGCGCTTTCCAAGTTGTTGGGTGTGCAATGTGTTGACTCCAGTCTGGAAAATCATCCTGCCAGAACAACTCCAAAGGGAGTATGCAAATCCTTTTTAGTAACTCTGTTCACCATAAAACATCAAAACACTATCTGAATACATCTGGGAGATGAACAATAATTTTGCTCTGGCCAGACTAATCTCTAGTCTTTAATATAAAATCACAGCTACATGTGTGAGATGAGAAGTAGAGTATGAAATGAGCAAAAAGCACTTCAATGAGAAATTTCAGACATGTCTATATTTTCCCATTAAAATCACCATTACCAGTCACACAAATTACAGGGAAATTTTTAATTTTCCCCATAACATTATTTATCAAAAGACCTTGGTTTATATCAAAGATAAGTTTAGTCACAGGTTTTATACTCCTTATTTCACAGCAAAAATCTTGTAGAAAATGACTTCAGAAATCTTCCCAGTTATGGAGTTCCACAAAAAATTAGATTGCTTAAAGAAATCATTTTTTTAGTGGTGGTCAAATATTTCAGAGAGACTTTTTTAAGAATCCAAATATGATTAAAACTGCAAACATATTTAATAATATCAAATAACTCTGGTTGCCAATTAAGACAAATGGATATTACACACACATTGAAACATGAGAATTCAGTCACAAGGTTTACTTCATAGCACATATGGCTTAAGCATGCTTCCAGGTTGGTTTATCGTTTTCCCTGAGCATTTAGTTTGACATCACCAGCAGAGCATCCTGGAATGCTGTTTGTTTTACTAATCACTTCAACATTACAAATCCCCACCAGAGATATACTAGTTATGCCATAGTCCCATACTCAAAAAATATTAACATTAAGAATATTTGGAATCACTTTGCTCTATTGTGATTGCAAAACTTGTCTTCATGGAAGGTGTACACACATCTCTTGACAGTGATAATGCATTAAGTCTTTCCTCTTCCCACAACAGACTTGTTATGGATAAAGAAATGAGATGATTGTTTGTCCATTCTAAGCATTTATCAAAAGGTCCCTCCTGTTGATTCTCTCAATATTCCAAATACAGATTCCCTCCCTTGCCAGCACATACTCTCTACAGTCTTAGGAAATATCATTCTGTAACTGGAATATGCCAGGTTCAGCTTCCAGAGTCGCCAGGTGATGACTGCATTACCTAAAGGAAGTACTAAAAATGGCCAATGACTCCAAAATGTCAAACCTGGCATTTCTTCAGTATAGTTTTCAGATGCCATTCATTTAATTCAGCAATACAGGTAAGCTCTCTGTCATCTGGGCAGGAGAACAGGAGGCAGCTCCTATAGAAGAGGAAAGGTAGAAAGTCCTGGCTTCCTCAAGCCGAGCCCTCCAAAAACAGCTGCTGTTTTGAGGCCTTGAATCTCTTTGTCATTCTTCTCAATCTATAAAACGGAGACAAGAATATTTTCCTCCTGCCCAGGGATTGCATGTATAAATACATTCCTGTTTGTGAGGCACTTAGATAAGATAGCTAAGGGAGCTATGTAAGTTGATAGATTCCTTGATCTTAAGAAACTGTACTCTTGAAAGAAACAGCTTGACTGAGTTATAAATGTCCGTATTATTCACAATATGAAACTGTCAAAAGATAAAAAACATTCTAATGATATTTGAGAGCAGGAAATCCCTTTCACCTCCTCATACTTTGAGGACTCTGTCCCTTTGGAAATGGTATGCTTTTCAGTGAGGAGGATTCCCTATTGTTTTCTTCCCTATTCTTTATAATGTAAATGTAACCTCATTTATTTATTTATTTTGTCTCTCAGGCCTCTTTTCATCTGGCANCTATCAGCAGGCTTTAACCTCGTTCCAATTCTTTGATTGCATTTTAGGGATTACAGCAAACTTCATTGTCATCTATTGCATTGCAAATGGGTAAATTTGAGTGATATGTACACAAAATATAGATAGGCAGATAGTGCATCAATATATGTGTAGAGTATATACATGGATTTATATAGCTTGTATACACATACCCACATATAAAAATAAGCTACATCTCCCTGTATGCCATACAAGGAAAATCAAATCAAGGCACGGAGAAACTGAAAAAAAACCCTACATGTATCATTCACCTGATTTCAATTGTGACTCCCTTTGAACCTCGGCCAAATCATTTTGTACATTAAAAATTGGTCAGGGATGATAAGATTCCATTTTCATGGTTGGTAATGCAGAACCAGTGAAAGAATACAATTACAGACCCCTGAGTAAACTCTGCGAATGTCAACTTGATGTAAATGATCAAGTGTCGACAAAGGCCTGGTGGGAGGGGGGGCAGGCAGCGATGAAAGGGAAAGAGAAGGCGAGAGACAGAGAAAGGAGGCTTCAACTTCTTCAGCAGTCTTAGTGACATACCAGAACCTTCCCGGTCCCAGCCATTTGGGACCCAACCTTTCTGAGCCAACACGGGGTCCTCACTCTCTCACGGCTGCCACCACTATTGCCCAACCCCACACTGTGTCGGGGGTTGTGACACAAGTGACCTGTCCCTGCCTCCAGCAGGCCAACAAAAGCAAGCAGCTAGCACAAATTCCTGCAAAACAATAGCATGCCTCCACATAAATCCTGCAAGAGCCCAACACCCAGGGTTCATAGTGAGGAACTGTCAGACTCCGACCCCTGCACAGAGCAGCTGCACGACTGCAAGCGCAAGAGCCCTCAGGGTCACCCTCTAGTCCTCCTGGTCACCTTCCCTCCTCAGCCCCACCGTTTCCCAGGCCCCTGGCAGCCCTATTTGCTCCTCTCTGCCTTCTCTGTAAGCACCAAGTTGATTCCATAGCACCTTCTTTTGTGTTGAGCTGACATAAGAATCTGAAGATGAACATTGTAGCCAAGTGCATGTGCAGAAACTCAAAGAGAGGAAAGGAGGCAGAGATGCTCATCACTCATTGGGGAAATAAAGATTTAAAAGTTCCCAAAACATGATGTCTGTATTCCTTACACTTCATTATTCTCCAAGGAAAAAGAGAAACCCCTTCTCTTACAGGCACTTAAACTGAGGCACAGTTAAAGTAAGGCACAAACTTAACTGTGTTCCCAAAATGAGTCTGAGGACTGAATGCTGGCTGCCTGCCTGTTTCCTTCAGCTTCATGCTGACCACTACTAGCCCATGCTGCCTCTTGGTGATGAGGAGAGAGTTCACATCCAAGTCTCATCTGCTCCCACATTGTAGTGAGACGAGCAAGACGGCAGTGAACTGGGAAGGGAACAGATATTCAAGTCTTTTACCATTCATGAGCTGAAAACAGGAGCAATATTTCCATTTATTTTAGAATTATCACCTGAGATGATTAAAGTGGTTATCAACTTCAGTTGTTCTTTACATGTCATTTTTGTTTCACATTTTCCATGTTTTTCCTCTGTGCACCGCATAAATTATTGAAATATTTTTTTTTATCCATTCCCCTGTGACAGAAATAGGTTCTCTGAAAGCAAATCTTGCCCTAATAATTTTTATTTTTCTTTGTTTTTCTCCTCAATATTGCCACTGCTTTTGAGTTAGTGAATAAGTAACATTAGTTTGCTTTTGTGGAGAACAAAAAGCACTGTGGGCTGATAAAGACAGGATGCTAAATTAAAGGTTATTCCAAAATACATCTTTGGTGTCTAGGAAACAATAGACATGTAAAACTTCTAGCAAGCTGAGTGGGAAAAGAAGATAATATGTTGAAGTTAAGATGAGGATTGTCTAGACCCCAGCAGCCCTGCTTCTCATTGAGACCTAACCTCAGCACAAAATTTCTTAGTTCACAACTACCTCCAGAATTGGCCATCAAGAATATGAGACAGTGAAACAAGCAAGCCCTAGGGTCCTGAAATATGGGCTTAAGTTTATAACTTATATAAAACCAGCAGAATAGTGTTGTCCATTCCTACCCTGTACTCATTTCTTTTTATACACTAATACATCAATACAATGCACCGTTACGGAAGGACACCCTTAAAATGTCACTTTTCTTCTCCTTTTGAGTATTACATGTGCCATCCCAATTATAAGCAAAATAAAATTAAGCAATGATATGTACGTGATCTCCTACTAGAAGCAAATAGCATAATCAAGTTTGATGTAAACATGACACGACTTTCTTAGTTAGAAAGGGTTCTAACCTCTAGCTAACTACCTGTACTTTAAAATTAGTTCTGTTTAAAATATCTTGAGCAATATTATTAAAGAGTCAAGCGACACTTAGAATGTTACCAGGACTGTTCTAGTTTTGAAGAACAGTTTCAAATAAAATGAATTTTAAACAGTTCAAAACATTGCAATTTCTCACCTGCACATATGGCTTACGACAAATTTGAATACTGAGTGTTATCTGAATCTTAAACTCTGAACCAGTGTATACAAATACAGTTGAGGGGGGGTTGGGCACTGCAGTCAAATCTATTTGCTTCTCAGGCTAAAATTATTTGAACAGTTATTATTTTTCTGCCTTTCCCTCCCTTGATTCTATATTCATGGTTCCCCTAAATGACACAAAATTATATATTGAATTTTTCCTCCCATGTTACAAAAAAATAGACTGGACTGAACCCATTAACCAGGAGAGTTAAGTCAATGCACATAATCCTTTTTTGACAAACTTTACAGCATGTTGCCGATCTTTGCAGATCATTACAGAAATTTAAACATAGTTTGTCTTTACTGAATGTCAGAAAATGAAATCATTTTTTCTCTGTTCCCCTCATACAATGAGAAATATCTCAGTTAACAGGGATTAAATCTACATGACATTCTTGTAAAATACACCACGATCTATTTCAGTAAATGCAGAAATGACCATTTTTTTCTAACATTGCTGAAGCATTTGAGATTTGACATAAAAAGCTGCAGCTCTAATATTAGATTTAAATAGTGCAAATTACAGCACATGTTAAATAACTATTCCCTGTGTATTTATAGCTTTAGGTTCTGAACTTGCTGTCTTGCATATTTTTCACACTGTCATTTTAAAAAGTTTTCAGTCCTTTCACTGATATTTTATCATTAACAATAATTAACATAAAGTTACTGTAGTCATGCTGAAGATGACTTACAAATCTTATTTTGCTAATAACTGTGATAGAAGAGTTTATCTTTTTAAGACATTTGTATGAAAAAGTCTTCTTCAACTAAATGGTTTCTTTTGGCAACTTGAATACATTTTTAGCTTTTTTAGGTGGTTTTTTCCCCCTCTAAATTGACATGCTTAATTTAGAAAGCAAAAAGCTAAATTAGAACTATTTGCATCAAAATAGGGAAAGATACTATTCCAGTCCACCAATTATATTTTACCAAACATTTGTAAATATGGTGAACCCCTGCCTCCTTGTGCTTTTGCTCTTTGCAGGTTCAAGTCATAGCAGGATCTTTTCCACAATAATTCCCATCTGGGTATGCACAGCACAAGACGTGAAGATACACTATGTAACTAGGCTCATGAATATTTAAATGAGCCACACCTATTGTATTGCCTCCCTCTGCCTCTGAGTGCCAGGGGGATATTTTTGTCAGATCCCAACTGTATTTGGCAGATCAGGAAAGATTCTGCCCCTTCCCGGCCCACCTCTCAGGCTACCTGGGCTTCCTTGGCCCCATCTCACCTACGAGGCTGCCAGGACTGTTCAAACCCAGCCCACCCCGCCTGTGAGGCTGCTGGGACTGTCCGGACCTGGCCCAACCTGCCCTGCCCTGTCTAGGAGGCTGCCAGGGCTGTCCTGCAGGCCCCAGGGCTGGCCATGGAAGGCCAGGTCTGGACAACCCCAGGAACTTCATGGGCAGAGTGAGTGGGTTCTGGACAGCCCCAGCAGCCTCACAGGTGGGGCAGGCCAGGAAAGGGCAGAAGTTCTCCTGACCCATCACATCACACAGCATGAGGATTTGCCTGGAATGGAAAAATTTGACCCCCCAGCAGTCAGGGGCAGGGAGGGCAATTGAGTGGGTTTATTTACATATTCATGACCTGTTTATCTTCACGGAAACAGGGCTTCACAGAAGTCAAGGAGACCCATAATCCCACGAAACTCAGGGGTTCACTGTAGTTGCTATCCTTTTTATCTCAACAATTCTGAGACAAATCTTTTAGGGAATACAAATATTATATGGAGATGAATGGTACACCTAGAAACACAAAAAACGCAGTAGCAAAAAGTAGTAGTCAGTATTCCCAAAGTTAAGCCTGGGAAACTTAATTCAAGTTCACAGAAAAATGGATAACCATTGCTTTTTACAAGGTGGATCACAGGATATTCCGAGTTGGAAGGATCATCTAGTCCAACTCCTAAGCTAATGCCCATACAGGGATCGAATCCATAATCCCAGAGCCATGTACATCATGCTATGTCTATCTGAGCCAATCTCAGGGTCATCTTCTGGGGTTTTTTTTAAGCATATAACCTAATTCCCTGTCCCATTATCCCATTATCTAGACCATATCACGGAGCTCTTCATCCAGTCTTTTCTTAAACACCTCCAGGGATGGTGACTCCACCACCTCCCTGGGCAGACCATTCCAATGAGAGATCACTCTCTCTAGACTGAAAAAGTTCTTCCCAAAATTCAGTCTAAACCTCCACTGGTATAGCTTAAGGCCATGTCTTCAGGTGCTGGTAACCTGAGAGAAGAGATTCACACCCACCTGGCTGCAACCTCCCCTCAGGTAGCTGTAAACAGCAATCAGGTCACCTCTGAGTCTCCTCTTCTCCAGGCTGAACAGTCCCAGATCCCGTAGTCCCTCCCCAAAGGGCTTTCACCATCCTTGTCACCCTTCTCTGGACCCTCTCAAGCAGTTCAACATCTTTCTTAAACTGGGGAGCCCAGAACTGGTGAGAGTGATCAAGATGTGGTTTAACCAGTGCTGAGTATAGGGGAAGAATAACTTCCCTAGTCCTACTGGCCACACTGTTCCTGATACAGGCCAGGATGCCATTGGCCCTCTTAGCCACCTGGGCACACTGTTGGCTTATACAGTGATTCCCGGGTGCATTGTGACTTCTCCATTACGACCCTGCCCATTTGTGAAGACATTTTCTCACAGTCCAGCTTCATGGATCTGTGAGTTTCCCCAGTCGACGCATGCACAGTGCCTCTGCTTTGCAGAGGGGCGGTGCCGGCTCTCCCTGTGAGGCGGGACGAGCCCGGCCCCCTGGGGAGGGCACACAGGGAGGGCACGTGGTTTCTCCAGCTCAGCCTGGTATTTAGAGCCCTGCAGCACCATGACCTGGTCCCTGACCCAGTCCTGTGTGTCTCCATGCCCAATTCCAGTCCCTACAGTGGAAGGGTCTTGTTGCACTATGTCCCAGTGCAGCACTGCCACAAGACATGCCATGTATACACATGTACAGTGTATGTATGTACGTGTAATTTATAGAATTTAAAAAAGTGTTGTGGAAGCTTTATATGTGCTGACTTTCTCAACAGCTTAATAAAATTTAAACTGCCTTCAGGAGCTCTGGAATGGGGACAGCAGGGAGGGCCTGGGGGGGGCTATGGTATGGGGACGGCCTCTGTGGAAGGCAGAGCAGGGCCCTTTGTGGCGTGAGGCACCAGGTGGGGATGTCCTCCCCCTGCCCATGCTTAATTAAGACAGGTCCCTGAGCGTTGCTCACCCGCCCATGTGTGTAAGCTGCAAGCAGGCAGTGCTTGTGTGCGTGTGTCTGTGTTACTGTTTCCGTGGCTGCAGGCAGGGAAGGCATTGCAGTCTGTGCCCGGGGACTGCCAGCCGGCACACCCGGTGATGACGTAGTCCCAGGGAAACTGCCCCACGAAAGTGAGGCAGGCGAGGTGGGACAAGCGCTGCGTGCTGGGAGCAGGCAGCTGCCCCTGCGCCAGGAGGAGGCGTCTGTTCCCTCACCCTCTGGGACCATATGGGCGGCGCTGTCTCTCCCAGGACCGGTGGATGTTAAAGGGAAACTCCGATACCGACACTGCCCACCCACCCCCCTCCTTCCCATAAGTGGCATGGGGTGTCGCAGTGTTGCAAAGACTCCAAGAATGCTGACAACCCTTCCCCGCTGCAGAGGCAGGGCGAGCGCGCGGGATGGCAGCAGACAGGTAAAGCGGCTGGAATGGTGCAGCGGCAGGATATGCCCACCCCATGGCCACGCCGCGCAGACAGTCCCAGCAGGCCAGGCCAGCGTGTGGCTGGGACACCGCGCCGGATGCCGCGGGGACATGTGGTTGCAGAAGCTGCTCAGAAACGGTTCCCTTTGCTCCCCCGTGCTCAGAGAGCTCGAGGGGAGAAGCACAAAAGTGTCTGTAGCGTTCCTGAGTGTCAAGGGGTGGAGCAATGGGAGTGGCCTGCATGCATATTAACAACCTGCACCTCTTTGCAAGTTTGGCTTTTTGAGAGGCCCGTGTCCTGACCCATTCCTCGCAAATGATGGGGTAAAACTGTATCATGTTTTCTGTCAACCAATACTCCCAAATTCCTCTCCATCTCACCACTCTCTACCCACTCTTCCCCCAGGTTTTTTTCCCTTTGACTGCAGCAGCTAGCACTGGCAGGAGTTCTTTGCCTGAGGCTATGAATATTTGCACATGCACATATGTGCATATGTGTTGCCAAGTCCAGGCTGGCTGCCATGCCTGATTGGCCAGAACGGGCCTCACATGGGTCTCTGTGTTACAGTTAAAGACTTCCTGACTCCTGGCAGAGCCGGCCGGGGCTGCAGTTACCCCCCACAGCTCTGCAGGACCACGGCATCCAGCAGAATTATACACCGCTCCATGAATAACTGAGTAAGTACTGCGGGAAAAATTTCCATGAATATGAGAAAATGTGAATATGACAGCGTGAATAACCGAGGTATGACTAATAAATGAGTTTGAGGTTTTCTACAGCAACAAGAATTTGAGGTTTTCCTCTCATCCATATTTCCACTTGAGACAGAGCTTTTGAAATCTGAATTAAGTACTTAATTAGTAACCATAAAATAGTTTCAAAATTGTCCTACTGAAGTAGTATGTTGCAGAAGTGCATTTATGCATCAAGTTTTCTATAATTAATTTATATATCTTGAAGTGCTAAATACATTATATTCTGCTTATATTATTGCAGGGACAAGTTTCTTTATCTGGTTTTATTGGGGGAGCAACTTTTGTCTGTATACCTCTGTAAGTGAATATAGGAGCAACTCAACAAAGATAAGTGGATAGGTTACACATGTTGCTGGTATTTACTATTGTATTACCAGTTCTGGAGCCAGAGTCAGTTTTCAGTGGTAAGTCATTCTAAATCTTTTATACATGAATGGTGTATAGATTTTTTTTTTCCAGGCAAATATTCCCCACTTCTAAGAATAGCTAGCAGATGAGTAACAGATGAGTTACATGAAAGGACACACAGAGGCCCTTTCTCACTGCCCACAAGCCGGTAGTCCTGATGACTAAGTGTTTGTCCTCAACCTTTCTAAAGTAGTGCAGCTCTGAAGTGCAACACAGAAGTTTGACAAAAGAAACACTAGAAGAAAAATCTCTGTCACCTCTCAACTAATGGAAATATATAAACGGAATATAACGTGTTTAACTTACTACAAAAAGGCTGGCTTATTTAGAACACCTACAGTGAGGCACACAGTGAACCATTTATAATAGTCAAACACAGAGGCTTAAGGTGTAGGAAAAGGAAATGGTCCATGAAAGAGTGGTCTACAGAGTTAAATTCCTAAACTAGGCTCACCTTGCGGCCAATTTTGAAAACAAATTTCAGGTCAAGAAATAGTAGGGAATGAGTTTAAGTGAATGTCAAACTCACTAACCCTTCCCCACAAGAAGAGGAAAAGTAATTCATTAAATCGACAAAGGATTAAGGCAACTCAGGTACCTCTACACAGTTAAAGAAAAGCAACTCAGAATGTGTCCTTGGGCACTGGAACCCTGATAATCCACACTCACTGATGATTATCTCACCTTTGGGTTTTGCTTTAGACCCTCAGCTCACTTTTCAGGAAATAACCATGGCCTGAGCATAAGGATAATTCCCTAAATGGGTTACTCCTAAAGAGTGGTATGTAAAAGAGCATCTCAAGTTCAGCACTCTCTATCCAACAAAGTCCACCAGAATCATTCTGGGAATGTTCATTCCTAAGAAGCCTCTTTATGTAATTTATTTGTACCATTCCTCCTGCTCCACAAGCACATAGAGACCTCTCCTTGCTGGGCCACCACTCTCTCCTGAAGATAATAAATTGAAAAAAATTCATCACTTTTGTCACAAGGGCTGGAGATCAGTCCATGTGCACTAGCGTCCCCTCTCCAGAGCAGAATGTCTCAAGTCTCTCCAAGTTCCTCAGCAGAAATCCCTGGGTTACTGCAGCTGTTGAAACAACCAAGCACTGAAACAGGGCAGACACAAAGTCTCCATCAGAAAGTTTCTACTGTCCAACTGAAGGAGGCCAATGAGGCTGGCTTTGAATTAATTCCTTATCTTAAATTACCCTTACTTCTAAGGCTATGTCTTCACTGAAGAATTAAAACTTTTTAAATTTTATTTACTTTCCTAGAGTCAGCCATACTCACACAGTAGCATTGCCATACTGTCACATTACACCCAAATTGATACACGCATTAGTTCAATATATCTGTGATATCTCTACTCTTTCCCTAAGAAATCAGTGCAGGTATTAAAAGAGAGAGGGTATTTCCCAGATAGGATCTACCCATTCAAATACACTTGATTTTTGATTCAAAGCAGCCTTCAGATGTCAGTGCAAAACCAGTCTTTTCTCTATAGCTCAATGGGAAAAGATAAGCAAAGAAATTGTTGGAAGGAACTCTGGTGGTGATTTGTTAGTAATTTTGATTAAATTTAGTATAGTCACATGGTTGCTGTTGCATTTTTATCCATGGATAATTATGGAGTCTGCTCATTTTATGAGATGTATTTTTAAGAGTTTATCAGTGGCTTGGGATGAGTGCTCTTTTGTTTAGTGATGTATAAATTTGAATAATAATAAATAACAAAGTGAAAGAGAATGAGGGAAGGGAGGAGACTGAAGTCTGAGACGATGCTCCGCTATGTATGTCTGCTGCATTTGATCAGAGCATAGATGATACAGCAGTGGGCATTATAGAAAGCCCTAATATAAATCTGATTAGATAGATATTAATTCTCATGTGTTAACTGTGCTTTTACTGGAGTATATTGATGTTTTCAGTCAAAGGCTCATGATATTAACATACGTTTAATGATCAGTCACTTCCCTTTACACAGTACTAATGTTTTGTCAAGCAGACACCAGGAAACGACTGTGACAATGTACTGTGATGCTGTCTTACAGCTACATATGGGTTCACTCCATCTCTCCCCAGTGCTGCAGGGTGTCAGCCTCACTCTGTGGGGCCCCACTGTGCTTTTCCATGGAGAAGCCCAGGATATAGTCGCCCTCCAGACTGACACTTCTCAATGAAAGACTATACTGGAGAACTTTATGACTTTATTGGATCACTGGTACCTTCACCTAGACACTTGAAGGATTTGGCATTCATCTTCATGAAAAGACAGAGACAGGACCTCCTCTCTTATATATTAAAAGAATTATTAATAAAAAAAATGTTCCTATTCAGAATCAAGCAAACAACTGCATTCACCACGAAGTTAAATTAGGGGGGAGGTTTGGGGTTAACAGTTACAAAATATATTGGCTTGGGCAAGTTTGGTGTCTTAAAAATTCTTCCTAAGCATAAAAAAATTCAGGGAAAAAAGGTATCCAAAAATTTTAAAAGTGTAAATTAATTAATTAATATTGATAAAACCAGGAGGAAACTCACCTTCCCTTCAGTCAAAATGTCTATAAACCAAGACATTCCTATGGAAAACATGATCCTGACAAAGCTGCATTTCCTCTGGTAAAAGATCACATAGGGAATTTTTCTCATTATTAATATAAATGAGTGATGAGATATTCTATTTTAGGTTCCTACGGTACATATGAGAAAAGTTTTGTTTCTTTTAGGACAGTATGAGGCAAAATGTTATGTGACTGTGTTGTAGTATCACTCCACACAATTAAATCATACACTAATGAGTGTGTATGTCAGACAATTACTTGGGGTTTATTATAGACTTGTACTGTGGGTCTGTGTTTTGTACCATGGAATCACAGAATATTCTGAAATGAAAGGGACCCACAAGGATACCAGAGGAGTGCAAGCTGTGTGTTGGTGCTGTTGCATGTGTTTCACTGTGGTTGTTTGGCTGTAGGTGCTCATGTCTGGTCTGGGGTGGGCACCCAGCTGTGGTGAGCAACTCCAGCACTGCACTGTCTGTTCGGCTGAGTACAGGCTGCTTCTGCTTTTATGTATAAACATGCAACATGCCACCACATCTTGTGGCTGTGCTGAACGGCTTTAATGTATGTTATGACAACGCTGTATTGTGCTCAGTATTATTGCTGCTTGCTCTGTACTGTAGGCATGAATTTAGCTGTGTGATTATGCTATAATATCACTGTGCTCTGCGTTGCCCAGTTGTGCCAGGCTTAGATTGTGTGCTGTGTATTACAAAAATGTTGAAAGCATTGAATGGCAGCGCTCGGCACTTTGCAGTTCTGCTATATTCATGTAAGGTGTTGTGGGGGCTTTGTGCAGCACGTTGCCAAGCTGGGCAAGGGTAGAGTGGAGGGCTCCTCACTCGCCTTATAGGGATGTGCAGAATTAATGTTATGTAATCTGCACTTTATGGGGTTTTTTGCATTAGTGCCATGTGCTCTCTGCTTCTTGATTGTAGGGTATTAATGTCAAAATCTTCCAAGATCTACTGCTATGTGGTTGTGTTGTAGCCTCGGATAAAATCACAGCTTTTCTTAATAACACAGAATTTTAAGAGACAACAAAATGTATAGGAATTGTTTTATATTAAAAATGCAGCATAATTGTATAATTACAATATTTGCATCATGCTAAACAGATTGGCTGGGTTGTTTCAAATTCTTTAAAGTCAGGATGGCATCAGGCCTACAATATTTCTAAACTGTTTTACCCGTCTGCAGTTGTATAATGAAACACCACAAATTTTACCCAGCAATACTTGTGCTTTCTAAGTACTGCATTATGAGCATGAAATTACCAAATGTACAGAACACACTTACCAACACTGAACTAAAATCCCTTCTCCCTCACCCACAAATTAAGTCTCCACAGATCCTTTTCTGCAATGCTGAACTGATAAATACATATATATTTATTTCTACAACCGTTTTAAGAAATTAGAAGGAAGCACACACAGTAGTTTAGCAGTTAATTTACAACAGTACAGTCTCTCGAGTAAGTATGTAAAACAAACACACATCATTTATTTCCCTCATTTGAAATCCCTGCTCCCTGACACACAGACAGACAGACCCATACACACAGATCACTACAGCCCAAATTGGACATCAGAGAAGAAACCAGGACTTCTTTGCTATCATCTGTGATTGCCCTGAGGGTTGAGGAGTGGCCAATTTACAGCATGAATATAGTCTGGGGATACATGAATCATGAATCATGTTTGATGTATGGAAAGGCACAGTCATTCTGAAAGGCTGCAAATGTAGTCATCTGCTTTTTAAGTGAAAAAAAATGCTTGCAAAACAAAAACAATAACAAAACCAGAGAGATTAAATACCTGGGAAATATTATTTAAAAGACACCATCTTTGCTTTTTTTTTTCTTAATTGGGTTGGAAGGGGTTACTTCATTATGCAGCGAATTAGAAAATTCATAATTTATCATTGCACCCAGTCGAAATGCCACCCAACTGAGTCGCACCCCTGTGAAAACCATCACATAGTAACAAACTGTCAAAGCCTGCTGCAGCCGACGGGCAAAATTAATATGCAAATGTATGCAAGAAATTAAAAAGCAGAATTACCCAGGCAAATGAGGTAGCTATACTTGAATTGTTAGAATTATGAATAATTACTGCGAATTTTCTGCTCCTAATATAACTTGTTTTTTGATAAACAAAGACTTAATTATCGAGATGCGCTGGAGAATTTCCGTGGCGCTCATTAATCTTGCAAAAAAAACAAGTCCCTGGTGCCCAAACCGTAATGAAGAGCGCGTGCCCTGAATCTTCAGAAAGATCAGAGGCACCAGGGTGCCAGGGCTAGAGAAAAAAAATGACAGTGCCAATGTCCCCTCCTGTACCCTGGAGTGTCATAACGTCTTCCACTAACTATCAAAGGGACTTATTTATGCCAGCAGCTGAGCTATAAGTCCAATTTATGATGCCTTAAGCAGTGGTGAAATGATCTGTTGATGTGCTATGGAAATGCCATCTTGCAGTAGCTCGATTTGGTCCCAGTGATACCAACACGATGAGGACCCTCCGCTTCTCTCCTAATGGATGCAGCAAGACAGACCATAATACACAAGAGGGACAATCTTTTAGGACCAGTCTCAATGGTCCTGCATTAATCTTGGTTCTGCAGCACTATGGTGTCCATGGGAACAAGGGCATTATCATAAGCACTGGTTTTAAATGTTCCCATTAGGGGTTGCAATACAGAGGAGAGATGCATGGGGTGAGAGGGTTAGGGGAGACAGTCCACTATTAGTTTACAATATTTTTTATAACCTGGATTCAAACCATAATGGGTGGCTCAGAGAATTTTCTCTTCCTAAATAACATAAAGAAAACAACAAAGAAGGAAGCAGCTAAGTGTACTGCGCGGTGCAGTGCTGCATGTTCGTCTTCTCTGTTTTTACAGCTAGAAAATCAGCTTGGCCCTGGTGGGCTGAGATAATTTACCATGAGAAAGCAAAGGGAAAATAACCCCAGGTACTCTCAGCACAGACCAAATCGAACCCGCTGTGAGCTTATTATTACTTAAAAACTGGCATCTAAGTGGAAATGACTGACTCTCTGTCATTATCCCTATTACCACCATGATAAACCCAAGCAGATGATAAGGCAAAATTACAAAACATCAGTTCTGGAGCTTGGAGGCTACTTCAGAATCTCAACACAGACTGCATTTTCAAATGCTTCCTTTGCTACACTCAAGTCCCCAAATTTCCTGATGCTTTGACAGAACCATTTCACTGCATAGGCAAATTGTCACCTTTTAAACCAGGGCATCTGTCATTTTTATACAAGGGTCTTCCACTCAGTTATTCTCACTCTTAATCCTTGAATTTCTCTACACATGCAGAGCAGCTACAGCACTGTAACATTTGAATTTTCACTCTCACAGCCTGAATTACACTCAGAAAAGGGAAGGATGGGGTGACAACTGCCACAAAACTGACAGAAGGTTTACCCCTCCTGACCACTGGGTTTTATTTTCTGAATAGCAGGAAGAGCAGTTTTCCTGGGGAGGAATTGTACTTCAGAGTGAGAAGAGGGAAGCAAATGGAGGTGCTTCCAATATCTTCCACCCTCCTCTCACCCATCACGTTACCATGGCCAAGAGAAGTGCATTTTCCCCCACATATTCCTGCCATCTCATTCCTCAGCCTCTCCCTACAGAGGGGTGACTGGCACATCAGCACAGAGGGCTGCAGACTTCTCCAACAGCTTCTCCCTGGTGCAACAGAACTGGAGGGGACCCAGAAATGAAGTGTTTCCTACATCTGAGAATGTTGCACCTGGCTTAGCAGGTTGATAATTCACTTCACTGGTTGTCTGTTTAAAAGAGGATTATTAAAACAGGAGCAGTAATTGCGTCTGATATACTTGCCTACCTCCATGCTTCTCAGCGAGCAGTACAGTTGCTAAAGTTCTTACCAATATAAACTTTTGATTTCCTCCAAGATATGGGGGAGTTCCATCTTCCAGTCCTGCTAGAACCAAGGCAAGGTTCGTACTAAGCATTCCTCAGTTACACGTAGTGGTGTCACAGCCCTAATAATGACTGTTAACGCTTTGAGCTGCGTCAGGCACCTACTACCCCAGATCCCACAACCTGATGATGTGTTGCTACCAAAGTAGCTGTCATCTCTATCTGTTTCAGATCATGGGATAGGCAGGATCATGCACTTGCAGGTACTAAAATCTTCTCAGCTAAGGACTGGATGATCCTTGTGGGTCCCTTCCAACTCGTAGTATTCTGTGATTCTGTAATGGCCGCAGTGTAAGTCTCAGTTTTTATGGTGATGAAACCTCAGGAGGGAATAATCCCATACGGTATCAGCTTGTGAAAAAGCCTCTATGAAACAAAATTTCCTTCAAAATGAGTTTCTTATTTTACTAGAATGGTTCCTTACAAGTCACTGAGTCTTTTCTCCACCTCCTTCATTCTACAAGGGACTACAGGGATGTTGCGAGGTTATGCATTTAATTGTTTACAACAGAAGAAAAAGATGAGGTATGAAGTTAATTTCTTTTTATTCTACTGTAAAGGATTGGAAAAGACCATATTAAAACTTCTAATTGTGTTGGGAAAGATAATTTGCCTGTCCAAGAAGTCAGGGAAAAGTTTCAGGACAGAAAAACAATTTGCACATAGTGGAGCGCTTATGGCAATGTGAAAATCTACCTTACTACACAGTTTCTACAACAGCTGCTGGGGAATGGAGCTGGAGTGTGGAGAATGGGTTGTCCAACAGTTAATCCTACAGTGAACACAATAAATCCTAATTCAGACTCCACCAAGGCCTAATAATACTTTGCATTTACAATTGTTTATTACTTTTAGTCATATTTTGCACAACAGAAACTGACATGAGGAAAGGCTTCAGTAATTCACTACATTTATTAGAGGGTCAAGCGTCAGGCTGACTCTGTCCTAGGCATCACACCAAAAAAGGTGAAAGGAAAACAACTGTGCAAGATAGAAATAATTATTGTTGGTGGCTAAAGACTACATGGTTCAGATTTTTTGCAAACAGCCTTTGCTCTTGGAATCAGGATATAAAATATTCTCTGCAAAAAGCTTGGGGCACCAGGTGCAAAGAGAACTCCTGTCCTCTTACCCATAATTACCACATCTTGCCAACACACCAGAAAAAGATCTCATGTATCTATGTTTATATGTATACCTGTGTATATTCATGCAGGTGCATCAGGAAGAGTGGGCACAGGTGATAGAAGAGGGCTTCTCAAAATCCTTGTGTCACATCTGCAAGCCATTTCAACAGGCTTAAAAATCAGAGGAATTACTTTCAGGTGGAAGAGACTGAGATTGTGAGAAGGTAAGATTTCAGGTCCATATGGACAGGTTATCACTCAGGTTTATACAACTCCAAGCCACTCTCAAAAAAATGTAAATGTTTTCAATCCAGGTCAGTTCAATATCATGGCAGAGCAGCACACACACCATGTGCACCTTTCTGACACAACAGTTGTTCAGCTTGCTATACAAATCCCAAAGGATACTAATGATTCACTGTATTTAAATAAAAAATGTTTTGGGGCAGGAGAATGTGCTTCTAGTTGTCAGCTTGAGGGTCTTCACAGTGCTGAAAAGAGGGTAAATATACTTAGATTATTCCTAGTGACCCACATACCACAAAACATCTGCTGACAACATGGTTGGCTTCCTGCCCAAGTTGAACTCTGAGCTGTCTCCAGCTGATCATCTTTGCCCTCACCATAATCTGGAGAGTCCACAGCAAGCAAAGGATGCAAAAAAAGTAATTTGACCAGTTGAATACCCACAAAGTTGCATAAATTTTAGATCATTGAGATATACATGCACAATATAATTAGACAAAGCACTGGAAAAAATTAAAAAAAAAAAAACAGAAATACCTTTTGTACTGTTGAGTTCAACCATTGCATTTAGTACAGAATTATTCTGTGGTAGAGATAGAAACAATATTTCTAGAGGCATTTGTGTTCCATCCTTCTGTTTACTGAAGTGGTGTTACCCTTTCATGCAAACACATTGATGTAACTTGACTGTCAATCTCCCCTTTCATTGTTTATGGGAGTTTTTGTGCTTTTCACTGGAGGGAGGGAAGTTGTTATTTTTTTTATTCAAATTACTAATTTGTCCTAACTTACAAGTTTCTTATGCTTTCTTTGCCAGATGGGGAAGGCTCCTGACTGGACCTGTTATTTGTGAATGGAGAAGTATTGGATGTGGTGGGGAAGGAAACAAGGCATCTTGCACATAGCGATCACAAAATTATAAGAGTTTTTGATTCTTTGAGAAACAAGGGAGCAGGTCAGCAGAACTGCTGCCTTGGATTTCCAGAGACTTTGACCAGTTTAGGAAACTGGTTGAGCGAGTCCCTGGGGAGTCAGTCATGAAGGACTAAGGATCCAGGAAGGTTGGCTATTCTTCAAGAATGAAATCCTAAAGGCACAAAAGGAGGCCATCATGTGCCAGATGACCCATCAGCAGGGAAAAAGGCCAGCTTGAACAGAGACCTATGGCTGGAGGTCAGGAAAAACAGGAGGATTTATGTCTTTTAGAAAGGGGAGAACACTCAGGTTGACTACAGGGATGTTGCGAGGTTATGCAGGGCAAAAATTAGAAGAGCTAAAGCCCAACTAGGTCTTAATCTGTCTACTGCTATAAAAGACAAAAGTGCTTCTGTAAGTACATTAACAAGAAAAGGAGAATCTCTTTTTTTTTTATTGGATGTGGTGGGGAAATGTGTTGATGGGGAAAATGCTCAGATACTTAATGACTTCTTTGCATCGATTTTTAATAGTAAGATCACTTGTTCCAAGGGTCCCAGGGCCCCTGAGCTGGAAGACAGATGAGGAGCAGAATGAAACACGTAAATTCGAGAAAAAAATAGTTAGTGACTTGCTACATCACTTAGACACACAGGTCCATGGGGCAGGACGGGATCCATCCAAGGCTACTGAGGGAGCTGGTGGAAGTGTTTGTTGAGCCACTTTCCATCACTTACCAGTAGTTCTGGTTAACCAGGAATGTTTGAGGTTGGCATGTTCAAGTTGGCAAATGTGACACAAAACTACAAAAAGGCCCAGAAGGAGGATCCAGGGAGGATCCAGTCTGACCTTGGTGCCTGGAGCAGATCATCTTCAGTGCCACCACAAAGCATACACAGGACAACCAGGGTATAAGGCCCAGCCAGCCTGGGTTTGTGAAAGGCAGGTTCTGCTTGACCAGTCTGATCTCCCTCTATGACAAGGTGATCTGCCTAGTGGATGAAATTAAAACTGTGGATATTGTCTACCAGGTTTTTAGTAAACCCTTTGACAACCTTTCTTGCATCATTCTTCTGGAGAACTGGTTGCTTATGGTATGAACGGGTGCACTATTCACTGGATAAAAATCTGGCTGAAACCTTGTCATGCAATTCAGAAAGCCATACAGCAGTCTCTCATTTTAGTGTTACCAACAGAGAGCACTTGTTATTCTCTTGTACTTTTTATTAGTATAACTATTGTTTTTTGCTTAGTAAAGGCCAAAGAATACTGTCATCCAAGAGGAGGAGAGGATGCTCAGCCACCCCTCATTAAAGTCTTTTCTGGCTCAACAGAAAACCCTGAAGATTCCCCTGAAATTACCAAACAGCCATTTGCCTGTACTTCGGTGAGGGCTTGTTACACACAAACAGTTTGGATGATTTAAAACACAAGTATATAGAAATGTAACAGAAAAATGTAACAACAAGCGACAGAAAACATGATCCCTTAGGTGCCGTAGCTGCAGGCTTACTGACAGATGATGCTGCAAAATGGCTACAAGATGGGATATTTACAAAATTGCTTTATGAGAATTTTACTCTGCTAATCACAAGGCTCTAATAATGTCTTATTTTATTAATTGAAATCTAAGCACTAGCTCGCATTTTCAAACACTGTCTTTGTTAAAGAAACTTTTAATATTCTTTTTCCATTTATAAACCTGACTTCATATCTGACAGTTTCAGAATTGCCTTATCTCTACTGAATATACTGGACACAGAATTTCTCATTTGATTAATTCTAATAATTTTTAGTCATTGTAACTTTTTAACATATATTGGTATAGCAGATTAAATATTATTTAGAGCTTTAATTTTTGTCCTGTTTGGATTGTACAATCACAGGGCTAACTTGGCTATCATTATTATCATATTATTTTATCCTGCTCTTAAAATTAAATTTCATTCTTGTCTTTAAGTCTTTTATTGTATTTGTCTTTCTTGTTTTGTATTGCATAGTCCATGATTAATTCTGTTAGCCAAGTGCATATGGCCTGCTTGGCTATCATCCATTATCTTCATCATTGTTGCTTCAAAATGAGCACTTTATTATTACCTTTTTCATCTTTCCAATTACCAGATGTGCTTTTGCATTCCCTTACTTTGCCTGCTAGACTGAGATCTACATTTACAGTAAAAGTCCCATCTCATTAGTCATTGAAGATTAAGTGATTTTTCCCTGGTTAAATGCAGAAAATGGGAGGGTTAGTCCCAGTATTATAGAAATAGATAACTTCTGAAAAACAGAATCAAGAATGTCTGGTTGTACCTCTAGAAAAAAGCTTCATTTATTGTCAGAAAATTGGTAGTTTAGTAGAGGATCAGATTTAGATAAAAGGAAAATTCCCTCTGCAGATCCTGTAACTACATTTTTTCAAGTATCTTTCTGAAGTCTCAGAAGTCTTATTTAAGCTGAAGTTTGCCCATACCTGCCTGTCCTATAACTGTGATCTCCTAGAATGTGTCCCCACTTGACTCTCAATTAAAAAAAAAAGAAACAAAAATTGAAAACGTTGTGGAAAAAAGTCTACAAGAGGCCAGTAGCAGTTTCTCTCACTGTAAAAACCCTCTTGCAAGGTTTCCATCCTAATTTTTCAGGTTCAGACAACGTAGTCAGGTTCAGTGTGCTAATTCCTATACATTTCTCTGACTGCATTCAAACTCCTAACTGTGCAATGTTCATTTAACCCCAAAATTAGCTGAGCTAAATGTAGCATACAGTAAAAACCCTTGACAGAGTAAGAATAATAGCTTTTTTTCCATTCTTTTTATTCATATAATTTAAAGAAAAATACCTAATTATCTACCTAAGACCTCAGTCCACTCCAGTACTATTTCTCTTCCACCCCAGTATTATTTCACTAAGTATCTCAAATACAGTTAGGGTATTAATTTTTTGATTGATATTTTATAGTCAAATTATTGAAGATTTAAAAACATCACTAAAGCAACATTTTATATAATGCCACAAACTCTTCTTATGACATAGGTATTTCTAAATGCCCATGATTTCTTTCCATATAAGATCTTTGATTAAAAAAAAGAAGTTTAATAGGGGAATATCTCACTCTCAAGCCTTTGTACCATAAATCTGTTTCTAGGCAAGAGCCTACTCATTGCCCCATAAGGCAATGTTGAAACCAGACCTGTGCATGACCCAGGGATACATAAGGGAAATGTTGTAAGATAAGTAAGAGAGGAAGCTGGCAGACAAAAACACTCTAGCTTCTGTTTTCTGACCTAAGTAAGCTGCTTCGAGCATTTTAGAAAAATCTGTTAATAATCATTATGAAGGAGGAAGAAAACACTACAACACAAAAAAAATCCATAAAAAGGAGGGAGAACATAGGCTGAAATGTTCACAAGTGATTAATGCTACAAGTTGCAAACCTCCCCCAATATTCTGATTTTCAAGGGACAGGAATCTATTTCCCAAAGCTTGGATGCCCGAATAAAGGCAAGCAGAGCACCAAAAGTGGAGGACCTCTGATTTACCTTTCAAAGTTGGATAGTCTAGGAAGGTCAGAGGAACTGTTGAAGTGCTACTACTTAAAAAAAAGCTTACAAGGTTCTTTAGTGTTCTGGCACTTAGCCCAAGCTTTTAAAATTATTTTTTGAGAGTTAATTGTTCAAGTAGCACTGTATATAATTAGCCCATCTTATGCTGACCATAGCCTCTGAAAATCAGATTCTTTAAATTGTCCCTTTTTGTGTAATTCAGAATTGAGGCTACCTTCTTCCCCTAAAGAAAAAGCTTTGCTCCTCAGGCGAATTCTTGTCCTTGATCTCTCTAGATATGATGTTTAAACCCTTATGCCTCTCTATGGCCTCTAACTCCAGGCACAGTGACATTTACTTCAACAGAGATCTGCCCAAGTGTTGTGCTGTAGTGACATATCCAGACTTGGTTCTTCTGTGCCTGCAGAAGTAAATGATGTCCCAGATGTATTAAGATGACAGGGCAATGTGTTGAAAACTTCTACATATGAAGAATCATAAGATACCAGATCAAAAGAGGTTGCAGAAATTATAAATGTCATTTATACACTGGCAGGTTAATATCATGGCAATGTGTGGATTTTCATCTAAACACCAAGGGGGAAAGTTTGACAAGTCTGGGGTAGTATGGTATGGCTATTTCTCTCATTTGGGCTGATATTTGCTTGATCTGCTCTTACCTTAATAAGTTTGCTCTGAGCAGAAGAGCAATCCTGCATCTTCCCTCCTGGCGAAAGATACACAAAACACCTTTTCATCTCAATGAACACTTTGCATTCTTCTGCTGGAATTTGAAACTTGCTATTGCCAGAATAACTTCTCTATCCTTTGTCACTGGAGTTGTATTAGCAGTGGCAGATTGCCTTTGGTAACCCTTTGTTCTGAAGTTTTAGTGACAAAGCATCTGGATATAAAACTTACTATGTTTTGAAGACTTTGCAGCAGCAGAAAGTAGAATGCATCTTGTGAGCATTTAGAATGGAGAAAAGCTAAGTGATAAAGTGCACCTTTAACATAATGACAGTAATTCAGTCTCAGACAGTGAATGTTATTATACCCTCTTTTAAAGACTAAAATCAGTCAATTGAAATGACAATTATGATAATCCTTATGTAATGAAGATTATTTTGAAACAAAAATCTTTTTTGTTGTGTGTGCCTGCAAATGTGTGTGTATTTACTGGACCCAGGTGAAATTCAAAATTCTACTTGGCTGGAAATTTTATACAAATATATTTTCTAATCATTCTGCTAGTTTTAGATAATATTTAGTGTAAATTGATTTCTTAAAAAAAAAAAAGAAATCTTGGAATCATTATGGTTGGAAAGTATTTCCAAGATCATCTATAAAAATGCTTTGGTGAAATACTTAGAGCATACAGCTTGGAGAAATGGGCAGACCTATCGAAGTGATTACTTGGAGCAGTTTTAGATTATGATACTGTACTTCACAGGATCACAGATTCACAGGTTATTCTGAGTTGGAAGGGACCCTCAGGATCACCTAGTCCAACTCCCAAGCGAATGCCCACACAGGGATCAGACCCACAAGCGTNCTAAGTGCCCCGTGCATTTACCCTGTGTTTTAACTTTCTAAAGCGAGGGACTGTGAACTTCTAATAAACCACATGCATAGTTAATGTAGGTGGCCTGTCATAGTTATCTGAGTGTAAAGAGAACCTACATATCATCTGGCTATAGTTCCTACCTGGGCTAAATTTTCAACGAAATCTATGGAAGTTAGGCACCTAATCCTATAAAACTTCAGTTAAATTTGTAATTTTTCTAGGGGTCCTTTGTAGAACTAGTTCTGTTTTTTACGAATCAAAGCACTCACGAAGATTGTGGACCAGAAGAAACGTGACGCAAAAGCCACACAAAGGCACACATGCGCAGGGAGTTCAAATGAAAAGGAAGATAGGGAAAAGATTTGCTGGGGCAAAAGGGGTGATAAAGAAGGGAATAAGTATAAGATGTCCATAAGCAACTCTTCTCCATGGTTTGACATGAATGTTACATAGATCTGCTGCTATATGAAACAGTTCTGACCTAAAATACAGAAAATATTACTACGTATTAAGGTTATAAATCACATTAGAGAACTATAGATATACTTTAGTCTATCAAAGAAGACAATTGTTAGTAAAATGTGGCTACACATTTTTTATATTACTTTTGACCTCAATTGTTCTGAGTCCCATAATGATACACCTTACCCACCTCTGCAAAATACTTTTTAGGAAATTTAATATGTAAATATTGGTTAAAAGTTTTTTGTTCAAGGTTTTCCACTTTCCATTGCTCAGTTCATTTTGAAATAGAGAACTAACAATGAACCTCACAGAAAATCCCCAAGAGATTCCTTTAAGCCAAGTGACAGCTTGTTTGTAGTGTTTAGCAATGATACAGGATGCATTTCTTCTTTGTTGAGGGATGGTAATCAGGATCAGGTGAAATTGTATTTTGCTTGCAGAGCTTTATTCATGTGAACTACCCTAAAAGTGGAGTTCATATTAATAAAGCCGACTATTTCTGGTTAATAAAGATGGTTATTTCTTCTTAGACCTGACCTAGTTCTAATAATTTGCCATTCAAAAGACTCAGAACTTAGATCTTTGCAGGAAGTTGTTACAATTCACTGTGAACAGTGGCCTAAAAGGGTTGCCGTATGCAGTCAAATACATTGGCACAGTAGGGAAATGTGATCTTTTCTAAGGCTGTTATTCTAATCATTTCATCTAGTCCCTTGTCCAAATATAATATTCACTGGCACAAAGTTAATTTAATTTTTTTTAATCCCTGCAACAGTACAAAAACCCGTGACAAAGCAGGGTGTTGAACATGTGCTTTTAGGAAGTCCTTCATTGCCTGTTAATTGTGTATTGCAATTGTGTCAAAGTGATCTGCATGACATAGCTCTGCTGACTGTTTTGTGGTGATGTTTAATAGCTGGAAGGCCAAATGCAGTACCTGGCATCCACTGTAAATACGCCTTAGGTACTGAGTACAGTTTCACATCATAATACACATTTCGGTCGTGAACAGCTGATTGTACCCTCACACACACTCTTGTTTGCTGAGTTTTTTAAACTGTCTTGGCTCTAATCTCTTGCTTTACCCTTGCTCTGGATGAGTCCCTGATTCAGAGGGAGGCTTTCAGCTGGAAAACTTGCCAGGCTTGCATCTGCTGCAACACAGTGGACACAGAACTAGCTAGGGAAATTTGGGGCAGATTTTAAAAGCTGTGTCTAATTCCTACAGGCCAAACTCTGCCCTGGTTCTTACACTAGCAATCACACAAGAGAACTCAACTGGCTGTCCTTCTCCTCCTCCTGCTTCCACTCTTCATGAAGAAAAAGAAAAAAGTATTAGTCTTTTTGTTACTGCAGAAAGCTGCATCCTACTTGAAGGTCTGACATAACATATCCACAGGAACAGGCTGAGCCACTTCCCTTTTTTTTCCTGTCCTGGTTTAGATTTTTTGGTCCTATGGCAGCGAGGGTGTTAAAAGCTCAGCTCTTGCCTGGGCCTCAGTCGCTGCCATGGCATTCAAGGTTATAGAGATAGTGATGCCTCTGTGAATAAGCATATTTGGGAGAGAAGAAAAAAAAGTAGCAAGATGTAGAGTGCCGGGTCAGGGCCTGTATGGAGAAGTTGAAAGCCTGAAGGCCCCCCAGGTCTACTAGAGAAGAGGGTAGGAAGAATTCCAGGCATCCCGCTGCTGTTTGTGGAAAGGA
>WEKX01009614.1:271300-336228 GCA_013390025.1 Pitta sordida
GTTAACAAATAAGGACAAGTTGATCCTGGTTCTGATGACCCCAAT
Organism: Pitta sordida; assembly: GCA_013390025.1. Lineage (NCBI taxonomy): Eukaryota > Metazoa > Chordata > Aves > Passeriformes > Pittidae > Pitta > Pitta sordida. The sequence continues at coordinate 271,346 of WEKX01009614.1, forward strand.
GAAGCCAATAAATGAAGGAGACAAATCATAGAACTTACATCAAAAATCCACACTTGATTATTCAATGCATACTGTGCTCCTTCACAATGTTTGTATTATGAAACAAAATTTGTAGTGTTAAAGATTTCAAAGAAAGAAACTTCAGTAAGTACATGGAGAAAGAAGCAAGTGCACTTCAAGCAGAAAGCTGCTTTTATCATTATTATAATAGCATGGAAGAGCTTTATGGAAAAAAAAAATCAAGTGTACAAATTATCCGACATTCATTGCATGACATCCTGACAGCTATGTTAGTCCTGATAAAAATATCCAGGAGGACGGCACATTGCAGATGGCACTTCATAATGCGTTCACTTAAAAGCAGTCATTCCCTACCTCGGAGAGAGCACAGCTTGATGAAGGCCATAGGACACTTGGTTCAGCCAGTAAAAGCTGCTTGATGAGGGCATCTTTATTTAGTTAGTTAGTAACTTATTCATTCATTCATCTTATGCAGAAAAATTTGATGAAAGTTGAAGGAAAAATCATAGCCTTGCACCTTCTTTGTGAAATCCAGAATCGAGTTGAAATCATATCTGCTTCTCTGAGAATTTTAAGTGTGAAAAATGGCTTAAATTGCCCTAGACTTTCACCTTTGGAATGATTGTCAAAAGTTGCCCAAGAATGGAATAACCTGCCCAGGATGAGGTGTCTAAGCAAAACCCTATAAGTGACCTTCAGGAACAGTCCATCTCAAAGGCTACTCTGCTCGTATCTCCATTCTGCTTTGCAACAGAAAAAAAAAATCCACATTTATCCAGAATATCAAACAGGAGAATATTTTAATAAATAGGAGAGACTATAACTTTCTTAGCAAACAAGGTGTCAACTCAATACTGCAAATGTCATATTTACATTCATCTTAAAAAGATTTATGCCATTTAATGTAGGACTTTAAGAATAACACTATAAATGGAATGTAATTTTCATATAAAAGGGACAGTATTTTTAAATCGAGCCTATAGAAGCTCACTCATCAGTGGTTTATGAAACTTGAGTACACTGATGCCTCAGTACTCAATTAATGTCAGGCAATATGGATTTCAATCTGGCTTGAAATATATTTAAACAAATGAAGTAGATACAAATGTTGGCTCTTTGGCCAGCCAGAGCTAAAAATCCATTTTCTACTCCATTTATAATAAGAAGTAATCTGAATGTAATTTATCTAAAGCACAATATGTTTCCCTAATTTTTACATGTAACCATTACTTATAGTTTAAGTAATAGTTATATCCATGGATGTTAGTGCACTTAATTGAAAATTCATGGTATTAAAACATAAGGCTCCATCCTTCAAAAATAAAAGCATTATTCTAAAGAATAATTGAAGTGCAGAAACAGGGGCTGGGAAAAGGCAAAGGAAGGGAACCTTAGCAGAAATCCTTTAATGCAAACATTTCTTCCCATTTATGTTATATTAGGATTGGTTTTGAATAAAACTAATCTCAGCCCCGTATTTCAGTTTAGATTACAAAATTCTCTCATCTGATTGTCACATTTTGCGCTGAAGTCAAATCCTTCTGCAGCAGAGTGACATGTCAAGGGTGACAATGACAAATTGTCACTAAGTAAGGAATAACACATGACAGGGCGTTCGGCCATAATGAGATATATGCATGCCTCAAGAGCATTTGCAGGCATGAGGCTGAAGGGCGATTGCTCCCAGCACTCATAACGTTGCTAGGTCTCATTAAGACTTCACATGCATACGAATAGGTTTCTAGTGATTAAAAAAAATGAAAAAAGAAAAAAAAAAGATTTATGAATGAGTAAAACATGGCATCAAGTATTATTTTTATTTTAAGAGTGTATGGTTTATAAGACCAGGTTGAAAAAGGAGAAAGGGTCTTTTAAATTTTTTATGCTCTTGTCCATCATGGCAACACACAAGTTCCATCCCCTCTAAATGAATAACAACAGTGAAATCTTTGGCCTAATGGACTTGATGGTGCTCCCTGACACGTATTCATTTGTAGCCATAAAATTTACATGGGCAAGGTGTTACTCCTGAAATTGTTAATGATTTTATTAATGTCTCTTTTTGTTGGTGTGGGTTTAGAGGTAATACAGGGGCATGTCAAAGTTCATAGAAAGGTTTTTAACTTATCTTTGTGATTTGATTTCTAATGACTTTTCAAACTTACCCCTTAATTAATAATAAGCACAACCGCTAAATCCTGACAAGACTACTATAACACAAAAACTTTTATGAAGAAGGTCAGGCCTGTGGTTAAAGGGACATAGGAAGTCATATATTCAGCTCAGCCAGTGTCTCTCACCACCAAGGAAAAAAGATGAGATGTCATTACAGAGTTTATTACAGTCCTTGCCTTATAGATCTGTTTGACCCAGAATTCAGGGCAAGATATAGGACCATTGTTTGTGCAGAAAAATACTTAGGTAAAAAGAAGTGTGTAGAGCTTATGGTTCCTCCACTACTGAGAACAGATTGACTGACCTTTCCATGCCCTGTTTTCCTTGATTAGGAAAGGCAGCTATGAAATTTAATTTCTCCACCATCTGTAGAGCACATAGAGCTCTTGAGCTTCTTCATGTTACATAATTTCAATGTATGAAGAGTTTGTCACCATAAGCAATAGCAGTTAGTGACTTTCTCCCATGCAAGAGGGAAAAAAAAAACCCTAATTTTTCTAAAAGCGAAAGCCAGAGTCTCATCCTATTCTTCTCTAAAAATATGTACTGTCTCATTTTATTTTATAAAGAAGAGGTATCAGGAACATTGTGGTTGCTCATCAGATATGCAAATATTTAGAAAACTGAAGTGTTACTCCCAGAAGATTTTACCATTGAAGTTAGCTAGTTGGTAATAGTATGTTGTATCTTTTGTCCAATTTATGGAACATTAAGAGCATCTTCTCCTAAACAGAACTCCCTTATCTCTCTGAATGAGGGGAAAACTATCATGACAGACAACAAAATGGAAGACAGGGTGAGTACTTCGGAAGAGACAAAAAAAGTCAGCCCCAAAGTCTGGAAGCTGAGACTGTGTGTCCCTGCTAGGATGCCTGACAAGAAAGCACCATCTTGTTAAAACAAATCTTTGAGCCAAATCATTTTATTAGTCACAGTGATATTTAGTATTTCCATAGCATCTATCATTTAAGAGCTTCACAGACTCTTCACAGAAAAAACTTTTCCATTTTGTTACCAGATATATGTCTTCATAAGCTCCAGGGACATTATGGACTCAGCTCAATCCATGACAGAGCAGCAGTAGGGAAAACAGACCTTCCAGATGAAAGGAATTTTTCCAGCATGATACTTTTCTGGATATCCTGATTTTTTTTCCCCAAATCTCAGTCAAAATGATGCATAAAATCCAAAATTATCTTGAAAACCTTCAGGTTTGGATTTGGAATATAAAAGAATCAGAGAATACCACCACATTGCTAGGAATGAGGCAAATCAGAGACTCTCCGTTCCAGAAAACAGAGCCTATCAGACTGGCCTGAAGCCTCAGATTGAAGCCCTTACGCATTTAAATGGTTCCCACTGAGGTATTTTCCATCCTGCCAAGGAGAACAGTTTGTGCCCCTACCTCTCATCCAGCATGTCCCCAGCCATACATTCCAGCTTCCAAATAATGGTGCCAATCTCCAGCCTCAACTCTCCTATTCAACAATAAAGTCACAGGCCTCTTGGATCAGGTAATAAACCCTATGGTTGGAGCTGACAACCTTGGATTCGCTGCTCTCACAGCAATAAATGAGTTATGCAAGTACATAAATTTCAATTACTCACTGCTTTGGAAAGGGATTTCTGGATTGTATTATCTGCGGTTATATCCTTGGCAGTGGGGCCACCCAAGCATTTTTCAAACTAGAGCGACACCTGGGTTGTGGCATTCACTCAAATGGGCTGGTTTATGCTTGCAACCCTTAACTGTCCCACAGAAATATGTTTCACAGATGGGATGGTCATGGAAACAAACTGGGAAGTGAACACGATGATGGCAGTTTTATGCATTGGCAACTTGTCTGTTTTAATTTTAGACTTTCTTGATGGTTGCATTGGCCCTTGACAGCCATGCCCCCTGGATATTGCAGCACTGGACTCTTATTTTTAGATAGTACCATTTATGGTTATTATATCACAGCCTTTTACAAAGCAATTGCTGCTGCTATTTATGAAGAAAAATTATGACAATGAACCTAATTCTCAGTTTGCACCCATGAACTCTAATCTTCTTTAATATATTGTCATTGTCTTTTGCATTAGGCCTCTCCCAGAGCAAACACAAGGGTCAGTCCCTGTTGACTGGAACAGAGTATGAGGACAAAGATACGCAGAGGCTCCTGAGTTCTAGGGCGTTAAACTCTTCTGACCTGAGCACCTCTCACCCTGAAGAGACAATATCTTCCACTGGGTCACAGGAAGAACAACATGCCCTAGGAATTTTCCAGATCTCTTGAGAAGTCACATTAATGTCCAAGAGAAATGTTGTAGGCAGAAATGGATATAGGAAGCGTGCCCAAATAAGTTTATATGCAGTACAGGGGAAAGGTTAGCTTGAATTAAAAATGAAGGGAAGGCAAGTTCAGGATCTCTCCAGAACTTTCCAGCTTCAAGAGTGTATGACCTGGTGAAGCCACAAAGAGAAACATTAACACTGTCGGAGGCCAAGTGCTTTTGGGGGATCAGACTGTTCACCATCTACCTCAAAAAAACAAGAATACCCATCAAGCCTCAGAGAGACAATTGGACTCAAATAAATGAAGCTCCAGTAGCCAGAGAATTTTGAAACTGAGGAAGCTGAGGATCCTTTCTCAAACGAATGAGCAGAGAGGAAAGCATGATGAAAAATGCAAAGAGAAATGACAGCAGGAATGTGCATTGAATACCTCAAAGTGTGTATAGATTAGCATATTTTGAATACATTTGGATACTAAAATATACTGAAGAAATGCAGTTTGATTTTATGTTGCCAAGTATAATGGAAGCTTTCTTCCTGTTCACTTATGGAATACAGACACAGGTCTTAGTTAATGTAAGGACTATAAAGGGCTAATGAAAAAGAAGGTGGAGAAGACCAACATTCTGAAATGAAAATGGTTTGCTTTTGCTGAGTGACTTTAAAACACATCTGGAAAGTAGATCCTAGCCTCTTTCCACCTGATGTTGTAGTTTTCCATTTTTTAGCCCATGGTAATTGTGTAAAGTTTGCACTCACAGAAATGCTAGACTTCCTAATGGATATGTTCCTTAGTGATACTGCTGCATTCACTCCATCCTGTCATGGTTTGTTATTTTTTTCCTCTGGCAGCGAGGGGGTTAATAGCTTCTGCCTGGGCCCCATCGCTGCCATGGAGATCAAGGTCACGAGCAGAAGGATATAGAGGCGTCTCTGTGAAAAATATATTTGAGAAAGGAAAAAAAAGGGGTAGGTAGCAAGATGTAGATTGCCAGAACAGGGCCTGTGTAGAGAAGCTGAAAGCTATGAAGGCACGACTAGGCCGACCAGAGAAGGGATAAGAAGGATTCCAGGTGTCCCGCTGCTGCTTGTGGAATGGACCATGGTGCAAACCTATGGAATAGAGAGAGAGAGAAACCAGTGATGCAGAATCCACCTGAGGCCACGACTGAAGATGGAGAATCATGCTGCAACAGCTGCAGATGCTTTAAGAGCCCAGAAATACGGAGACGGAGCTGAGCTCGGCAGAGATCCTTTGGACAGAGGTTTTGTTACAGAATTGCATTGTGGTAGGATCTGAACTATGTAATTTGGGATGGGCTCATAATGACGCAGCAATAGCCAATGCTTGAAAGACTGCATCCTGTGCTGTGACTCAAAGGGGCAACAGAGAATGGAAGAGCTGTCGTCCCTGGGTCAAGATCTCACTTGGGAAAGGGTCATGAAAGACTTTTCCTCTTGTGAGAGACAGAGAGAGAACTTTATGGAAGGGCAGAGAGATGGTTCCTACCCTGGATCTGGTCAGAAGTACCAACTAGCCTGGCTTATCCCCTACGCCTGTTCCCCCTTTGTGTCCTGGTCGAAAAAGGGAATATGAGATCTGTTGCAAGAGAAGGAGGGGTGGGGGGGAAAAGGTTGCCTTTAAAATAATGCTTCTCACATTAATCTCTGATCTTGTTAGTTAATAAATAAATCCTTTATATTTCTCACTTGTAGCTTGCCTTGGTTTTCCTGTGATAAATTTTTATTTCCAGTTCTCCTCCGGGAGAGGTTGTGGGGGAATCTCTGGCACCCAGCCAGGGTCAAACCATGACACATCCCCATTCCCTAACATGGATAAAGCTATCTGGTCAAGGTGGGTAAGGAGAAGTCCAGTCTGCATAGGCTGACTTTTCCAGGAGATTTACCAGTCTTGAGGCTGAAGCTTGAAGTTAAAAGATCTGTGTTGTACAAGGGAGAAAAATGTCCAGATACAGTGCAGGACATTGTGGCTCTCCAAAGAAGCAGGCCTGTGGGGCTGTGCTCAGCCTTGTCCATCACATCTGCTCTGCCAGACTGCAACCAAATCTCACCTGTCAGTGTCCAGTGGTTGTTGTGATTTTCCCACTACCTCCAGCCAAACTTAAAATTCTGTTTAAATAGGGATTGAGTCCTGAACGTTCAGACAGAAGCCTCTTTGTGATGAGAATGAACCAGAAACAGTTCTAGGGTTGTCTCTTTTTTCAGTTTGGATGTGTTACTAACACAGTGTAACGCTACAGTCAGCTACACATCATCCCGGCTGTAAAAATTAGGAAGAGCTGTTGAATGTCAAGTGATGAAGCATAAAGTGTCACAATTTCCAAAGTCCTGTTTTACTGGCAATATTTACTTATTCACATGACACATTAACATATGTAATAAGCACATGAAAGAAAAAATGTCATATGGAGAAGCCAATATGTACCCATAATACAGTGAACAGTATTAGAAAAATCATGATTTATATACCTGAAAAATAATCCCTATACTACAGTACTGTAGTAGTTTCTTCTCCTGTGACTGTAGAATATTCTGCACTATCCGGGATCACAACTGTTGCTCTTTTCTGCCTCAACACACTTTACAGTGGAGACCTTCCTTTTGACTAAATTTCTAAAGGAATTATGGGGAAGATGGGAAAAAAAAAAAAAGAAAGAGATACACCTGTAAATGAGAGCTGTTCTCTAAGAAGCTATTTTGAGCATTTTTAGCTCTAGTTTTGCCAGGAAAAGCTCATCCCATCAGTCCTTAATTTACATAAGCTGTTCACATTATTAAACTGTGAGGCTGACTCAGGATTATTGTGTAAGATTATGACCAGATCTTGAAAGTTCATTTTGTCCCAGCTCCTCAACTGACATATGCTTAACTCCTTTGCTTGCTTCCAAATTATGTCTAATGCCCATTGCGAGTATCATATGAAAAACATCAGCCAGTTCTGCAAAAGCTGTTTCTAAACATATTTGGTATGATTGTTTTTAAGGCAAGTTAATTTCCTCTGCCAAATTTAAAGAATAGACAGCCTAACATGTATGCAGCATTTCAGCTTCATGGTCAATGGTCTTCATTCATTATTTGAGTGTGAAAATAAAGTGTAAGAAATGAAATGCTCCTACAGCCTTCCCTACATCTGATGCTAGTAATCAATTTCTCCAATGAGAATATTGTGTGCTTGGTGCATCCGCAAAGCAAATAGAAATACAAGGACAAATGATGGAAATTTATACGCCAGGTAAATATAAAACAAGTAAAAACAAACAAACAAAAAACTTTTTAAAATTGGAGTACATTTTAGGCTGGTACATCCTAGACCTATATTCTTTTCTTCTCTAAAATAATGGAGATTGTATGGATATTCAGCTACTAAATTACAATAGATACATTTGCCATTTCAGACTTCTAAAGACTGTTGAGATCCACGGGTAAATAAATTATCCAACTTTTAAACTAGCAGAACAGTAGCAAAAAGGCTGACTATGTGCTAGTCATTAAATAAACTAATACATTTGACAGCTGAACTGAGACTCTCACTGTTACCTTCAAACTTGAACTTCGACTTAACCTAATTCCATACCAAAGGATAACAGTTTACCATCTGTCCTCGGTCAGCCCAATGGAAGTCTTCAAAGGGTAGATTTAATAGCAAATAGTTTGGCCTTGACAAACAGACTGTATCTGTTCTTACTTAAAAAACAATAAAACTTTGTATTTCTTTTTTTTTTTTCCTTTCTTCTTCTTCTTTTTTTTTTTTTTTTAACAGATGGAGGGCTAGTGTCTTATTCCATTCTGTCACCCCATCTGGACGCCTTAAATGTGATACTAAGGGAAGCATGGGGTGACCCGACCAAAAGCTCAGTTCAAGATGAGATACATTGAGAAAGGAAAGAAAGTAGACTGATATCTATCTCGCATCATGGCAAAATAAAGACATTTAAGACTGCCATAGGGAAATGTGGAGAAGAAATCAGCGTCTGAACTAAAGATGGCAGAACATAACAATGCAGCACTGGAGAGCACTGTAATCTCCCAAAGAAGTACAGATGCTTCATCAGCAGAAAATAAACACTTTTTGTCAGGCACTTTATGTGTCATGTTGTAAAGCAACAGACCACAAGTTAAACGTCACAGATCTCCTGAGAACTCACCACAGGAAAACCTTCTTTGGGGCCTTCAGAGAATGTGCTTTCTCCTACTGCTAAATTAACTGTTTTTCTCTCTTCTATATAATCTCTAACCTAATACTGTCAGCATAGTGTGTCCCGACATTAGGAAATTTGGGGAAAGCAATGAAGGATGGCAGAATAACAAAAAGGCAAATTTTGAAGAAGTATTGGGATTTTATCAGTGTTCTTTACTAGTGTCTGTATCCCTCTGTAGATATGAAAAAACAATGTAATTCCCTTTCCTCCTAGCAAGGGATTTTAGGTTGTTTACCAGAGACAAAAATTCATCTTAATGTTGTCATGTTAATCAAATCTTTGACTGACAACGCCAAGTCCAGTGACCAAAGCATTGTAAAAGTATGAACAGGCTTTTGCCCAAAGAATCTTTCCATCGTCTATTTACCAAAATAAAAGAAGAAAACAAAACTGATCCAGTACAAATATATTTTAAAAAATAACAAACAAAAAACCCCCACCATAAACAAACAAACAAAAACCACACAGCAAAAATGCAAGTCTAAATTGTTACAAAAATGACAATGCCAACTTTCTTGTTTACACCTCTGACCTTTATTCACAAATCACAATGCTTAAGTAGATCACTTGGAATGGAACAGACCTATTTTCAGTTTCCCAGGACAGCACCCCAGCCCTGAGGCAATAAAGTTATTGGAGGTATGAATATCTCCTATTGACATTTTTCCTCTTTGGGAAATAGGTATTACTTAGATCAAAGACAGAAACTTGAATGGATACCTTAAACACAAGGCTGTTCAATCACTTAATATAAAATATAGCTAGCTTGAAAGTTCCAGTGTAATCTCAGCTTCAAAATGCACGCAGGCATTTCGTACTTATGTACTCTTTTGACATAGAGGAATGGCTTGTTTTAAATCCCTGTGGGCAGTTTTTCTGTGAGGGACTACAGGATAACGCTTCCATGGAGAGCAGTTCTGAGGAGAAAATTTTTAGGAAATTATAAATGAATATGCATCTGCGTATGCTGCAACTTCTGTGCAGTCAGGAACTGGAAAAGGAGGAATTGAATGTAAAAATATCTGTCCTCTACCAGCACCTTGCACACCCAGCATCTAAACACTCAAATCTCCTGAACCATCATGCCTGAACCATGAGGGAACGGCACCTGTCTGCATTATTACAAAGTGGAAACCTTCAGAAATTGTTTTGTTCATTGGTACTGTTTCTCCCACTCACAAGCAAGCCTGTCTGTTTTGAGATAAAGCCTGCAATGAGGCAGGAAGCAACACCAGCCTGGGGGTGAAAGGAAGCAATTCAAAGCCCTTTACCAAGGGTTAAAGCATTTTAAAGCCTTTCACCAGGTCCCTTTTACCAGAGGGACCTTGGTAGGTTTCAGACACTCAGCCTGCATCTCTTCCAGAGGAGCCAGCCTGTGGGACCTGTTTTAAGGTTCCAATAAGGTAGTGATCCTGTTTTCTTAATGATATGTCCTTTCTCATCTGCAGAGGAAAATCAAGTCAAGTGTGTCCTTATACACTACTTTAGTAAAATGGATGTGCAGTACGCACTTCATTACAGCCATCATGGGAATTAAAAGTAACTTGAGCAAATGGCCCCAGCTCCATGTAATTATCTTTTGAAGACATTCAAAAACAAAAGGGAAAAAACCCACCAAACTAGCTCAAGAACAGCAGATTTTGCAGAGGGACCAGCGAGCAGCTAAGGCTGACCATGGCTCAGCAGTTTTCCCACGAGCCTAGCTCTCCTGGAGTCCTGGCCCGATGGCTGGGGCAGTGCACCCCATGAGATATGCAGGGGCCCTCAGGGAGGGAGAAGCTCTTCCATAGAAGTGTGCAGGACAAGGCTGTGTGTCTGAGCAATGCTGCCCTCCCATGGCACATTGCTCAGCCCACCCACTTCTGAACCAATGCCTCTCAAATGCTTCAAAAGACTCCTCCAGACCCTGCCGAAAGGGCAAAAGCAGAGGGTGTGACGAGCTGTCAGTTACTCTTTCAAGTTCAGGACCTCTGAAACTGTATTCCCAGATGACAGAACCAGCTGGCATTGCCCATACTCAGCCCAGCCCCTTATTATGATCCACAGCCCTTCCCAGCCTTCAGGACCCTTTTCCCCCTCATCAGGCTCTGTAGTCCATTCCCTCGTTAACTATTTCAGATGTAATGCAACAGAGGCAAGAAGCTGGGAAGTCTGAGAGCAGAAATATTCTTTTGGAAAGAAACCTTCAAATAATGACAAGTGAGCTGTGGGAAGCTCCTGGGAACATCCTGGGAACATCCAGAGGGACTGCAGTCCGGCTCCAAGCCTTGGGCCAACGTAGCACTGAGCCATCTTCCTTCTGATGGAACAGTGAGATCTCCCTTTTTAAAGGTTGGGTTTGTTTTTAAAACAGTTTTTAGGTCCCTTCTTATGCACTTATTAGCAAAGTTCCTCTTCTTTGTTGCCACAAAGTGACTGGAAATGGCTGTAGTTGTAAGTGGCTATAAGTCCTGGCTGTAAACCCGGAGTATTCGTATATTTTTAAATAAACGCACCACTTGTCTGAAATGGGGCACTGAAGGCTCAAAGGCCAGCTAGTAGTTCAGCAGCTGAGGCACCCATGGCTGAAATGTCTTTTTGTGGACAAAAGCCTGCAGCTACATTTTTGTGAGTGTTCTTTGTGGAGAAGAAGGTTTGAACTGGGTATAACTCACAGGTTTACAAGCAGCTGCAGAACATGAAAGTGTAAGAAATAAGAAACTATAAATTGAAGAGATTTAGCATGGCAGAAGAAAACGGTACTCTATTGCCTCTGCTCAGATCGCATTGCTCCCTGGGTGAGAACTGCGTATTTTGTGCAGTGAGTGTAGTTGGCTCCATAAGGCAGTCAGAGACATAGAGACACTTTTAGTTAAAGAGGAATACTACTTCTCCTTCAAATCCCTCAAATCCCTGTGAAATCACTTCTCCAGCACAGAAATATGTCTGCCTTAAGCCACGCCAGCCAGGTCTCCAAATCCACTGTGGTCAGAGCGCTGCAGTTCTGAGGAAAACCAGTAGCTTTTATGTTATATAAAAGTTACTGACTTTGTGTTTACCACGTGCCTTCTCATATGCTTCTTGAATCTGGATTGTTTCCAGTGTATATATATAGTTTATATATGTTTATAACTTTATAAAGTTTTAAAAGCTTTGAGGGTCTCTCAGGCACAGCTGTAGTGTAGGTCTGGTGTGTGTTTATGGGGCCTAAGCCAGGAATTTTCAAGTACCTTTATGGACTTACAGGTGGAGTTAAGTGGAAGCTGTATCCCACATGCAGAGGACTTTTCTTGTGTATTAAAAAAAAAGTTTTCCTCTAACAACAAACTCCTGAGTGAGTTTCACTGTAATCACTCAGATCACTTCTCCTGGGAGCCTGCAGAGCCCCACAGCTGTCCGAATGAACACACAGTCTGCCCAGTGACACCCTGGACCTCATAACCCTCTGGTCTCCCTGCAGCCCACACTGCTTTGCAAATGATATGCCCTGGCAGCCAGGAGGGTCAACTGTCTTGACAGGGCATCAGGCAAAGTATCACCCACTGGTCAAGGGAGGGGATTGTCCTGCTCTGCTCTGCGCTGGTGTGGTCTCACGCTGAATATTGTGGCAGTTTTAAGCACCACAATGTAAGAAAGATGTTCAGCTGCTAGAGAGTGTCCAAAGGAGGGCAATGAAGACGGTGAAGGACCTCGAAGGGAAGTTACATGAGGAGAGGCCGAGGTCACTTGGTCTGTTCAGCCTGGAGAAGAGAAGACTGAGGGAAGACCTCTTCACAGTATCCTACTCTCTCGTGAGGGGAAGAAGGGCAGCCAATGATCTCTTCTCTGTAGTGATCAGTGACAGGACTCGAAGGAATGGCCTGAGGTAGTGTCAGGGAAGTTCAGGTTGGATATTCAAAAAAGGTTTTTCATTCAGAGGGTGATTGGATGCTGGAACAGGCTCCCCAGGGAAGTACAGTACCAAGCCTGACAGAGTTCAAGAAACATTTGGATGATACTCTTAGGCACATGGTGTCACTCTTGGTGATGGGCCTGTCAGGGCTGAGTTGGACTCGATGAACATTGTGGGTCCATTTCCACTCAGCATATTCTGTGATTCTGTGACTCTGGTCTTTCTCTGCCAGGCAGGAGAGCCCTCTGCATGACTTAACCCTGGCCTTGTCAGGTGTGAATTGTGTCAGACTCCACTGAGGAATCCACTTTAGCACAGTGGTGTGTATCCCGGCCTCTCATGTGGGATACATGGAACCGGGAGTCTGGGGGTTCAATTCCCGCCAGGGAGGAAGTGGTGCCATTTAAGAGTTGGACTCGATGATCCTTGTGGGTCCCTTGCAACTCAGAATATTCTGTGATTCTGTGAGGAGTAGGAGAATGGAGTACTAGCACGTCCACAACTACTCTTGGATAAAGTATTTATCCTTAGTTTCAGGTTTTTGTCTCATATTCCACACCTAAACTACCCAGGGCTCCTCCTCATGGGTCCTCCTACTCGTGTCTTTGCTCCCTTCTTGAACAAAACCATAGGCAGGAATACACCCCACTTATGTGAACCTGGCAGTTGGATCTTAGAGTTCTATTTCTAAAAAAAAAAATCACCTTGTATGATTGCACAGTAGCCCTTATATGGGCTACCACATAAAGTTACATTGTGGCTCTACTGGTTTTACTGCACCATTATAATATGTTCCTGAAACCTGATAAATAGCTTTCGATGGTAGGCCACAGCTTCCAGCAGGCAACCCAATGAGCAGCAGAGATTTTGCAAATAAAGCTATTAAAACACAAGGTAACATGAAGGGTCAACTTCTTTCCATGCTGCTGTAACAAGCAGTGAGAAGATAAAGACAGAACACATTTCTGCAATGAGATAATTACACTTAATACAAAAAAGCATGGAATGTCTGCTTGAAGAGGCTGTATTCAACACTGATGGATCTAGGAATGTTGGACACTAGTCTGCATTCCTTACACTACCTAAGAGTTTCTAACTATTTCCTCGCAATCTAATTTCTTCCTCAAAATTTCAGAAGAGGGAGGCACCAGTTTTGTCTCCTCTTACTACCATCAGAAAGTGAAGTACAGCTATTTTTACTAACATTACAAAACACATCACATTTAAATCAAACTTGTAAAAACAATGGAAGACTTTTTCATTCTTTTAATAGACTATGTTGTGATTAGTTATTTCCCTTTTTGAGAAACTACCCTCTCTGAGTATATATTTAGAATTCTTCCCACAAATTGATAAACTGATTGCAATCATGGAATTACCAGAAAACTGACAAATTGCAAATAATTATTTCAAAAGGTAAATATACCTGGTCTTTTACTAATAATGTACTAGAAGCTTCCTATAAAATAGTATCTACCATTTTTTAAAATATTAGATCCTCCAAATGCAAAGAAAAGATATACCTGATCAATGTGCCTACTTCTATGAAGTGGAAGGTTTCAGGAATGTAATGGGAGAGACCTTACAAGGTGTTGCAAATACTTAAGCAATCAGAATTTCCTCTTGCATAGGATTCTTTGTTTATAAAGTGCAAAGAACATCTCAGAGGCAGTCTATGAGTTTTGTCCACTTCTTAAAGAGAGGTGAGAAAGGCTTAAAAATTAATCCAGTCTCAGCAACAGACAGGCAGTGAACCCAGCACTGTGCTGATTCCCAGCACCCTGGTGTAAGCATTAGGAAGTTTCCCTCAGATAAAAAGGCAGAAATGTGCTATCTTCTGGCCACCATAATACCTAGAGAGTACTAGCATTATAATTATTGTTATATTGTATATATATTATATAGACAATCTATATTATTAATATAATAAAATTATTAATGCGTATATTATATATAAAATATATATATTATATTGTATATTATATAATATAATGTTATTCAGTCAACCATCTCATGTCCACACAGGTAATTATATTTTGACCGTTAAAAGGCTTTGGGGAACTGGCATCCACATGAATGTTTGCTTAGTGCATTACTTACATTTGCCATCTTAAGGTGATTAATATAATTTGCAGCCCAGGAGAGGCTAGGCTATTACTAGTTCAGTGCAACCCCTCATATTTTAAAGCAGCTGGTCAAGATAAATAACCCAGAACATACTTACACTACTCATCATTAGTGGTATATTAAGGAGTTTAGAGAAGAACCTGTATAGTTTCCACTGCAGATAGAGAGCTCGTTAGATTTGACTGAATGGACTGAGGTTGCTTTACTTCACAAGGCCTCTACAGGGCATTAGCATTGCTCATAGATACTTTAGCTGGACAGTGAATCAAGAACAAATACTTTGCAGGACTGGTATGAAGGACCAGGAGATGAAGTGACACGTTCTTGTTGGGGATTTTATATGCAGTTTAGTACCTGACTTAGCATATGGTGCTGAGCAAGCTAAACAGGGTTTCCAGTCTCTTTCTCTAAAGGGAAGAGGGTACCTAATTCCTAGATACGAGCTCGTCCTACTAATGCTCAATGCTTGTAGAACAGCTAGGGATATTTGGAAGAAAGATGTACAAAAACATTATTGATCCCAAATGTTTTGTATAATCTGTTGCTGCAGTCAATGAAACAATCAAATATAGAACATGTTTCTGGAAAGCCAGCATGTAGAAAATACTCTATTGTGTCTCTCTACTTTATCAAGCAGCCCATGGAAATCTTTAGAGGCCCTAGTCAATACTGTTTCAAACATCAAGACTCATTTTACACTCCACATTTTTTGTCATTTCTCTTTCTTTCCAACAGGTAATATACCACTGGGAACAATGCCTTCATTACAACACACAAAGCTTTCAACATGCACATTTCAGATGAGTGCCTAAAATTCTGAAGGCTCTCATTATCCTTCCAACATGAGTCTTTCCTGGGCACCACTGCTTTTGCGTGGAAGGATGTGTGTTTTGTTTCTGTTTCATGTCACAGGGAAAGACAATGTTATAACCACCTCATAGACTTACTGGTAATCCATTTCATGAAAAATCAAATCTACCTATTGTATATGCATGGCTTTATGATAACACAGTGACTCAAACACGGTAGCCCTTAGGAAACTGATTCAAACTTGTCCCTGATAATCATTCAAATTCTACTGCATGTCTTCTGGAGTCACGGGGCTAGCATGTGCATCTTGGCAGCCCTGAAAATAATTCTAAATTAATTCATCATATTTCAACTCCCCTCTTCATGTCATTGCAAAGGTAAGATCTTGAAATGGACATTCAAGAGTTAATCCTGCTTCCTGCTAAATTGGTGACAAGAAGAGCAGCAAAATGTGGTGAAGGCTGAGGGACAACAGCTCATAATGACTGGGGCTCCACTACTAGAAGCAATGTTGGAAAATTAAGGCAATTGCAGGTTTTTCATTTCTTCTTTGGGCCTGCAAAATTTGTTTTCCATAACTGACTTTCACATGCAATTTAATATGTGTATTTCTTAACAGGAAAATGCCAGTGATGAGGCACAATGATGTAGGTTGATCAGATACTTGTATAATCCTCCACTGTTTAAAGACAGAAGGGAATTTCTGAGAAAGGTGGGTGGAGCTCTTGGGACAGGATAGGTTCACAGGTTCACAGGTTATTCTGAGTTGGAAGGGACTCACAGGATCATCTAGTCCAAGTCCCAAGCGAACGCCCACCCAGAGATCAGGCCCACAAGCGTGGAACCATGGGCACCACGCTCCATCCATCCAAGCCTCCCACCTACTAGACCATGTCACTGAGCTCCTCATTGAGTCTTCTCTTAAACACCTCCAGGGATGGCGACTCCACCACCTCCCTGGGCAGATCATTACAATGAGAGATCACTCTGTGAAAAACCTCTTCCTAACATACAGTCTAAACCTCCCCTGGCATAGCTTAAGGCCATGTCCTCTCATTCTGGTGTCGTTGGCCTGAGAGAAGAGATTCACACCCACCTGACTGCAACCTTCCCTCAGGTAGTTGTAAACAGTGATCAGGTCACCTCTGAGCCTTCTCTTCCCTAGGCTGAACAACCCCAGTTCCCATAGCCGCTCCCCATAAGGCTTGCCCTCCAGTCCCTTCACCATCCTTGTCGCCCTTCTCTGGATCCTCTCAAGCAGTTCAACATCCTTCTTAAACTGGGGAGCCCAGAACTGGACACAGTACTCAAGATGTGGTCTGACCAGCACTGAGGACAGGGGGAGGATAACTTCCCTAGTCCAACTGACCACACTGTTCCTAATACAGGCCAGGATGCCACTGGCCTTCTTAGCCACCTGGGCACACTGCTGGTTCATATTGAGTTTTCTGTCAATCATTACTCCTAAATCCTTCTCCATTTCACCACTCTCCAGCCACTCATTCCCCAGTCAATATCAATGCATGGGGTTGTTATGTCCAAAGTAGGTATTCAGAGCTGCCCAACAACTATTTTTGGCCAGTATCTCAATCATTTACTTCTAGCCCAGTAAGAGGTGATATTAAAGTATTAAATTACGGAGTTACTTCTTACCTAAAAAGGGCTTTAAAATTTACTTCCAAAAACAAATGAAGAAAAATCCCAAGTCGTGTTTTAACAATGGGTGGTATATACTCAGCAGGTTTAGCTAGCTCATTGTAGGCTGGCACAGCAAAGGGTGCAGGAACACATAACGAGGGAGCAGCAAAAGAAAATGGAATTGTGCTGTGACCCCATGTACCCATTGGATTGGCTTCCTTGTAATGGGAATCTACTTTCTGGCTGATATCAAGCCTATCTATAGAAACGTGTCAGACAGGAATCAACCAAATGAGTCTTGTTCTCCAAGTATAAGACTTGACAGGTCTGAATGTGGGTTTTAAATGCCTGAGCAAGGAAGGTAAGAGAATCTGGTGACAAAAACTTCTTGCAGAACAGAACCTGAATCCATACAGTGTAAAGCATTATGCACATCTTTTTATCTTCGGAAATTATTTTATAGTTAACTGACTAACAACTCTGAAAATAAAGCCTCTTTTAATTCTCTCTACTTTGATTTGTAATGGGAAGGATTTAAAGAACAATATTGGATCCATTATGTTGAGATACTCACAGTATTGTACATTGTTTTAGTGCACTAAATTTGACTTCTGTCTCTTTCAATTACCCTTCTAAAAAAGGATAAGTGCAAAATAATGTATCTCTTTATATAATTTGGTTTGCTGTTGATTAATTCTCTTCTAGTGTTTGCTTATGTTTTATAGGATATGGAGGATGAAACAGCTTAAGTGGGGGAAGAAACACTTTTTCTGAGTTTGAGCTTGTAGAGTCTTCCCTTTCATCAATATAACATAAGGATTGTTGATAAGGACAAAAAACTCAGAGAATGGACTGAATCTTAACTTTGATAAAATAGGCTAGATGGAAGAAATCCTGGTGAAAATAAATTTCTATACATTTAACCTCATCATTAATAAGAAGCATTATTCAATACAAGTATTACATAATTTATCCACTAACTTCTCTCTTTTTTTGCCACAATAAAGAACTGTAGAGGAATAGCATGTCCTAATTCTTAAAAGAATTTTGCTCTGCATCAGAGGTACTCTTAGAAATTTCAGAAATCGTTCAATTCCATTTGGTATCACTTATGTGTATGCCCTCTATAAGCTATGTACAACTCTTAACACCACTCAGCCTCTCAAGAGGAGGCAGAAACTAGGCATGAATTCTGGGGCAGGTCTTGAACTCAGCTCTGGCTTTGCAAAGGATGCAGCAGTGAGAGGCAAAGGGTTTCTGACTGTGATGTCCTCCAGCCATCAAATAGTAATCAAATACTTTGATGAGGAGGAAGCAAAAAAAAAAAAAAAAATTAATGCATTTTAATGATCCATTTAAATTTCAAAAATAGTAATTGCTGAACTCGACTGCTCTCAAAAACCTTATTCTGAAAACAGAACCAAGCAGCAATGACTTACCCTGAATTTCTGCAGAGATGAATGATCAAAGATCTGTTGAAGTTATATTCATCCACTTTTTTTCAGTGTTTAGACTGGGCTGATATCCCACAAAGACAAAAACAACCAAACAAAAAAATAAAAAACAAACAAACAAACAAAAAACCCAACAAAAACAGGCTTTCAGAAAGGAAGGAAGTGCTGCATTCAGAGAGACATGAATTCTTTCCAATCTTCTTTCCTAATCTTTCTAACCTTCTTGTTGGAAAAGTTATTGTCGTGGTTTGACCCTGGCTAGATGCCAGAGATTCACCCACAACCTCTCCTGGAGGAAAAACTGGAAAATAAAACTGGTCACAGGCAAAAGCAAGACAAACTACCAGTGAAGAATACAAAGGATTTATTTATTAACTAACAAGATCAGAACTTATGTGAGAAGTATTATTTAAAAGGCAACATTTTCCCCCGACCCCTCCTTCTCTTACAACAGATTTCATATTCCCTTTTTTGACCAGGACACAAAGGGGGAACATAGGGTAGGGGTAAACCAGGCAAGCTGGTATTTCTGACCAGATCCAGGGTAGGAATCGTCTCTCTGCCCTTCCATAAAGGTCTCTCTCTCTCTCTCTCACGAGAGGAAAAGTCTTTCATGACCCTTTCCCAAGTGAGATCTCGACCTGGGGACGACAGTTCTTCCAAATTCTCTGTTGCCCCTTTGAGTCACAGCCAGGATGCAGCTTTTAAGTACTGGCTTTTTTGCTGCGTCATAATGAGCCCATCCCAAAGTACATGGTTCAGATCCTACCACAATGCACAAAACGTCTGTCCAAAGGATCTCTGCTGAGCTCTCAGCTCCAGGCTTGTGTTTCTGGGCTCCAAAAAACATCTGCAGCTTTTTTTCAGCTTGATCTCCATCTTCAGTCGTGGCTTAGATGGATTCTGCATCACTGTTCCTCTCTTCATTCCATAGGCTTACACCATAGTCAGTCCGTTCCATGCGCAGCAACGGGATGCCTGGAAGAACATTCCTACCCCTTCTCTAGTAGGCCTGGGGGGTCTTCGGGCTTTCAGCCTCTCCACGCAGGTTCTGACCCGGCACTCTACATCTTGCTACTGAGGGTTTTTTCCTTCTCTCCCAAATATGATTATTCACAGAGGCAACCCTATCTCTATAACCTTGAATGCCATGGCAGCGACTGAGGCCCAGGCAAGAGCTGAGCTGTTAGCTCCCTCGCTGCCAGAGCAGCAAAAAACCTAAACCAGGACAGTTATAAAAATCTCCCTACATTTGAGGGTGCTTCATCAATTATCAGGTTTAATCTTCCACTAAAATTTAATGGAGCAAATCCGAAGTCATCATATAGGTTTCACAGATTCTTTCAGAGAAACATGAAGAAAGAAATCCAGATCCTGTAATAAGATCTGGAAGAACTTACAACTGAAGAATTTTCTAGCGCATCCAATGACAATGCTGGTGACAGTAAATTGAGTACTACACGAATATGAAAGGCAGAGGTGATGACAACATGACTTTCTGGAGACGAGCATCTGTGTAGCAGATATCCATCCTAAAATCCCTCTTTTTTGCCCACCAAATGTTCCCTAATCTTTCTCCTCCTGAATGCCTTCTTGAAACATTGGGATTCCACCAGGAACTGGGGAAGGACAGATCACACCTGCACATAGCTGGTACAAGAATAGTTAACTGGCAATGCTCAGAAAATCTGTTGTAAGATACGTAGTTATGCAAGTCTGATAATCTTCTGTGGACTGACAGATTAAATAACTTGCCAGCAGATCATAAACTAGAAATGTGTCACTGCTTGTGGTACAACAGCAGGTGTGTTCTTGCCCATTACTAGAATTCACCTACTGGGGCAGAGTATGAAATCTACCAGTTCAAACAAAGATATCATCTTCAGGCTGTAACAAAGGAGACAAGATAATGGAAATTTCTTAGTAGTCATTATTCTTTCTTTTTTTTTTTTTTAATTTACGAACAATCTGTTTAATGAATGTCATTCCACAGTTAAAGCTCTTTTGAATAGGCAGCCATTCCTAAGACAGAGAATGGTGCCATTCCCTTTGCCACTAAAGGTCGAGATCCATGTTTGACTGGTGTTCTACCAGAATGATCAGCTGTTAGGCACATAAGATCTCCTAGCACTGCTCTAAAGAAGTCTTCTAGTTATAAATAAAACTTGAGATTTTAAGTTGGACACTCTGTTGCTTGCTGCTGATCCATATGGGCTGCCCAAGCATTCAGACAGGTTTCCTCAGGAAAAAAAGTTCCTAGTGGAATGTGATATGATATACAAAACGCTTTGTCAGTCTTTCAATCTAGATACTTCAGAATTCAAGAGATAATTCGGGACTTATAATCTATGCTCTCTCTCCCTCGGGGACCATTAATACATTCAGAAACTCAAGCGCTCCTGAGAAACCATACCAAGATGATACATACACACAGAAAACCATCATGTCTATTCACTAAATGAATACTCCAGCGGCGGAACATCTTAGAACTGGATGAAACTGTTTTCCTGAAGAAATTACTTCCTCTGTACAGTTCACTCCTAATTTGAAGGTCTTTCAGAAAAAGTAATAGGACTGTAGAAAGTAACAAGATAATGTGGAAACACAGTGAACTACAAATTTCTCTGATGAGTTGTCAGATGTTTCAGCAGAAGTAGAGAGAAAATGGGTAGAAGGGAGAGAACAGTGTCTGTAGAACCTATAAATATCTGAGGCAATGCTACAGTGGAAAAAAGGAATCAAAGGTGAGAGTTTAGAAGAGAGTTGAAAGGAAATTCTTGTCTACTATTTGCATCTCCTTGAAAGCTCCATGTAATATAACAGCTACTGCCAAGCTGTGAAACCCAGTTGACCGACAGTGACCCCCCTCCCCCAGCACCTGTGCAGGACTCACACTTCTGGTTTCAGGGCTTTGAATATTGCTAGTGTGACTCTTATCAGAACAGTGCAGCAAATAGCATTGTCTGCACTGACAGGGAGAAGAAATCAGATTAATAGGACTGAAAGAGACAGATGAAGGAAAGACCCAAGGCAGATGGCTCTGTCCTGCTTTTGCCAGGCAGATATGATAAAGAAGAAGCAGCAAGGCAGCCACCATTGTAGGAAAGACCCACATCTTGAATCATCAGTGAAGCAGAGAGCCTGTCCAGAACAGCAATCCCATTTCCTCAGCTGTAAGCACAACAGTACATTGTGCCCTGGCCTACTCGAAGGCAGCATCCCAGTGTCTGTCAGCACCCCAGGTCTGCTATGACTCCCTTCATTTTCAACGCTCTTGGGGCAAAATGAATTTTAAGTCTAATAATTAGTCTAATGAGGCCAAATAATTAATATAATAAAGTTAAATACTTGTTGAATAACCAAAGAATTCCTTTGAAAGGCAGACAAAGATGCATTTTGCCATGAAGCAAGGAAAAGAACTAATAATAACATGAAAACGCATTTTATGACAGGCACCCATCTTCTCGCGTTCAAGTATGCCAGGCATTATGTAAAGGGGTAAGAAGGCAATCACCTCTTGAAAGAGCTTATAACAAAGACAATATGCAAAAAACTGTGAAGAATACAGCAAAAACATGAACACATTTGAATGCATTTATTTCTCACTTCTGCAGTTCCTCCTTACCTTAGTCACAGTTCCCTTAGGTAACCAAGGAATGTCAAGTTCAAGCACTAGTTCTGTGGTTTAGGTTAACAGTTACTGTGTTGTTGTGTGCAATTTTACTTATGAATTTCTCATTTCTTGTTAGGGCTTCTTTGCAATCTTTAAGGATAATTCAGCAGCATGCTTAACAGACAAAAATACCATTTTCAGAGGTACATTTTTAGAGGAACATAAACTTTATTTTCAGAGGTACTGGTTACCTGCAGCCCTATCTGGTTTCAAATAACATTTTGGGCACTACTATCCGTGGAAGGTTAGGCTTTCAATATACACAACTGGAATTCACTCACAATACAAAATAGGGAAAAAATATTCTGATAAGATTTAAAGAAAATCTTGGACTGAGCTTTTACCAGAAATGGATGACAAATTTCAGAATTGTTTTTAGAAGAGCTTTGACATGAGGAAGGGAAGTAAGCAACCAGTGAGACAACTCACTGCCACACATGAACCACTTCATTTATAAACATAATAAAGGCAAAAACTGTTGCCAGCCTCCAAAAAGGTATATCAGGTCTGGGTGAGAGAGTAGTTTCAAATTCTCCCTCCTTCCATATATGACTGTACTGATTAAAAAAACCCCAAGCCTATAAATTGCTGATGATCAGGTCTGTCAGTGACAGAAGGAACTGGTTAGACTATGACCAGATATTTTCAGCACCACCTTGTCTTCTGTGTGCTCTCTGCCATGGCTATCACCAAGCATTATTAGAAATGAGTCAGGGATTGCACATTTGCTAGCACAGCTCCACCCTCACCATTCCAAAGGAAACAGCTCCAGAATGAGAGTTTAGTGAGAATATAAGAATAAAGGCTTTTTCTTTTTTTTTTTTGTATGGATATGTCTGGTTATAGAAAGGAATTCAGTTTATTACTTACACTATTTTTGTTTAGCAGATAGACAAAATTAGCTGGAGGGTTACTTACTTTCAAGTAGATGCAGTGTTCCACTACTCTCCTGAAAGAAAGGAAACTACCTTCAGGTTTTCAAGACACAGATCGTGTATTTCTTGTGGTATGAAGTAATTTCTTTTAACATTAAGCTGTGCAATTCACCAATTCCCAGAACTGCATGTTAGAGTCTGCATTTTGAACAAAGCTAAGCACCTTCCCTTCCAGGGCTCTTTTGTCTTCTAAATGCATCCTCCTTGGTTGTATTTCATGTTATTGTGTTCTCACTGCTTCTGTATAAATGAACATATTAATCCTTAATTTTCTGTGTTTCTTGCTTCATTTGCCAAGGAAGCATTTTTCTTCTCTCAGAAGCTGCAGATGCAGACTACCACTGTGCCAGCTTCTTCCCGTCTGGAGTGGCCTGGCAAAAGGAATTAGTTCAGGAACGTTCATAAAACTGTATATTTTCTTTTTATTTCTACTATACTTCACAGCTGTCTCATTGTGTTCTCATCACTTTGCTTTCGAGTACAGTTATGAAAGCCCATCACATTGGCTAAGGTCTGCAGGGTTGGAAAGCTGACCTTCCAAGACAAGGGGTAGAAATATGGGAGGCAATCTTACTCGCATCAAATGACAGTTCCTCCACAACTCTTTTACCCTTTGGGATACCCCTGAAAAAATGCAAAACCTCAATTTTGACTTGTTGCAGCATTCACAGTGGTGAAGAAAAAGCTGTCAGGATTCACTTGTCAGCAGCTTAGGCAGCTGTGGAACTTGAAGTCCATTTGACAACACTTCAGGTATTCATATGCTTTAGAACTAATGAAAGGGCACTAAAATCTGGCATGGAAGACTGCATGGGCAGGATATGCTCCAGTCTGGAAAAAGGCAGGTTTTGGTTGAGATAAGATGAAACACAGACAACTAGAGAGAAGTGCAATACTGCTTGTGACTTCATATTTAAAACATCGTACATCCACATAGAGACAACTAGTCCATTTGTAGCCTTCAGTTAGAGCTGTAGCATTTTTCTAAACTCCAGACTGGTGCTATAGAGCTATCATACACAGAGATAAAGGCCTAAAATGAAGAAAAGAATTAATGGAAACAGCCTTTTAAATTTTCAGCTGCTGAATCTTGAAAATGTCAGTGAAGAAAACTGAAATGTATGTAAGATAACACATAGTTGCATAAAGCTTTCCATAAGATCTCAAATAGGGCTCTAGGACTTTCCAAAGAACTTGATCCCACCACATCTTTGTCTATGAGAAAGGACACCATGAAAATCAGTCCTCAGGTAGATAGAACTGATTCCTTCTCCCTTTGAGTACCACATCACTGCAAAGAGCCCAGCATCCCCAAAAATCATGGGAGGTGAAGGAATTGGCACTTACTGCCACAGAGCTTTTACAATCAGTTTGATGTTGCAGTGGAGGCACAAACAACTTTTTTCAGCAAGTACCAGCTCTAAGCCTTGTTTTACAATGGAACTGATACACTGTAGAAACTCTGTATATGCTGGCACAAGAATGTATGTACTGATTATTCAGACACAATCAGGGGGCTGCCTCTCTTCCTACAAGGAAGATACTGATCCTCACCTATCATCACCTACACAGAGCACTGCAAACCATCCTTGAAATACCTCATCAGCAACTGGTAGACTCTCTATTACAGCTGTAACAGTATCAATATCTGATGTCCTCACAACAGTGAAGATTTTTTTTTATAGCAGAAAAGTCTGAAAAAGACATTATTAGTCACAGGACGAACCAAAGGCTGTTAATCTCCTGTCTACACCTGAAGACAGAAAAGAAGAGAAAAATCTAATTTAAACAAATGCTACTAGGGATAAAAAAATTCAGACTGATGTTACATTAAATTACTCAGGAGGCTGAGGTATACAGCCATGGTCTTCAGTAAAAAAGAAAATTATAGGGTCTATCAATTAGAGAAGTGGTGCTCTGTGCCTATGTGCTGGCATGCTTACAGGTTTTTTTATGTCTGGCAGGATGTTTTACAAACTAAACTCAGCAAGATGACAATTTCACCAGAAGGTGCTTCAGATGGTTTTGCTAATAATTTTGATCAGCTGAAATGGAGAAAAACATCACTTTGTTTATTTGGTTTTTCCAGAACCTGTCAAATCTGAGCAGAACCATTAATTGCCCTTCTGCGTGTGTGTCCCCGCCCTCCCCCCATCTCTCCTACCTTCTTCCAGAAAAGACATACTTCAGTTTATTCATTTTTTCTACAAGCACTCTGCATAATCAGCCTTTGTTCCCAAAACAAACTTTGGTCATTCTTCATGGACTTCCTTTGCTGTAAGGAAGTGCCATTTCTTGAGAATGTTCATTGGAGGCTGGTACTGCTACTGCTGCAGAGATGTAAGCGCTAACCACCATATATTGGCTTTTGTTTTAATAGGCTTTTAACCAACTTTGTTAATGGACTGAATGCAATTTAGATATGGAACTTGGCTAAAATGCAGCTTCAATTGGCTATTAAAATTTAAGAGCCAACTAAGATAGCTAATTACAAAAAAGCTCCAGTGATAATGCTACGCAGAATTAGTAATAGCAAATGACAGTCTGTCTAGTCTTATTCCCAAAGGGAAAGAAACTCTTAACTGAGAAGTCAACCAGACAACGTGCAGAAAACCTAATTGCATTACGGGTATTATGGCATCCCAAATCTGCCAGCTCACTGGGACAAAACAGTAAGAAAAGTCTGTCAAAGTATTCAGGAAAGCAAGTGGCCCCCTCCTTAAAGCTAGCTGCAACAAATATTGGTAGTTATCATTTTATATTAATTCATTGGAAGATAAACCTGTAAAAATTATCCAACCAGCACCAACCAGAAAATATCTTATACACAACCTGATTTTCTCTCACCAGATATTTTAAATTAGGGGGAAAATATAAACAATCTGTCTGCAAAATGTTCAAGCACGAAAAGCAGCATTCTGTGCTTCATTATCAATATCCTCATTACACCATCAGCTGAAGTGCCAACTAGTTCTCCTGTGAAGATTTATCATGTATGGTGGCCACTTTGAAACATAGGTAGCGGAGTCTTTAACATTCCCTACTCAAGTGTCTCCCTGCTGTGCCTGTAAATGTCAGTCCAGTTTTTTCACGGCTGCGCGCACAGATTAGAAACAGCAGGAGAGCTTGGGAGTACGACTACAATACTAGTAAGGACACTTGTCTTCATGGCACTGCTCAAGTGATTCTTGGAATGCAGGACCCTGCTGTTTTCTAATATTTACACACAACTGGAGTCATCAAGAGCAGTAAATGCAGTCTAAAGGCAGCTTGCTTCTTTTGTGTTAGGGGTTTTACTTTCAAATGGGAATGTCAACAAAATCCTGCTACACCCTCCACCTCTCATAAAGTATTGTATTCCCCCCATCGGTGCTTTGCAGAACAGCAAAAACGTGTGTGCGCAAGCACACACTGTGTGTGATACATACGGCAGCACTGCAGGTATCATCGCAGTCCTCCCCTTGGCTCCTCCTGACCACCCCATTATTTAAACATTACTGCAGTTAACTTACCTGTGAAGAGCTTTGCAGTGTCTCATGAGCAGAGACAAGCCCTAAAACAACATTCACCTAGAATGGAACGCACCTTTTTTCTTCACAAAACACTTGTCAGGACAGCACTTTTCAGGACATTTTTGGGGTGGGAGGAGGCAGAGGGGGCTTATGAAATTTGCACCTCAAAACATTATTTTCAAATATACGGAAAAGTCTGTTTGTTGCATTTGGCTTTGGTAGTGTCAAAAGAAATCACACTCCTTGAAAACTTGGAAAGTAAAGAAAGGAAGTTAACTGGTAAACAAGTTACTAAAAAAACAAAATGTCAAACAACTGATGTACAAAAGAAGACATTAACTTTGAGTACGTGACAAGCAAGAGAATACAATATGCCTTCCTGACAATAGCTATTCACAATAGCGTAACATACTTTCTGAACAAAATGATTAAACGAAGTCACTAAAATGAGAGTTTGATTCAAGGAGTTTAAATATGAGAGAGGCTTTAGCAGTCCTATTTTTACATCTGAAACAAAGGGAATGCTTAAAAGTTGTCAGCTACACTTTGCTAATATCCAGGCAAATGAGTTTGTATAACAGTCAGCAGAAATGAGAAAGCACCTTTTAAATATGGTATTCCAGTTTTATTTCAAAAGAATGGATTCCCTTGTTACAAAACATAACCTCATCACTCATTCAGCATTTCACATTACAACATATTTATTCTAGTGAGTAGCTACCCAGACATTATACAATTAAGCAAGATGGACATCCACACTAAAACACTGCTCATTGACTCATATGGATGCCTTTTCGTTTGCCAAACTTTCATAAAGTAGCCTCCCTGATAAGGATCATTCCTTAATTATGTGTCTTTTGCAGTACCTAAATGAAAAGTAGAGGTATTTCACACTAAAATTCAACAGTATTTTTTGACTTACAACTCCAAAGACTCAAAGCTAAGCAAGGAAGTACTTTTACAAAAAGATTTGGAAGATTACATGCTCAACTATTAAAAAAGGTAAACCATTTTGTTGTTAGGAGAAGCAGATGTGAGTCAATAGTTCATTGAAACTAGATACTGTACAAAGTTCTTCATAATCATAACTTTTCTAGCCTTTTCACTAATATAAAAAGAAATCCTGGCGAGTTAGGCATTGGGTTTTGGTTGGCTCTTTTCTTTGCTCTGGGCCCTGTGTCTGAAATTCTGGTCTCTTTTGTTCCAGAGAAAATCTGAATAATTGAAGAAGTGATACAAACACAAATACTATGCAAAAAATAGCTAAAATCCACTACCTGTCCTCCAAGAATTGTTTAAATGCATTTAATACAAACTAGAATGGAAGGATGTGGTTTCTGTCTTTTGTTCATCTTTTATATCAAACACTTGACAAAGATTTTAGACTTCATCTCAGTGTATATCCAAGTGCCCTCCAATAAGACTTTACTCCAAACTAGAAGAAATCAGATGCAACACTGCTGTTCCTTATACAGTACCCATAATGAAACGATTAAAAAAGGCTTTATCTCTACATTTTAAAGCAGAAGGAAGCACTATCTTTTAGTTTGCCTCTAAGACACGAATTCATGTATATAAAAAATAAAAATGCATATGCACTTCAAAAGTTGGCAAAATTTTGCATTAGTATTTAAGTATACATAAATTATGCAAATATTTTAATAAAAAATTTATTCTTCAAAAACAGGTACAAGTAGCAGTCCATACTTTTACAGCATTTATCATTTGAAAAGGAAAGAAAACGATTCCAGTGCTACAATAAACTCCCTCCCCCTGAATAAAACACAACAAAAAAAACCTTCCCAAAAAACCAGAAATGAGTCACAGAGAAACTTAATTTGTTGCTCCATCTATTATTTACTTCTGGACTCTCTTTCTGGTTGCTGTGCTTTTCTTGGATTTTGGTGAGGTCATCTTCCGGGTTCTGGTAGCTACTGTACCTGCAATTCATATAAAACAAGAAGACAGACTTTTTGTTAAATAAAATAACAAAAACAAATCATAAGAAAATACTTTTAGCCTTTAAGAGGACAGATTAATTCAAATCACTCATTGAGCTTTGAGTGGGAGGATTGGGGAATACAACATGGACACAGAAGAATCTGCAACTATTTCTGGGCACCAATCTTCTCCTAAGAAACGTGTTGTACAGTTCAACTTCTCCAAGAGTAGCATTACATGGAGTTGAGCCATTTTTTAGTTCACTTTCATCAAAAGAAACAAATCCTCTTCAAAACCTAAACCCCTCCTTCCTCCTGATGTGCCAAACTTTAGTTCTATAATGCCTCCCAGTATTAAGACATTTTTGGTGCTCTGTGGACATTTTGCTAAGCTGATCCAGCTCATAACCTGATATCATGGTTTAACCCCAGACAGCAGCTATGTACCATGTGGAGTTCGTTCACTTACTCCTCCTTCCCCAACGCTCAGTGGGATGGGGAGGAGAATCAGGCAAAGGAAAAAACCACATGGATTGAAATAAAAACAGTTTAGTAATTCAAATAAAGTAAAATATAATAAAAATAAACGGAGAGGCATTGCCACACACAACCCCCCCCCCAACTAACCTACAAATGATAGACAACACTGCTGCTCATCACCCACTGACCGATGCCCAGCTCATCCCTGAGCAGTTCACAGACTGTCCCAGCCAATTCCCTCTGTTTATAGACTGGGTATGAAGTTTTATGATATGGAATATCCCTCCAGCCAGTTTGGATCAGCTGCCCTGGCTGTGCTCCCTCCTGGCTTCTTGTGCAGCTCCTCACTGTCAGAATATGGGAAACTGGAAAGTCCTTGACTTAGGTAAGTATTGCTCAGCAACAACTAAACCTTCAGTGTGTTATCAACACTATTCTCATCCTGAATCCAAAGCACAATTCTGTGCCAGCAACTAGGAAAAAAATTAACTCTATCTTAGTTTTAACCAGGACACTTAGCAAAGAAATTCTTTTAGGTCTGGTATTTTCACAGTTTAGCGACCTGTGGCATCTTTGAGCATTCTGAACAGAGCTTACACATGGGAAGGTGGAGGGCACACAGGTGAAAAAAGATTTTTGTTTGGCTGTTAAGTGAGCTCAGCCATCAATGCAACTCTGCCCACAGATTCAAGCTATTACTTGACAATATTTTATTAACAAAGGTAACAAACAATGCTATCTAAATGAGATTCCTAGTAAACCTGGCAGGCAGGTTTTTCAGCTAGATGATACCTAAAAGCATTAACAAAAACCTGCCTGCACTTAGATTCTTTCCTGTCTACTAGCAGGGAAGAGGAGAAAACAAAACACTACAGATCATTTCTGTGAATCACATTCAACTGCAGTCACTTTGACAAAAAACATTACACACAAGAAAAATTCCTACCTTTTTACAACCACAGTAAAAATGAAATGAAATCTCCTCATCACTTTTTTTTAGCATTTTTAACTATTTTTAATCCAAAATTGCCCTTGAAGACAGTATGCCTAACTACTTAAGCTTGTAAAACTGTATGTAATTCCACAGCTCTTGTCAACTGTACAGCCAAAGGAAAAAGCTAAAATTCAGTTTCATGGAAGCCCTCAAGAAAGAAGCTGTTTGTTAAGACAACAGGCCTTGAGCACTATGAGTCACTGATCATTTCAAGCTCAATGACTACACTTGGAGAAAGCAAGGAGGCAGAGAGCAATGCAAACTAACCCAACTTTTACAAAAGAAACCCAGTAGTACTGTGTATAGTTTTGGGCTCCATCGTTCAAGAAAGCTATGAGAAAAAAGGAAAACGCAATAGCTTCCAGCCTTTCAACAAAAGCCCCAAAATTTAACTAGCTTGTATGTTGCCAGTGACTAGGACAACTACTAAGCTTAAGGGAATTTGGTATTAGGCATTCCTCTTCTCTCGTAAAATGTGCTTCATTTAGACTTTGGCTGTCTTTCTTCTTATCAAATAACCTTCTTCTTATCAACGAACCAAAGAAAACAAGATAATAGAACCCACATAATTCCTATTTACATATGGAAAGAATAAAAAAATTATTTCTAGCACTAGAAGCTGAAAGACTACAATCAGTGACCAGCTGCTGTAGATTTATGGGATAGGACTTGGCTTTAGGTATTCTGTTATACCAAGTCCTCTTGTTTCTGCAACAAATGAAGCAAATACATTTCATATTCTCATATGGAAAAACATCAGATCACAAGAATATATTATTAGATGACTTCATGTCCATTTCTTACAGATAACATCAAATCTGAGTGTTCTTTTAAAAATTTGAATATAAAATTGTTACAGATGAAACTGAAACTGGTTTACTTCCATTGGAAAAAAATTGCTTTACTGAAGACATTTCAAAACACAATTGTACATACACATATAAGTCAGTAGTCCCATGCAGAATGTGTCTAAAACTAGTCCTTCTCTTCACCACACAGCAATTTGCAGGATGAAAAAAGTTTAATTCAAATAGTTACAATCTTGAAAAAGATTAGTTCCCTGTAAAAATCTGAGTCACTGCAGTATAATTTTTCTTTCCTGTAGAAAAATTTCACTTGCAAATTTTATATCTGAGCTTGAATTGCAATATTTGTTCAGCAAACTGCAATACATCTTCAGGTCTCAGAAAAACAACAACATAAAAACCAGACACCACTTTTTGTCTGAAATTACTTAGTTCTACAGGCAAAGTCATTATGGAAAACCTTATCCATGGAAAATTTTCCTCAGAAGGTGTTTTTTTAAAATACTTTTTATTAGCAGCAAATATGAGACAGTCCCATGAAGTGTAACAAGGAACTTAAATTATTTACATTTTAAATGCATTTATGTGCTAGAAATGGTCTAAAGATATCGTAGAGAAATAAACTCAAAATACAAAAGTAGACTAAGTACAAAACTGTGTTCCAAGCAGACACAGGAGTACACAGGAAAACTCCCATATTTTACACCTTGGAAATTAATTTTATCTCTTTATCAAGATAAACACGTGGAACACGTTCAGGGTGCTTCACACTAAATTTGTCACTTGCAAACTGTCAAAAACCCCTATTATTCAGGAAGAACCACAAAAATAAGCTAAATACATATCAACCAAATATATTTTAACCTTCCTAAACATAGTATTTAAGAATCTTTATAACTAAAAACACTTCCTACCGTACCTTATCTACTTTAAATAGCTTTTAAAGATCCTCAAACAATCTTGAAGCAGGCCACAAAAAGATAAATTACTTTATATTACGTTTGAATACACTTAATGGAAAATATAGAAGCGAGTCTGTCAATATTTCAAGCAACTGAGAGCAGTATTTCTCTGCTTCAAAATCCAAATTTTCCCGTTAATTTCTAGATTCAACATCACAGTACGTGGTTATAACTTCAAAAACCAGATCAGCTAACTCTTATACTGGAACATTTAACTTGCAACATTCCTGCCATGGGTGAGGGAAGGCTTAAGAATGGCACTTAGAGGGACAGATCTTTCAGTGACTAGACGGAGGTGAATACACAGTTTTAAGTGCCAAGATACTTGTCAATTCCAAATCCTTCACAAGAAGGAGCAGATGCATAACACAATTAGAACCATTGTGCAGTACAGGTTCTGCAGGGGAAAAAGGGGCTTTAGGGAATAAGGTTAAGAGTAAAAAATCTACCTAAAATGGGGACATTGGTATGGAGTAGAAAGACAAGTAACATGGCACCACGAACAAGCTTTGGTTTCTCCTAAAGCTTGATGACAAGGCCAACAATTCTCTAACTATAAAAATGCATCTAAGTGGAGATTTAATCTAACATTAAGTAATAAATCTTGCTTGAATATAGAAAAAAAGATTCAAGACACTAATTCAGATACTGATTTGCAAAGCCAATCAACGTAAATAAACATAAAGCTGAGTAACAATTAATTGAGAACTACTATTAAACCTCCATTTTGGAATGTCTTCTGACCAATCCATCAGTATGGCCGTCTTCATACTGGAGCTGTTCACAAAGCTCTATATTTATAATGCAAAGACCCAAGTTAAGGCCTTAACATGGTAGATACTATCCAGCAATACAGACATGCAGAATTCCTACCCCTAGCAGCATTGACTATTTTAGAAGTATATAAAAAATACAGTACTTTTATTGTCATAGCTACTTCTGTATTTCTCTTGATAATGTTCTAATAAATAATTATTAATTACTGCCCTAATAAATAATAAATAAATAAATAAATTAATCCCTATAACCCAATCTTCCTTAACCCCAAGATTAAAAAAAAACCCCAAAACCTGTTGGGGTAGCCATATTATTTCTCTCCTAGCTTCGACCCTAGGATTATTCACAAAGTCTCTTGGTTTTCCATCATTTCTGTGATTTTCACTGAAGATCCCTATACAATCTGCTGATTCCAACAAACTGATCAAAAATTAGCATATCAATCCTATTAATATTATGCAATACACCTGTGCATGAGTACTGGTGGATATATACAGTGCATGCCAAAATTTGGTGTTATGCTTTAACAGCATCATCCCCTACAAGCCTGTATTACTACTACAGAAGGCAGCTAATACTGAAAATGGAGCTGTAACAGTGGGGAAAAAAACTTCTTGTTTAAACAGAAATTGTCTCTTCTGACAGCATTTTCCTAGTGAAGACACAGTGGCTAATACAATACTTCAATATCATCCCTATTACTTTATAAAGGATACCCTGTAAAATTCCACCTTTCAGGAAAGCCCTTGGGTTCCAGTTATCACAGGGAAAAAAGAAAAAGCTGATAACATGCTAATATAAATAAAAAATAATTTAAGAATTCCACTGAATTTTGTGCAACTTATTTTGGGGGAGCTGATAGCAGAACTAAGAATTTCCTGATGTCCATTGTTTCTCAGAGCTGTTTTTTCTTCCTCCTCCACCAAGTCCACCCCAGCCTCAGCAGAAGCAGTTTTCATTACTGGCAGAGTCCCTGAAGCCACTCATTACCCTGGTGTACTCCAAGTGCCATACAGCTCATCAGCATCTTTTGGGAACAACTAATCTTTTGGACTGGATTAGAAAAACTCCATAGTCAGATGTGATGAGATGAACAGCAAGAAGCTGCACAGCTCTTCTTGCCACTGCTTTATGTTCAAATACTCATGAGATGTTCCCATGATATTTATGTCCCCTAAAATACAACAAAACATAATCTCAAGCACTTCTACAATGTTCCTGTATGACTAAACTTCTAATTTTACAATCAAGAAGTATCAAGAAAATATCCATTTTATTGGACTTCAGGATTTTTTTTTTTAGCCACAGGACTAATCACATATTGGAGAAACAAGTCCATGGTAACATAAAACTCGTTAGTTTTAAGTATTTCTATAATAACCAGCTATTTTCAAAT
The DNA here is from genome assembly GCA_013390025.1 of Pitta sordida. NCBI lineage: Eukaryota > Metazoa > Chordata > Aves > Passeriformes > Pittidae > Pitta > Pitta sordida. Next base: position 305,415 of record WEKX01009614.1, read on the forward strand.
TATCAAAAATATCAAAATCAGAAGATTATGAAACAATTGCCCTTTCCTTTAACACAAGTTTATGAATAATTTAATAGGTGGTAAAGTTTTTTATTCCAAATTTGAAGAGAACCAAATGAGTAAGTACATGTATCACATTTTACCTGAGACTATTTGATATATTCCCCCCACTTGGTAGTAATTAAACTGAGTACTATAAAAAGGTGAAATTAGAGACACCTGTAACTATTGAATTGGCAAGAGGAGGCTTCTTTAATTTAAGCTTATGTTGAAAGTACATACAGCCTCCCAAGTATCTTTACTTAGTCTGAAAAAACTTCAGCATTTACACCACTTGGATTGCAATTTCACAAGTTCTTTTTCATCTCTTGCTATAAGAATTTCAATCTACAATCTTAGGAAAAAGTAGTATAATATACTATATAGAAAGAAAGTATGTTCTGCACTTGTGTATTAAATCACAATCAGAAAATCAGATGTATTAAATATTTTGTTAAAAAGTCTTAAATAATAACTAAAATGCTAAAACTCTAAATGTCAGCATCATATAAAATAATTGTACTGCCTTGAAAAAAATATAATCCAATTAAAACTTTTTCAGTCACTGACAGACTAGAGAATTCATGGTAAATTAAAGTCAATAATTCCAAAGGCATTCAAGTAAGAGAAATAATCACTGGTTTTAATTATCAGAATTCTATAATATGAACAGCTGAAAATGAACAAAGCGGTGTCACCTCCTGGAATAGCATTGGCTTCATTCCTTATACTTTGTACCATACAGTTTTGAGTAAATATATTAGGGTAAATCCATACCTTACCAATATTACTATTGTGTTTGAAAGGTTACAGTTTTCCATCCTGTCATACTCCTCCATCAAATCCCTTTCAAACAAGTTGATTTGTTTTGGGGTAGATACCAGTGCTACTGTTTTATTATTTTTAGACTACTTGACCACAGACAACATCTGGAAGTTTACTTGAAGGTATGAACTAAAAATTCTTCAGGAAAAATATCTTTGCAATTGCTTCAATTCAGCTCATGTCTACATAGAGGCATTAGAAGGACCTCAATAGGCTTGAGAAATGGGCAGATTTTAATAGTACGAGATTTAACAAGTCCAAATGCTGGGTTCTTCACTTTGGACATAACAACCCCATGCATCGCTATCGGCTGGGGGATGAGTGGCTGGAGAGTGGTGAAATGGAGAGGGATTTGGGAGTAATGACTGACAGAAAACTCAATATGAGCCAGCAGTGTGCCCAGGTGGCTAAGAGGGCCAGTGGCATCCTGGCCTGTATCAGGAACAGTGCGGCCAGTAGGACCAGGGAAGTTATTCTTCCCCTGTACTCGGCACTGGTCAGACCACATCTTGAGTACTGTGCCCAGTTCTGGGATCCCCAGTTTAAGAAGGATGTTGAGCTGCTTGAGAGGGTCCAGAAAAGGGCGACAAAGATGGTGAAAGGACTGGAGAACAAGCCCTATAGGGAGCGACTGCAGGAGCTGGGACTGTTCAGCCTGGAGAAGAGGAGGCTCAGAGGTAACCTGATTGCTGTATATAGCTACCTGAGGGGAGGTTGCAGTCGGGTGGATGTAAATCTCTTCTCTCAGGCTGCCAGCACCAGAACAAGAGGACATGGCCTAAAGCTACGTCAGGGGAGGGTTAGACTGGATGCTAGGAAGAGCTTTTTCACAGAAAGAGTGATCCCTCAGTGGAATGGTCTGCCCAGGGAGGTGGTGGAGTCGCCATCCCTGGAGGTGTTTAAGAGAAGACTTGATGAAGAGCTCAGTGACATGGTATAGGTAATGGGAGGCTCAGATGGACAGAGCATGGTGCCCACGGCTCCGGGGTTGTGGGTTTGATCCCTGGGTGGGGGTTTGCTTGAGAGTTGGACTAGATGATCCTTGTGGGTCCCTTCCAACTCGGAATATCCTGTGAACCTGTGAAATTTAGCACCAGAAACTAGTTTGACCAGACACTCACCACCAACTTATCCTCCACAGATCTACTGAAGACTTTTAATCCCGAATTTCCAATATTCCTACTTTATCTGTCCATGACTTTTTCCAGACAACACTGAAACTATGCCAAATTATGTTGAAAAAATAACTTCAGCATCTTCTATCCTCATAGCTGATCCTTTCCTCAACTTTAAACATGCTTGCTTTTGGAAGCTGCTGCTGTTTGGCTTTAACACAACGTGAAGAAGAATTCTGAGGAGTCAGCATTTTCTAATTGTGAACTGGACAAGACAGAGGGACAAAAACGAGAATGGAGCACAGAATGAAGGATGGCAAAGAACATGGTTCAGTCACCAGTATTTATCATCCCCAGCAATTCTACCAGCTTTAGGAAGCATGTAATTGAAGCACAATCCTTTCTCACATATAAAGTGTAAATACTTCCACATTATTAGATTTAATCCAAAAAGAAATTATGAAACATCAAGAGCACCTGAACTGCTAAAGGTAAATGGTTCAACTGGGTTTTTTATGGCCATGTGACCAGGTTTTGCTAAGATGAGATTGGCTACAGGGGTAGCCTCTGAGGCAAGAGGTCAGCTGCTTTCCTGTGATCAGAGTGCTTTCCAGCTGGCGCCAAAACAAACCCACCGTAGGCCGAAGCTGAGCCAGAACCCCAAAGTCAGAGGAGGAGGTGGTATTCCACTGCACCAGAGCAGACTTCCATACAGCTCATGAAGGACACAGGATGGAGCAGATATTCCCTGCAACACTTAGAGGAGATCCCACAATGGAGAAAATGGGCATTTCCCGAACAAACTGGGCCGCCTTTTTTTTATTTCTCCTGAAGGACTGCAGCCCAAAAGAGCTCACACTGGAGCAGGGAAAAATGTAAGGAGGAAGGGGCAGCAGAGAGAAAATGCTACGTACCAACTACAGCACACTTCCCCTCCAAGCCCCTGCACTGAGCAGAGAGAGTGGTAGAAGAACTTAGAGTGAAGTCGTTGAGCTTGGAGGGAAGGAAAGGTGTTTAGCTTTGTCACTACCCAAATTTATTTTATTTTGCAATACATTTATTTTCCTCAAGTTGAGTCAGTTTTGCCCACAACAGTAGACAGCAATAAATTTCCCCATCTTTGTTTCAACTTGTGTTTTCTCATTCTATTTTCTTCTTCTGTCCCACTGAGGAGGGAAGTGAGTGGCTGTGTGGGAGCCTGGATCTAAGCCAAGGTACCATGCCACACCTGTACATGCAACTGTCAGAACAATATTTTGACTTACGAGAAGACGTAGCTTTCTTTTTTTCTGGACTTCCCGTATCTTCCATTTCTGCCTCAGTGCTCTCACTGGCTGCAGCTGCTGCCTTTCTTCTTTTCTGGAGAAAAAAAACCAACAAACAATTGAACTCAAGAGCAGGAAAGACCACACAAAGTAGAAAATAGCTTATCTACACCAGATATTCCCTAATTTTAAGCATTATTTCTCCATATATTATAAAATGTCTCCAGTCATGGAGAAAAATTTTTTGTATATTAACAAAAGAATACTAGTACTAAGCAATACACAATTTAAAAGGCCAGTTTCCCTATCTACAGAACACTTCAGGAGTTGAAATTTTAATGCATGAAAACGAGTGGGTTTTTTTTTAATTTACACTGAATAACTGTTACAAAAGGAGCAATGTGAAAAATCTTAAAGAACAACGAAAACATTTTACCCTCAGTTCATATTAATTGCTTTTTTAAAAGCCAATTACACCTCATTAAATTCAAGTTTATCTGGTTCCTTGCTTCTTAAGGCCTTCTTTGCATAGCTTAAAAGTAGTTAATACCCACTGACAGCACTTCTTTTTTTTTTTTTTTCCTTAATAGCAACTGTGGGTTCTATTCCAAAGAGAAGTACTTGGGAAATCTGAAATCTATTCAAGATACATTATCTTAGAATACCTAAATGGATAGAATTCTTGTTATGGGTACTACAGTTACTCTCACTATTGCAAATTATTCTTAAAGTGGTTATAGAAAATTGTTGTTTTAAAGTCATGATTTTTGCAAAGAATGAGTTGACCTGTGTCAGATGTAGATGAACAGTGATGAACAGTGGAAGAGTTTACCTTTTCCTTTTTTCATTTTTTTAATTGTGTGAGACTACAGCTTCACTAATATAGCTTTAAAAGTGGCTACAACTTCACACAGCTCATGAGAAAAGGGGAGAGTGCATTACATCTTTCCTTTCCAAAGTGTTGCTTCATGATTACCATCTAAACCCTGCTGGGCTGAACAGATTGGTTCGATAATTACATACAATAACTGCAGTGGGCAGGTAACCCTCAGCTGGCACAGGGCAGCTCCCCTGTGAGAACTTCCATATGCAAACTGCACTGATGGAGTGCATTAGGTACATCTTTCCTGCCGGTGCACAGGCCTGATTACCGCCAGCCAAGACTCCAAGGTTAGCATGTCAGCAGATTTGTGATGCATTAGGCAGGAATAAACACAGACACTTTTGTTCATTCTCACCAAAATTAAGGACGACTATTTCAGTACTGCACTGCTTTTATATGAGAGATAATGCATTCCTCTCAATTGTACTAGGGGACATTTTAAATGGTCATCAGAAAAACAGATATTCAATACATGCTACACAAAAGCAAAATACATTTATCTTGTTTCCAAGCTTATTTAATAAAAAGTGGTTTCTTAATCTTGATGCAGGTGAATTACATAGCAGTAGAAATCAGGCAGCATTCATTTGACAAAAGCAGCACCTGCACATCTGAACCATGAGAAGGAACTGAAAATCACTAAACCCTATATTTTTCCAGGTTACTTTATTCCCAATATTTCCCAGCAACTCTTCAGCCCTGAAAAACAGTAAGATGTGGTCTTTGCACAAAATAAATTAGTCAAGAGCTCAAAATACTTCCTTCAACTCACAGTACTGCCAGCTTCTTGTTTTACTAGAATAATTTATTACAGAATACCACACACAAACTAACACGCGTTTACAGAAAAGAAGAAAAGAAAAATACTCAAGAACTGTGGATTGTGTTTCATTTACTTACACATCTGGGGAAACTTGAGTCATGATATAGAAAATAAAATGCTAACTTTTAATACAGCAGACATCTGTGGGTTTTACTCAGATATTTTACTGAGATTCCAGAACGACCATCCCTATATGCAATGTATAATGCCTACCATGGGTCAATTAGCTACACAAGCTGAAAGCACAGGAGAATTCTACATTCTAAGAATGTATTGAAACAGAAGCTACAAATATTGCCTCCTAGCTATAAAAAGCTCAACTTCAAAACATCATATAGCACTTTTTAAAGAAAATACTATGGCAGACTGCAGAAAAAGGAATGAAGAGTAAGTGTCTTAAGATCCGCTGTGATTAAAAAATCAGTAGAGCCAAAATGTCACAGATATTTGGTATTGGAGGTCACAGACTTCCCAAAGGTACATGCAGACTGCATTATTCTTTTCCAAAGTAAGCATCAAGCATGCCAAAAGAAATTCAGCATGTGCTAGAAAATAGTGGCTCTCAGAAGCAAAATGTTACTGATTGATGGTAAATCATGCTTAAGGAAACCAGTTTTTAAGTAAGTTTGGAGCTTATCTTTAAGACACTAAGTCAGCACACGGAGATCCCCATGACAGCTGAAATATATATTTTAATTAACACATGACCTTCTTCCTTTCTTTCTCCATGCTTTTAAGTGTCTGATTGTTCTCAACTCCAGTAATACCTCGCATATTCGCACCCATTGATTCATGTCTTCACAGATTCGCGGAATATTTCACAGAATCACAGAATATTATGAGTTGGAAGGGACCCACAAGGATCATCTAGTCCAACTCACCATCTAACACCCTTACAGAGACCGAGAGCACATCCCAGAGCGTAACACCAACCTAGATCCCTCACAGTCTAGCAGGCCACTCCAAGCCGGAAGGGGCCCAGGGTCATCCAGCCCTACATCCCCCAGCTAGACCATGTCACTAAGCTCTTCGTCCAGTCTTCTCTTAAACACCTCCAGGGATGGTGACTCCACCACCTCCCTGGGCAGCCCATTCCAATATGCAATTACTCTCTCTGTGAAAAACCGCTTCCTAACGTTAAGATTGAACCTCTTAGCTAATATTAATTGGCTATTGGCAGAGCATGTCCCCACGGGGCAGGGGGTGGCACCTCTTGCTCACTGGGCACAGTAACAGTTTGCTCCCTTATGAGTGCTGCAGAGGTTACGTAGCAGGGAAGGTTTATAATATGTAGTGAATACTCCCATGACGCTGCCCTTGCTAGAAGCAGGGTGTCCCGCTGCTTCTCCCCCAGGGTGTCTAAACTACAGGCCGGGGAGGCGTTGCCAACAGGTGTGCTAAATGCAGTGGAATCCAAGCACCAAGTGCTGTGTCCCCAGGGACTACACACCCGACACCCAACGCACCTGGTTATATACGTGGCCCCAGGGAAAGTGCTCCCAAAGTACTGCAGCCTCCCCCACAGGGACTGGGGCATGAGCTAGCCTCCCCTTCCCTCTCTGCCCCACGTGCCCATGTGTGCCAGGACCAGGATGACCCAGTGTGAGGTGCTCTCAAGCATTTCCCCCCGCCAGCACCTTTCTGGGGAGTGCCTGTGGAGTGCACATAGGGCCTGTCGAGCCCCTAGCCCCCATGGCCCCAGGGTGAGCTTCCCCATCGTGGCAGCAGTCCAAGGATGCACAGTAGCAACGGCCCGGCAGTGGCAAAAGCACCAGAGCGGCCAAAGGGAAGCTCAGGGACTCTCCGAGGGTCTCCCCAGTCAGAGGGCTCAGAAACACTTCCCTTTGCTCCCCTGTGCTGTGAGAAGCTGTGGGGAGCGCTCCCCAGCGCTCCAGGTCAGCAGGGGGTGGGGAGATGAGTGTGGCCTATGTGCATATTCATGCTCACGGATTGGGCAATTTGTGGGACCCCTATGAGACGCATAATCCAGAAACGCGAAGGTAAGACTGTAGTACCAAATGTCTTCTCATTCTCTTACACTCTCATTAAGCCTGATACTCTTTGGAAGAAAAGCCTAGTAGCATGAGTTCCCAAACATATAATCTAGAAAGGGAGACATCCTGCTGAAGACTCTCATTTCATTCATTCTTGAAGAAAAGTGAAAAATTTGGCCTAGAAAGGACTGACACAATGTATTCTTCTACCCTAACCTATATCAGAGCTTTAACAAGGCCTACAAAATCCAGCATATAAGGAAGGGTCATCTGTCCCGTTGTCTGGTCAAAAGAAAGACTATTATGTCAACCTGGTGTCTATCAATCTTAATCTGGCTGGACACCCCAGCAGAAGCAGGCATAAGGTCCACTGAAATATGAAGCAGACAGATGAAAACACTCAAACAGGACAATAACACTCATTGTATTATCTAAGTGCTTGAACATATTTGTGACAACTAAGCAAGCTTACTGTTCATATGGTTCCTCAAAGTAAAAGGGAAAAAAACCAACCAAAACCCCGAAACCAATGAAAAATTAGCTCCTATTTGATGCCAGTAGGCAAGAACCTATGGGAAAGTATTATCTCACTCTTTCGGAACAGTCTTGGCAGACACTGGCTAAGGAAATATGACTTTTGAAGTTTTATTCCATTGAAAATGTGCTCCAGACATCTCTGCTGGACAAGGACATTAAAGGTCACAGATGTTGGCTCTGCAGCAGGCCAACCTATTCAGCAGAGAAACCAGCCAACCATTAAAAACAGATTTATTTTTTTTTCCCAAAAATACAGGTCTTAAGCCATGTCAAACCATGGGGGGAACAGAAGACATTATGCTAATGAACTGTCTTTGGACAGACTTTTATGTGCAGTTCATCTGAAAATATTAGTACAGAGACCACAGCCAAATTTTAGCCAAAATACTATTTACTGGGCAAAAAGAAGTATGAAAAGCTGCACATACATCCTCAGATGAATTTATGATCCCACAGCTTTTCTCTTTTCTGTTCTTTCCCCATCTTTACGGATAGTGTCAGTAAGCAGGTAACATTCTTGTACTACAGTTATACCCTCTCATTTGCTAGGAACGGGTCATGCCAGGGCTCTCATAGAACGTGAAATTCACAAACACACGCGGGTCATTAATATGCATGCAGGCCATGCCCATTGCTCCACCCCCCACCACTCCAGAGCGTTGTGGACATTTTTCCACTCCTCCCCACGGGCTCTCTCAGCACAGGGGAGCAAAGGGAACCGTTTCTGAGCCCCTTCTGACTCGATGTACTTGGTGGCATGACCTAGATATTAGGGTAGTGTGCTATAGGTAGGATGGTGTGTTGGTAGTAGGATGGCAACAGGTTAGGTAACAGGTTTGGCTAGATTAGGTAATAGGTGATAGGTTGGACTCAATGATCTCTATGGTCTTTTCCAACCTTATTGATTCTGTGATTCTGTGGGAGACGCCCCTCAAGAATCTCTGGGCTCCTCCGGGCTGCTGCAACCATATGTGCTCGCAGCCCAAACCCCACGCCATTGCTCCCACCACCAGGCCCCCTCCCCGGCCCCGGTGCTCGTGCCCACCACATCCCGGCCCTGCGCCGTGTCCTGTCCCCACACCAGCCTGGCCCCATTCAGCGTCCTGGCCCCACGCCGCGCATGGCGCGGCTGTGGGGTGAGCACTGTTCCAGCTGCTTCTGCAGCTGCCACCTGGCTGCTGCCTCTGCAGTGGGGAAGGGGTGTCCCCAGGCTCTGTTTGACATTCCTGGAGCCTGGGAAACCTTAACTTTGCAACACTGCGGCACCCTGTGCCGCTTATGGCAGGGGAGGGAGTCGGTATCGGAGTTTCCATGCCTTTAACATCCACTGGTCCCGGGAGAGGTAGCGCTGCACGTACGGTCCCAGAGAGTAGGGAAACAGAAGCCTCCTCCTGGTGCAGCAGCACCTGCCCCCTCCCAGCACACAGCGCTTGCCCCACCTCGCTTGCCTCACTTTTGTGGGGCAGTTTCCCGGGTCAGGGACCGGTGTACGGTGCTGCAGGGTTCTACATGCCATAGCGAGACAGAGGAACCGCACGGGGAGTGCCGGTGTCGCCCCTCGGCGGAGCAGAGGCACTGCACATGTGTCAGCCAGGGAATGTCACAAATGGCTGAAGCAAAATTGCAAGAAATTTTCCTCGCAAAGCTGCGGGGTAGTAATGGAGGGGTCACGATGCAGCGGGGACGTACTGTATTACCCTGTATTATAATTCTCAGTTCCCTGGTTCATGGTAAAGGAAGCAATAAACTACCCACCTGCTACTAACAAATGTAAATGACTGCATCCAGTTCTGGGCTCCTCAGTTTAAGAAGGATGTTTAGCTGCTTGAGAGGGTCCAGAGAAGAGCGACAAGGATGGTGAAAGAACTGGAGAACAAGCCCTGTGAGAAGCGGCTACAGGAACTGAGGTTGTTCAGCCTGGAGAAGAGGAGACTCAGAGGTGACCTCATTGCTGTTTACAACTACCTGACGGGAAGTTGCAGTCATGTGGGTGTGAACGAGAGGACATAGCCTTAAACTACGCCAGGGCAGGTTTAGACTGGATGTTAGGAAGAGCTTTTTCACAGAGAGTGTGATCTCTCAGTGGAATGGTCTACCCAGGGAGGTGGTGGAGTCGCCATCCCTGGAGGTGTTTAAGAGAAGACTCAATGAGGAGCTCAGTGACATGGTCTAGATGGTGGGAGGCTTGGATGGATGGAGCGTGGTGCCCATGGTTCCACGCTTGTGGGCCTGATCCCTGCGCAGGCGTTCGCTTGGGACTTAGACTAGATGATCCTGTGGGTCCCTTCCAACTCAAAATAACCTGTGAACCTGTGAATTAACAAATGCAGTTTGAAGCACAAAATAATATTTACTATCATATTATTTGACCAGACTGTGAGAAGCCATTTTAACATACAGTTTCCCTAAAACTTAAGAAGTTCATGAAGTTCATATTCAAATCCAGAGTTTAAGACTTCTTAAATACAAGGAGTAAAATACCCCTAACCTACCAATGTAGTTAAGTCTCATAAAGAGCATATTAGATCATGGTAAACTCCATAAGTGAATTAAAAAATCAAACACATGGAATAAAATATGTATACTTCAAATTAAGCTTTGAACTAGTCATGGAAAGTAAACTAATATGAAACAAAAACTAGACTAATTTTACCTTACATGTACTTTGATCTATCTGGAATTTTATCAGTTTAACTAAATGTTCATCTGTTCAAATGTCATTGTATTTAGGTATACAAATGTTGTTATCCAAGGTACTATCTACAGTAAACCCTCAGTACTTTGCTGTTCTTATCTTGTGGGTGCAGCACATTGCAGGGGGTTTTTCCATGAAGACAGCCCCATTCCCTGCGGAGTATTCATGTCTGTGCATGCACAGAGCGCTCTGCAAAGACAGGCAGATCATGGATATGCAAATAAGCCCTGCCTGTCACAGTGCCTCACTCAGCTCCGGAGCACTGAGCGGGGATGCCATGGGTCCAGACCCACTCAGTGAGCAGGGGTGGGGTGGGCACTACCTGAAGTTCGATGGATTATGAGTGTGCTGGAAAGATTAATAAAATGTTGAGGAAGCTTTAAACACACTGTGCCAATGGTTTATTAAGAAAGCAGCCATGAGGAACAGGCGTGACAATGTGGGGTGCTGCAGAAGTGTCAGGAGCACGTAGCCCAAAAAGCGGTGGTTACAGTGGGAGCGTATCCTGTGGCATTTACCGTGACAGCATAGTGCTGGAGGCTCTCAAGTGTTGACACAGCAATGGCCATTTCTCTTGTTGCCCACTGTTTGCCACCTGCTGCCATAGTGGCCATGGCACTGGTCCCCTGCAAGTGGGACTGAGCAGAGCCATGGTACCACGGGAACCAGGGTCTTCTCCAGCACTCATGGAGCCCACAGCCGCGGGCAAGCAAATGGTTTCTCAGACTGCCTCGCTGAGCAGCGCTGGGTTTGTCAGACCACCACGGTGCCTCAGCTATGTTTCAACACAGTTGAGTTGAGTTTAAGCATACACTCACCAATATACACTCAGCAGCACCGGCTCCCGAGGGGTTTCTGTTCTGGGAACAGCGGCAGCAAAAGCCAGCAATCTCAGGACTTCCCTGCGTGGGAAGGGGCAGAAGCCATTCCCTTCGTTTTCCTGAGCCGCCACAGGGTACAGGGCAGTCCTGGGAATATCCCCCGGTGCTCTTGGGCTGAGGGGGATGGGGCTACAGGCAGGACTTATTTGCATATTCACAAACTCCGTATTTTCACAGAAAACAGGCTTCACGGAAGTTAGGGAGACCCAAAACTCCATGAAATTCGAGGGTTCACTGTATTATGAAAGTACACCTATAAACGTAATTCTGCACTAATTCACTAATAATTAGTGAAGTTAAATTAGATAAATAATGTGCATGACTAGGACTTAAACAATTAATCACTTAGTTATTTCCTACTGGACGAAGTTACAGCACCTACTTCCAACACTACTTTACCTCTTATTTAGCTCAACAAAATGCAATAAAAGCTGATATGAAATTTTAGAGTAAAACCTTTTGTGCAGGATTTGTTTGAAAGTTTCCATTCTCTGTCAAGCCGAAGTCAAGTACTCCATCATCTTTTTGCCCAATTGCCTTGAGACCTTGCAGAAGTATTTCTCGGAAATGCTGATAGACAGGTTTCTCTTCATAGCTAAGTAGCTTCACCTTTTCCATATACTTGGCTATTTCATCTAAAGAAATAGCACCTCCAATTAATATTTATTTGAAAACATTTTAATCATTCACTGTTACCACAAAAGAGACAGAAATTATGCATGCACTTATGCAATTTTTGAAATGGTTATTTGTAAACTCATAATAATTATGTCTTTACTACAACACATTTAAAAAAAAAAAATTATACCAAGGTTCATTACCCCGTGATGACAGCATCACTATTTTTTACACGCTCACAGCAAGGCAAAAAAGTCAGTCATAAAAAAGTATAATAGGCCAATCTTCACCAATGAATGCTTGTTTACATGGTATTTCTTACACCTATATTTTAAAACTTGGAAAAGGAAATTCACTGTTATCTCAGAACTTCAGCAGCTCAAGACTGAAACATATATTAAATGTGAAACATCAGACCACCGAAAAAACAGACAAACCACACTTTACAGAGAACTCTTCTGATCACCAGGAATAGCTGGAAATAACTAAATACAGTGATCCTCCGCATAGCCGCGGTCCATAATTTGTGGGATCCGAATACTCGCTGTTGATTTTTCAGCGAGTTGTGGGACCTGGTGCGTGTGAAGAACATGTAGAACCTACTGCGAACCCAGTCTGCTCATGAATATGTAAATTGGTCCCAGCTGAGAGCTGGCACGGCCGGGATCCATATCACAGTATCCATATCACAGAATATTCTGAGTTGGAAGGGACCCACAAGGATCATCGAGTCCAACTCTTAACACTGTCTCCCTGGCAGGAATCGAACCTGGGTCTCCCACATGGCAAGTGGGGACACTTACCACTGTACTAAAGTGGATTTTTGGGATGCGTTTAGTGTAAACGTGTGTTAAGGGAGGGGGCGTGGCTACAGGCGTGGCGTACTTGACTACTGAGTGGGTTCACTATCTTTGCGGATTCCACAACTTGCGTGAGGAGGACCAGCCCAGCCCGTGAGTAACGGGGGATCACTGTATTAAGATCCCACAAAAGTGTATTTCTATTAGAGCCACGGTTTGTTTCATTTTAAATAATGTACTCAGCAAATTGCCAATGCCAAATAGGAACAATCTATACTTCAAGTGCACATTACTTTTTAATTTGCATCTTTAAAAATCAGTTGTGAAAAATCAATTTATGCATCCCACACTTGCAATTAATACTGTCCTTAGAAGCAACAGTGTCTGCAGTTCATACAACTGCACCCAAAAGGAGGAGTCTGAACTTCTCCTACGCAACAATCTAATTCATGCCATTATGTTTTTCCTGGTGAAAGGAAGAAGAAAAATAGGCACAAACTTTAGTAAACAAGTATTTAAAAACAGCTCCTCTTACCTGGTTTATTTTTCCCAGGAAAGCATTTGTCCATCAAAACAGAAATATTATCTCTACATCTGAAAAACAAAATTATTCAAAACTACTGTTTCTTTTGAATATTTAATCTTGCCCTGATTCTTCAAATTCGAGAATTTAAAAAGTTCTGATACACTTTTTGAGTACCCAGCTTGGGCCACTGTCAAAGACAGGAAACACTACTGCATAAACCTTTGGTATGCCTCAGTATGGCCATTTCTAGGAAAAATACACAAACATATGCAAAAGAAGACAGCAGAACAGTACAAGTGAAGTTTAATTACAAGAAAACATGAGATGATGAAGGGAAACTGGAGGGTATACAAAACAATAACCTACTCACTGAAAGGGAGCCTACCTACAAAGCATTACTACAGCAAGACATTTCCATTTTCAAAAGTGGAAGAAAACAAGTAGTTTCTCACCTGATTTTTGAGTCTCTGACAAAATTTGGATCTTTCAAATTATCTTCCCATGGTAGATGGCCACTAAGCCAATGAATCATACAGTAACCCAAGATTTCTAGATCACCACGTCTCGATGGTGCTAAATAATAAAGACACACAAAATATAACAAATAATAACCCAGCTAATAAAGCACACACAGTTTAACAACAGTACACATTTGTAAACAGGCTAAGACAATAGAAAGTCAATGCTAACAATGTTAACACTACTATATCTGTTATTTATTTATTTTAGTATGAAAGCTAGGAAGGAAAGTTCCTGTATCTGGAAGAATAACTTCATTTTCAAGTCCTTTATGAATCTCTTCTATCCAAAGTCATGACATGCTGCAGTTTGGGAAGCTTTTTAAGTTCTCAGATTGTGGAAGAAAATAGAACAAGCTAGCGAAGTGATTGACTTTCTGTTCAAAACAGTTTTCACTTCCTTTCTTTTATTAAGAGGTAACAGTGCTGAGACCCCACCTCCTGACAAAATACTCTACAATGCTGAATTATTTTATGTGGCCTGAAAACTGAACAGAAGACAGAAAGAGATCAGATCCCTGAGCCCTCACAAAAAAATACACACCCAAAATAAACTACGAAAAAGCCCCTAAAACAACCCACATGTAAAATGACTACAGACTACATTAGAAGTACAAATAGGCAAATCAAGTCATTTTTGAAGAATATACTTTTTTTTTGAAGAATATACTTTTGCTAATAGAGCAAAATTTAAGAATTAAGAAAATTAAATTCATGTTCAGTATAAATCCTCAGTGCTTAATCAGACATAGACCTGTGCTTTCCATGCCAAACCTTTTCGCACTTCTTGCTTTTTCATGTTTGGTGACTATAGGCATAAGTAATTAACATTTTGTTTAAAAAAATAAATATTAAGTTAAAAACAAGACTATTTTCAAATGGAACAGAAACTATTTTTTTCTCCTGAACACAAGACCTAGTTTTCTATCCAGATCTCACAAGCACTATTTCTACTTAGCTAATAAAAATACACTAAACTTCTTAACATTCTTTCCAAATTAAAAAAAAATATTAAAAATAGAGTAAGTAAAAGTTGGTAAATGGAAAAAAACAAAAATTCCAGCATAGCTCACAGACAATAACAAACAAACCCCCTCCCCACACACATACAGAAATCCCCCCCCAACCAAAACAAAATTTCCTAGATTCAGAAATCTGGTTTGTTTATTTGCTGCACTGAGGTTTTTAAAGTATTTTGTATTTATAAAAAAAGCATGCACCAATGCATATCGCTAAGAAGAGTTTTACATCCTTACCCACACCCTTGTGTGCATCAATACTGGTATATTCAATAGTTCCATCATGACACCTTTTAGGATCTTCTTTATATTCTTTATGAACTCCTTCAGGACAGTATCGGTAGGCAAGTCCGTAATCCACCAAGTACACCTGGTAATTTCCACAAATAATTCTAGGGTTAAAGAATTATTAATACAAAAAAAAAAAAGCAACTCCCAACTATTCTCATAACTTCTTTTAAAGTATTAAAAATGGTGAGTTGTTCAACTTTAAATGATTTTCAGTGTTTTATTAATCTTAATACTTATGATTTGAAAACAATATGCCAGATAGGTTTTACTGTTTTTCAGTTTGATCTGGAAGTCATTTCTTGCTGATGCAGTAGAAAAGTGCAGTATTACCAGTAAAATTCAATTAATTGAAAAACCCCCAAACCATAACAACAACAAAAAAATAATGTCCACAGAGTTATAAATACACTTACTGTCCTATCCTCTTTAAAGACAGCTGTCCCATTTGAACAATACTGTACTACATACTGTTACTACTCACTAAAACCTGTTACTTTAAGAGAACTGAAATTATTTTACATCTTTCACAAACTTAACATTTGAGCAAGAAAACATACATAATTCTGAAACTCTAATATGCATTGTTTGAATAGTAGAGAGTTAAAAATGCAGAAAAATGAAAGACTTCCGTAAATCAAGTGGAACAATCAACACTTTAAAGACCAATTTTTCCAAGTAAGAGAACACTTATCTGATGGATTTCTTGAACAAAGGAACGAGGTAACAATGCAGACAGGCAAACATAATTTACCAGTGTGCTATATAATTTTAGGCTCCACCTGCAAATACCTATTTGTGAGTCAATTTTTTTTTAATCTCAAGAATTCCTCTAGAATATTATTTAGGCCAAGTAGTCAATTGATAACTGTCCAGCAAAATGCATTAAGAAATCACAGAATATTAACTAGATATAAATGTCAAGCAGAAATAATGTTACCATATACATTCTTAAAAATGAGCTTCTGCTAGATTTCACAGGTTCAAAGCACTCCCATGTGTTGTCAAATAGAAGGTTTAAAACATGAGGAATAAAATGCATCAGAAATACCTGATTGGGGTTCTTGTAACTCAGAAGGAGGTTTGCGGCCTTGATGTCTCCATGCACGTACTCGTGCTCGTGGACGTATTCCAGAATATCCAACTAACAAAACAAAAGTCACGTAAATGCAGTACCCGGGTCCGCCCAGCAGAGGACCTGGACTGAACAGGGAAGACGGATTGTGAAAATATAATGTACTTTTTAAACTTACTATTCTTAGGCCTAATTGTAGTACAGTTTTACGGGAAAATTGCTTTGCATTCTCTTCATACATCTTCTGAAGATCTCTGCCAAATCGGTCCATTATCATAAATCGATAACTAAATTCAAGGGGAAAAGAAAAATAGCAAAGTTACTGAATTGTACTTGGCAAAGTATTTTACCTGTATATTAACTGTACAAAATTATGATTCAAAATGTCTCTCTCAAAACAAACTGCGGGAAATAGTTGACTTTTTTTAAAGCTGTACATCAATTCTTACCGGTTTTTTACATCAGTTAGTCAAAAGCTCATCCATCAAGAGAACTGCTCTTTATTCTGGTTATGCAACACAGTAACAAGTACTCACAGAGGAAAACATCCCTATTGTAACTCACTACAGGTAAAATCAAGCATCTATTAATTACAAAAATACACTTTTTACTTTGTAAATGACTAAGTGACTTAAGATGGTTACTTAAAATATTCCTTTACTGAAATCCATTGAGAACTTTTTAACCTATTATTAGCAATAAATACTTGTCACCACCAAAGGTGTTCTGATATTCATTGCTATAGCCAAACTGGTTTTAGAACAATAAGAGTTCATAGTGGCTATGTTAACGAAATTCATGCATTAAACACTGAATGCAAAACCACATTTATTTGCAGGATAAAAAAAAAAGCTGTATTTACTTTTGCCTCAAAATTACACAGTTCACAGTTGAGGACCTACTGCAACAGTGACATTTCTGACACACTCAAGCATACATACCAACTCCCCTATGCAGTGATACACACAGAAAAGCCTGACCTACTCTAAGCTGCCAGAGAACTACTAAAACTCCTTTGCAGCACAGCAGTCTAGTGAAAGCCCACTAGGAAACAAGTGCTATTACATAAACAGGTATTAATATTAAAGACCAAGTAACAAAATCTCTTCATGACACAGAACAATACTAAAAACTATCCCTACAACTAAAACAAATTTAACATGAGACTAGCAATTATTCTAGCCCACATATTAAGCAAAAAAACCCCAGAAAATAGCCATAAGGAAAATAAAATAGACTTGAGAGAGCCCAAAATGCTTAGTATTTGTGAGTGGTGTGTGAGGGCACACCGCAAGAAACATTTTAAAGGTAGTCATATTATTCAAGGGCTTGTACGTTATTTAAAAATGTCAACATTAGAAGTTGACTTTGCTTTAATTAAAATCTAAAAAGTCTCTAAACCACAAATACAATTTATATTCCAATATATATCAACAAAAGATATATTCACCTGTTTCCATTTTTTTCATGCAAGCCAGAACCCCAATACCTTGGTACACCTAAATATTTCAGTTTATGGGACTTAGTCCACTTCTGAACTGAAAATACAAATAAAGGTAAGTTTATGAATTTGCATCAGTAGAGACGTACATAAAAAGGGAGTAGTTACATTGTTTACAGTTCCTGCCCACCTATGAGCTGCTTATTTAATGGAAATGTATATGCCAAGTACACAAGAAAGTTGGAGGGACAGAGGTGTTTCAAGTCCCAGATTACACAACTATATAGAACTTTTCACCAAAACCCTCTAATTTACAACATGTCTGCACCGGATTTCAATAATATGAAAATAATTTTGAAAATTACCTAAAGGTATTCTCTTAAAGTTCGACCTTACTCCTACGTGTTCTATTTTCCTAAATGCTTTCCTAATATAGTTCATTAAAAACATTTTAATAGACTGCTTACTTTCATCTGGTTTAGCAGCTCGCATGTAGAACTTTAACTCAGTAAAAAGAGGTCCATTCTGGCTGGGTTCCTTTAAGACAATTTAAATTTCATTAAAAACTGCAGTGTTAGTGTCTAATAATTATTAAAAGCTCACAAAATGTAACATTCACTGTATAAAAATGTATTCTCCCTCAATGCTCTATATGGTGCTGATAAACTCAACTGAACATCTCTTTATAAAAGAAGTTTAAAAAATTATTTTTATTATAAATGGGTTAACATTAAGGGTATCAAAGAATACTGTCTCATAACAAAAACCTAAAGAATAACAAATTAACTGAAATTTACAGAAATTTTATCAATAATTGGCAGAAGTTTAGCATAGAACATGAAAAACATTCATTATCTCAGATTTTCCAGATTAATGCTGGATTGCATCAGTTGCAGAAGACATTAGTGACCTTAAAATAATACCTGAAATGATTCAACAAAAAAATCTTAACAAAAGCTAAACTCTTTCTGAACATAAGGCATTTTGTTCCCTTCTCATATTAGCTGACAGAGATAAAAAATAACAGAGGGGTTCAACATTTCTCATAAACCAAATTATAAAAACCTCACCTATTTTGACTTCAGAGCCCACCTTGTATGTAACATAACACAAGGTATTTCAGTTCCATTTTCAAGGGACAAATCCATAGGAACCATGTATCAAGTAAAGTTCATGAGATAACACCAAACCTTGAAATACCACAAGAACGGCAACTGGACAAGTACCTTGACTCCACATTTTCACAACATGGTACAGATTAAAAAACAAGTTATTTCATCTCTTCCAATTTTGGAGTGATTGATTTTGAGATTGATTTTAGAGTGATATCATTTTGAGATGATAACTTAGTTGTGTTACTCCCTATGTCCAAACTCATTCTGTCTCAGTTAAAATATCCATTTTCAAGTATTCTACACTTAAAATATAACAAAACACATGGTTATCAGCAGAGAAACACAGAAATAATACAATCACGAGATACTAGGAAAAGTTCCAAGATATACGTCCATTTTAAATGGTTTTAATTTTATATGCAGATGGAGCAAACTGCTAAAGGCCAGACTGTACCACTCAGCTGTCTGACACTAACGGAGCAATGCAAAGACATCAGACACACCAGTGGCCACATGCTTCAGCCTGCACTGATGTGATGGAAGAGCTTAGAGGCAGAACGAGAGCAGACACCAGCCTGGGCACCACTCCTAGGCCTGGACCCTCGATTACAAAGCAACCACCCATCTCCACCTCCCCTTCTCCAGCAGCACTGCCCTGATAAGCAGTGGAGCCAAGAAAAGAGTTTTCTGCGACCAACAGTCAGACTGCAGCCAGAAACCAGAATAAAGTAACACAACCTGAAACAGTTAGACTAACTGATAAGCACACACAAATTTGGGTACTTGCACATTTACTTTCACAGTTTATTTATCCACAATGGACAACAAATTAGCAATACAGAGATTACATAAGTAGACAAGAAGTATTAAATAGTTGAATTCCTGTACCGCTGTTATCTTGAACACACTTCCTTGACCTATTCACTTGTTTCTGTGTAGCATAACCCATTAATACTCTAACTTAATTAGAATATAAAATATCCTATTTATATATTTATATAACTTTCATTCAATTTATGTAGGCTTGAAAGATGCTATTTTCTTACTAAAATACTGCAAAAAAATTCTTACAATTCTGTTAAAAATTCTTACAATAATTATCTATAAATAAATTATTCCAAAAAAATTTATGCCTCAGTGCTAAAAGAGAGATTCACCTATCCTTCTCTGGTCAGAGCAAATGCTGAAAATTTGCTATCTTTTCATACTTGAGGGAATGGATAAATGATTTAACCATGAAATAGAACTTAGTGTTGATGATGGTGTTTTCCCGCAACACCAGTTATTCTACATACAGTTAAATAAATGCATATGATACGCTAAAAAAGCTCACACAATTATATCCAACATTTGCTATAGTAGTCCAGAAAAACTGCAAACACAAATTTCTACAGCTTTATGCCCAGGATCATTCTTAACACATGACTTACACAACTGTAATTAAAGTCTTATTCAAATAGATATCATAATGAAAGCGATTATAGAGCACATGTCGACACCCAACAAATTTCAAGTAGTACTTTAAGAATTCTGATCTTTTTCAGTCAGCAATTTAATGAAGTGTAATTAAACTCTGCATCCACTCCTGAACAATGACATCTGAAAGGTCCACATGTTAAAAAGCATTTCTTTTTTTTAATAAAAACTGTGATTCATTTCATACTGTTCAGACATCAATACTATGAGAATATGTCAAAGACTAAGCCAATTTCCATCCTGCTTTAATAGCTTAATTTGAAGAACATTACTATAGAAGCACATATTTTGTTAAACACTAATAATTGTTCAAAGCTGTTAACCACTTTGCTTGAGCTGATGGATCAACTAGCAACCACCCAGGCATCAGAAATTGGGCTCTTATCTGTAGTTGTGTTTTACTAGACTGTAGAGAGAAAATATGTTATGGGTCATTTGTGACAAGAGCACAAAGACCGAGGCTACTCTTTATTGCCATAAAGACAAAATTATAAAATACAAATTAAAAGTGAGTAGTCATCTGGGATAGCAGCAAAGGAGGTAGTTACAAAATGCTGCAACAAAGTGAACCTAGTGTAAGAGCAACATTGGGGCAATTCTTATATTCAGAGACTAAAGGGGAAAAGAGAACCAGATGGACAGGTTTCAAACTCAGGGTAAGAGGGGGGAAAGCAATTACACACCGCAAAAAGTAACACGTATCTGATGATTTTCCAAGCAAGTCAAACCAGATTCTTCCATGGAAGTTAAATGGCGCTCTGCTTCCTGATCAATCCAAACCTAGCAAGACCCAGCTATCAGGAGCCACTGCTTCTTACAGGGCAGCCACTGCTGATGGTCTCAGTGTCTGTTACCAGCCCACAGTTCCTGCATGATGGACACCACCATCCCCAAGAGCACAGGCCAAAGATACCAAAGCATTCAGCTGCAGGCTGGGGCTCCTGGCCTATGCAGAATTCTTGCCCACAAACACCTAAGGCAGCAACAGCAACACACTGACTTGAACGTGTGGCAGTCTGACATTTGCATGGGAAGCAGAGCTTTTTTCAGCAAGGGACATTTCAGAATGAGGGTCATCACAAACTGCCCCTTGGGGTGTCTGAACAGTATCAAAACCAGTATTCTAGCATTCCCCTTTAGTCAGCAGATGTAAATATCAAGTTTAAAGGCACATATTAGCTAAAATGCACTCTATTCTAATTTAACCTTATCTTTTACTTTCAGGAACAAAAGTTTAAAGTATTAACATATTTACAATGTGGGCTACTGCAGCAAAGCATTTCAGTATCATCACAGAGTTTAATAAATAAAATGTTAGAACAGTGCAGTTCTGAACTCTGCACAAAAACTAATCTTTCACACTGTGCAGTTCTTACACAGTTTTCTGGTATTTGCTTTTATCACCGGAACAGAAACGCCACCAAGATAACGAAGGGTCTGGAACTACTATGGCTATTCCCATATTCCCAGTTTTTTCACTAAGACTTTACCAGGGAATCATACATAATAGTAGGATCTATACAAAAAACTCTGACAAAATTTAAGAAAATTTACGAAATTACCTTAGGAAGAGAAATAGCCGAATCAGAATTAAATAACTCTTTTTCAAGATTAAAAAGAAAATTTCTAGTTATAAAAAGAATTTGCTGATTTGCTATAAGAGGTTAAAAACAATCAATTATTTTTCTTCTCTCTAATCATAAGATTAAAAAAATCACGTGTTACTGCTATTTTAATCCAATAGAAATCAGAACATGGATGTGGTTTATGATAAAACATTTAAACAACTTTGTACCTGTGGAGACCTTGGGAATTGAAGTTTTGCTTTTTCTATTACCAAGCCATCTGTCAGTTTACCAACATCCAGTGGTGAGCAACAGTTCACACAGACTCACTGTTGGATGACAGAAATTGTCCAAAAGCTAGCCAGATTCCATTCATTTGGTGATATCTGGGCTGCTTATAGGAAGCAAATGAAATGAGATCTGATCCATTTCACAAATCTTTCTCAACTCCACTGATGCTCTTCACACACAGGAGCCTCAATTCTCAGTCACGTTCCTCTGTATCATCACACTTTTATTTTAAGCAGCACTATACAATTGTATTACTTTGAGAAGTTATTTCAAATTACACATGCTATTCTAGAACAAATATTTTCAAGTTGTGAAGTAAAGACTCAAGTGCTCTCTTACCACTTTTGCAACATAAGCAGCATCACTGCCAACCGACCTTGAAGAATTAACATCAGCTGTCAAAAAGGAAGCTTTTATTAGTAGTAGGATGGGAAACTATCACAAAGCACATACACAGCATGGACAAACATACAACAAAGTAATTAAGTACTGACAAGAACAGAGATCAGTACCTTAGTACTGGTAAGACCATTACTCAATATGGCAAGGCTACTGTATGTGGTCTTGCATTCTCCCTTCTGTTTGAGGAGAACAGGCATTTTGCTAAATAAAGGAGTTATTTTTTTATTATACAGTAACTTTTTCCCAATCATTAGTATTTCTTTTGTTTCCTAGCACAAAAAATAAATTGTCACAACTATTTTGCCATTTCATGTATCCAAAAGTGACTTCCTATTTCTACTAAGTTGTTGATATTTGTGGCAAAAGATACAGGTATGAAGGACATCAAGTTAGGCAAGCACAAAGTACAGGAACAGTCAGGGTGTCAGCTTTGTGCAAATGATGGGGAAGCAGAGAGCAGGCTTTGGCTTGAACAGGAATTCTTAACATGAAGAACGACATAATTTGAGTGAGTTGGAACTCCAGTAAATTTAGTAGCTCACTGAGCAAGGCTGAGTAAGTAATTGAAAGCTTCTTTGGCAAGAAGCCATCCACTGGTCCTGTTTTTCTTAACCCACTTATGCTACAGAGTCTGTTCACTTTAAAAGCAAGACAGATTTTTTTGTTTTGCTTTGTTTTCCAACTCAGTAAGAATTCAGTGCAACTTTTTCACCAAGATGCGAAGGACCACATTATAGAAAACACATTAAACTTTCATCCCCTCAAAATTGTTCAACACATGACTAGGGGCAGTCAAGTAGATAGTTCCAAGACCTCTCTTATCTGTTCATCTGTTCAAGTAACGGAGATACTAAGTATGGAACATTATTCACTTTAAGAAATTTTCCTTCTATTCAGTAACATTACATTGTAAAACAATATTGACAATTTAAAGTGTAAAATCCAAGATTTTGATCTGTCTTTAGCACTGGTTACATTAAAAAAAAAAAAAAGTACATGACACGTCAGAAGTTCACAAGGCAATGAAAAAAAAATCAAAGAAACACCAATGACAAAACCAGCCCAAATACTGGCTGATCAGTAGCCTTCAAAGAACATACTCTGACAGTTTCAGTTCAGAA
Organism: Pitta sordida; assembly: GCA_013390025.1. Lineage (NCBI taxonomy): Eukaryota > Metazoa > Chordata > Aves > Passeriformes > Pittidae > Pitta > Pitta sordida. The sequence goes on from WEKX01009614.1 coordinate 328,727, forward strand.
TTTGTCTTTATAAAAACACTCACAAAAAAATCCAGTATTTCAGCCAGATCAAAAATCCAAAATAAATACTACATTACCTTTTCCATGGCTAAAAAGTAATAAAGAGTCAGGGTTTAAAAAAACAACAAACTACCACTGGAAACTCAAACAACTAGTGTTTAAAATGAGTTTACTCCTGTCACCTTCTTCCAACACCATGATCCAAGCTAAGGTTCTAATAAAAAAGATCACATGAAGACACTTTGCATTTCTAACTTAGGGTCAACTTTCTGTTGTTTTGAATAAGGATAAACATCTCACTCTCCATTTTAAAGTATTATCAAAACAATTATACTTACCAAGGTACAGGCGTCCAAAGCCTCCCTGCCCTATAGGGACACCTAATTTCCATTCTTTTCTTGATGTATCTGCTAGAACCTCCCCCAGAGCAAACACTTCAGCAAGTTTCCTTTTTGCAGGGGCTCTTTTTGGAGCAGTCTTCTTATTATATGGCATTTTCCCTGGAGGGAGAAAAGAGAAGGTAAAATTAAAAAAAAAAAGCAGATGTTACATGCTGATCTGACTTATTTTAAATAGAAATCTGTTAGAAGTACGAAAAAGTATGGGTTAAGTTATAATTTGATATCACAAAGACACCTTAAAAGAAATGCAGTGAGCACTTTCATTGGCATGAATTCTAAGAGAAAAACAACTAATTTTTACAGGCATCACAAAAAAATTGACAGCAAAAATCCTCACAAAAGAAACCTATCATAAGACCTAGTATGTTCATGCTAAAAAAAAAATCTCACAATCTCTTGTATTCAATCAATCACAATCAATCATAGGTTGGAAAAACTTGGGGAAAAAAGTAAACTAATGAAATAAAGCTCCTCAGTTTTCACCAAAGGAAATTCACAAGGAATTTCTCTTAGCGGTAAAAAAACCCAAAACAAAAATTTTTTTTTTAAATCTATCCAAAGAGTTAATTATTTTTTTCTCCAATATAACTGCAAGCAACAAAAATAAGTCTGCTTATTGTTTACAGGGCAGGACTGACTAGGTCACCAAACAACTAGTACCTAAGTACCTATAGTGAGATCCTAAGTGTAAAAGTGCCTTCTGCCAACTTCACATCTCAGATAAGCAATACATATATCCAGAAATAATATAATGGATTACAGGAACATGCATCTTTCTTTGGAACAGAATCATAGTCTTGGAGTTAACCTTTTAAATGTCATCTAGACCTGCAACAAGCAGGGACATCTTCAACCAAGTCAAGTTGCTCAGAGCTCCATCCAATCTGAACCTGAATGTTTCCAGAGACTGGGCATCCTCCACCTCTCTGGACAATCTGTTCCATTTTTTCACCAGCCTCATCGTAAAAATCATCACCCTTTGTCTTACCACAACCAGCCCTGCTAAAAAATGTGTCCCTAACTTTCTTATAGGCCCCCTTCAAGTACTGAAAGGCTGCAACAAGGTCTTCCCAGAGCCTTCTCTTCTCCAGGCTGAATAATCGCAAATCTCTCAGCCCACCCTAACGGAACTCCTCAATCCCTCTAATCACCTTTGTGGCCGTCCCCGGAACTTGCTACCACAGGTCCATGCCTTTATGCCAGGGGCCCCAGAGTTGGATGAAGTATTCCAGGTGGGTCTCACCAAAGCAGAGAGGAGGGGCAGAATTCCCTCCCTTGACCTGCTGGCCATGTTGCTTGTGAAGCAGCTCAGGATACGATTTGTTTTCTGAGCTCTTTGATGGCTCGTGTCCAGCTTCTAATCCACCATCACCCCCAAGCCCTTCTCAGCAGAAGGCCTCTTTTTGAGAAAATAAATGTGAGGTTTTAGCAGAACCAGATTTTGCTGCAGTAAAAGAACTTACTGAATATGTTGCCATGACATGGCAAAGAGTGCACTAAGTCTCTCTACCATGAAAGGTCCTCCTAAACTGTTTTACAAAGAACTGATCTTTCCCCCCATCTTCTGCAGATAAAAGTCACACAGAGTTAAAGTTCATTTCTAAAAGATACCACTCTGACTGATGGGATTTTATTATTTTGCTGGAAGCAAGAAGGAATATTAATACACAATTCAGGAAGTTTCTGGTTAGTAAAACAGCTTTTTCCTATTAGTCTAGCTACTCAATACAATAACCTTAAGCCAAATGTAGTTATTAAATATCAGTTTTCCTCTTTCTGTTCTAATGTCCCTCCAGGACTTCTTTTCTTTTCCAAAAAGAAAACTACATAACTATAACAGCTGTTCCAAAAGCACTCCTCTTACAAGACTCTTCTGACTGGGCAGGGTCTTCAGGAAATTTTCTTCCTCAAATAATGTCCCTCACCCAACTCACACCTGAAGAGAGCAACCCATAATCAGTTCTACACTTGATAAATGCAAGAAAAACTAAATAACTAAATGCAAGTTTTCTGAAAATGTTATGCTGTCCACTAATACTCAAGTCTGCAGCTGTGACTGACCAAACCTCTAGAAGTGGAATGTGACAGAATGAAGCCCACCAGTGGATAAAACACTCTGTGCAGAGGGGGACTGGCCATGTGCCTAAGGAGCTCTGACAATAATGCACCTGAGCTCAATACAAAGTGGGATGGTGGGCGGCCCTCGTTTCAGGAAAATAGCCAAATGATAGTTGAGCAGAACTCAAAATAGCTGAATGGATCAAAGGGAAGTGTAAATGTCTAACCTGGCCAGTGGGGGGGGGGAGTGAAGAGGAGGCTCAGTCCAACAGAAGCACGCAAAAACTAAGTAACTAGCAAAAGAACTCCAAAGACAACAACGGTCTTGAGCTGACTGCAATCAAGGTATGCCTTCCAGGTGGCTGGGGACACCAGCATCGAAACAGTGAACACAGTAGTACAGAGATCAGTAATGAGAATCACATCAGTGATTCTGTGACTGAACTGTATATGCAATTGCTGCATTTTGCCAAGTGTAACTTAAAACTGTATTGTTTTCAGTGTATTTTGCATTACTCTCCTAAATCAGAAATCACATATAGCATCAACTATCTTCAAATAAATAAATTTTATATTAAATATTACATCCTTCATACATGGAAGGTCTAAAAGAATCTGATCACAGAGTAGTAGACTCTGGCAGAAAGCAGTCTGCAGACACCAGTCATTCAATACAGAAATAAATGCAGAAGAGAAGGTGCATTATTCCATGCCACAGTTGTGTTTTCACGGTCCTTATTAATCTGAGAAGTATCTTTGTGTCACAGAACCACATCTGAATACAAACTGTGCTTAAATGAGTAACAAAACACAACTATGAAATACTCACATTGTAGGAAGAGACTGGTATTTATCAATACATTGCACAAGCTTTCTCATTATCACAAAACAGGATGTTTTAATTCCGCATTACTTCTTTACGTTTACACTTCTATACAGTAACATTCTTCCCTACAATCAAGACAGATTTTATGCTTAAACTTTAAGACTAACTTCACTCACAGCTTTATCCACACTGACTTAAAGAAACTCCTCTCTACACCCCTTCATCTTTTTTTTTTTCTTTTATCTTCAAGGTGATACACATTTTACTGTCTTAGAGGAAGATCCTTCCTCCAGATTTTGTACAGGAGAAAAATGAGACTTTTAAGCACGAAACACATTTCAAGCCAATTCAGATAAGACCATACCAATGAGAAAGCAATGGTGTTAAAGTGCCAGAAGGAAGAGTGATAGAAACGGCTACTTGTTGATACCACTTATAAAAGCAGGCCAAAAAGATCACTGCAGACCTTTAAGCAGCTTCTCAGGACAACCAAATCAGAAAACGGATTAAAACAAAGGATAGACTGAAATCATTAGAACTGATAATGGAATAATAAGCCAGAAGTCTGAAGCCCCAAAGCTGACAGAGGTAAGGAGAAAAAGAAAGCACAAAAACCAGCAGTGTTGCCTAAAGACTCAGATAGGGGACAAGGCCACACTCACTATCATGTAAAAGGCACCAAGATATATTCAAAATGAACACATTGTCCTTAAGCCAAGGGACAATTTACTGGCAATATAAGACGCATGAAGAGGCCTTGAAAGACTGCACCCCTTGACCACTGAGTTACTACCAATAATCCTGGCAAGATTTGGGCAAATGCACTTAGGCGCTTGAATGCTGGACAGACTGCTGCCCATAAAAGAAAACTTTGCGGCCTCTTTTACAAAGAGGCTGGCAGGCCCATGAAACAAACTTATTGATACATTTCACATCTCTGACATTCAGAGAGACACCTTGATAGATGATCCCTCACTCAAAAGGGAAGCAAGTTGACTTAAAATAGCTCCCCAAGGGTATCAAAGAGCTGGTGCTTCCCTCTTCCATCCACAGTGCTTCCCTTATTTTGTTTAACACAGTCAGCAATTGTATGCCTGAAGGTATTTATTTTTAAAAAAATCTATTAATGACAACTTGCCTTTATCCATAAAAGCAAAAATTCAAAATGGACATAAGTTTGAACATCCCCAGCTGGGAACCCTGCCCTTAACAAATACACTAGATACACATACATGGTTTCTTGGCTGTCTGTATTCACACCCATCTGTTGAGATGGCACTGTGCCTACTGACAAGTTGGTCAAGCTATCAGTAGGCCATAGGTGCCAAACAGTGAGCGCTTGCAATGGGCAGCATGCACAATACTGAGCACTCACTCTTTTGCAAAGAAGCTGTTATCCAAGGAAACATTTTAGCAATGGCTGCACATGCTTTACTGAGATAAATCCATTCAAGTATCTTCTGCTGCTTGAAATCAAAGACACCAGAAAATCGCAAAAGTTTTCTACATGACAATACAGAACGAGGAAAAAAAATATAAAAATAATGAAAAATATAATGACATTTTAGTGTAAATTCTATCGTTCTAAGTGCTTTTCAACTCACAATACAGCAAACATGGGAGGTGTGTCAGGAAACTTACGAACCAACATGACACGGAGGTGCCTATCCTACATTGCACAACTGGAATAAAGTCATCTACTTCTCCCTAAAATCACGTTTAAAAAATTCACCACTGCCACCCCTCCAAAACGGAGAAAACAAACCTTAAACTTTCCTGCATCTCAATTATTTCTTCCCATCAATAAATAGGAATATTTTCTATCCCACGGGTATTGTGAAGATTGATTCATTAGTGCCAGCAATCATGTTATAGTCCTTGGAAATAGCGCCATGGATGTCAAGTACTGTACTATCATTCAAGTATCAGATCTGACCCTACTTAGATAAGGTGTCTGACAAGAATAATGTTCAAGGTGCATGACTGTAAACAGCAGCATTTTATGTGGCTACAATGTGCTCAAAACAAAGATTCTGCTGCTAAAGAAGTATGAATAACAGAAGTCTATTTGTCTAAACTCTCTCCAGAAGCCTCTTAGTACTACAAAGGTTCTCCTTCTACACCCTAATAAAACATCTTGGAAGAAACAGAATACGCTGTACTTGAGATACCACTATTGATGCAAAATTGTCTGTGTATCAGTGGTGTTATCTTTACAAATGTTGTATGCAATGCTTGCTACTTGAATGATACTTGAACTCTTAGAATAAATATGAATAGCCACTTCTCAATCTTCTTGGCATCCATTATCAATAAAATCTGAAATGAATACAAAACAAATTTATTTTGAAAGAAGTATTTCTGCTGTGTGTGTCAAGTCAGACTGGTTTCTTCCTGATTCTCCTCTTTGATTCTCTGGAAACTGTCATTTTTACAGTTGTTTATCTTAGTAGGACTCATTGTCATCCTCATCCCAGAGGAGACATGATGGCGACCCATGGCCCTCCCAAGAGTAGGTTGGCCCAGCAAGACCTGAAATCCATGCACAATTAATACTGTTCCTTAGTCATAGCAAAGAATCTAAGTCCGCCTGAAAAAATTAAATTAAGACAAGGAGAAAACAAAACCAAACATTCACTCACTAAGTGAGAAAGAAAGAACATGATTTTTGAAGACCTGTGAATACTGCAGAACTGGTCCATAGGAGGGACCACACAAAAGAATAACTGAAGCGTCAGTGACTTGTCACACCAAGTGAGGTAGAGAGTGAAGACTTTCCTGCATAAATCAGGCATTCCGTGACTGGTCTATCATTGTGTTACATGTGTGAAAATCTCTGTAATCTGATTTCCTTATGATTAAGACACGTGAATTAGTGGCACTAACGAAAGAAGAGGCACTACGGTTCTTTCTCCAAGTGACTAAAAAAATGTCTTTTTAGACAAAATGTAAAGATGCCACAGTTGGAGGAAAATTACTGAGAAGCATTACATCAAAACAGCACCACACTGGACCAAGTAAATGCCTTTTTTCCCTTCTTTTTGTGACCAAACCAAGATAACTTAAAATTGCAGAATGCAGCTTGTTCAGAGGTACAAAACAGCCATTTACAGGAAGAATTACTGTGCTACTAATTTTAAATTGGCTTCTCAAGTATATATTATGTTCTTTTCAACACTATTTAAAGTTCTTCTCAAAAGCCTGAACATCACTCAGTTATTGCAATAAAACACAGCGAGCGTTGTAAGGTACCAAATCATCTGTCACTCCAAGTCACCTCACTGCCAAACCAACTGCAAATACCTAACAAAGGCTTTTGGATCATTTGCCCCACCTTATAAAAATCAACAGCTCTGAAATTCTTTAGGACTCCTACACCATGAGGGGATTATCCCCAAGAATTAAGTGGACAGGTTATTCCTACAGAGGAAGGCACAAGCCTTTTGACACAGTAACACTTACAGGAAGCTTCAAAAAGCCTGTCTGCTCTTGTTAGCGGTAAAAAGGACACATGGATTCCCCACAAATTAATAAAAGCTTTTACTTCTGTGTCTGTGCTTAAGCACAAACTGATAACCAAAGGAAAACAAGACGGTTCACCCTGCCTGTGACTGCTTCAGCCTTAAAAACAAGGAAGGCAAATGGCGAGGAACAGGGAGTGAAGACACTGACAGGCAGAAACCAACTGAGTCCGATCCGTGCACAACGGGCCCGTCCTGATTCCAAAACCGCACGGGTTTGTTATTTCTAGGCCCGTATTTAAAAAAAAATAAATCAATAAACAAAAGCAAACACACACACACACCAAAAAACCCCCACCAAACTGGTGTTCTCAGCACAACTCGGGAAGGGCGAGGAGCCCGAAGGTGAGGAACCTTTGAGCGGCGCCGAGCACAGCGCAGCCGCCCCCACTCGCCTCAGCGCTTCACACAAACCCAACAGGAAGGAAAACACCAAAGCGGGGGGGCAGGAAACGGGGGGCAGCAGATGCCAAAGGGCGAACCGAGGGAGCTCTGACCCACCTGCCCCGTTCTCGCCCCCTCCTGCCGCCCCGGGGAGACGCCTCGGGCGCCACAAGCTGACACGGGTGGGAAAGGGAGGAGGAACAGGGCGCGGTGATCCCCGCCGGCCTCCTCAGCGAGGGAAGCGGGAGAACCCGCCAGAAGGGTTCGAAGGAGGAAAGAAACAGCGTCCCAAAACTAGCATCCTCAAAAAAA
>WEKX01009614.1:336239-473662 GCA_013390025.1 Pitta sordida
AAAAAAAAAAACAAAACAGCCCGTACACGGCAGAAGCAAACGCTGGTCCCAAGTACCTCCGGCGTGCCCGGGCCCGGCGCCGCTCGCTCCTCCTGGTCCGAAATTCCCGCACTGCCCGGGGCCCCGGGCGGCCCGCCCGCCCCGCCGCCACCTCCCAGCATCGCCCGCACCCATTGGTCCGCCAGGAGCGGCGGTCCGCCCTGCGCGCGATGCCTGCTGGGAAGTGTAGTCCATAACCGCTGCGAGTGGCCGCGGAGGCCGTGGTCATGGACTACATTTCCCAGAAGAAAGGGCGCCCGCGATGGGCCAAGGGATGAGGCTTTTCGGAATAGGGGTCGGGAGGAACTTTGGCGGCATCAAGTCCAGCCGTTAACTGAGCGCCACCAGCGTGTTCGCCACTAAACCATGTCCCCAAGTGCTGCATCCACACGTTTGTTCAAGACTTCCCGTGATGATGACTCCACCACTGCCCTGGGCAGCCTGTTCCAATGCTTCACAATGCTTTCAGTGAAAAAATTCCGAGAGTTATAAGAAACTTAAACGTTTTGAGTGGCAGTGAGTTTGGGAAGGCCTTTCTCAACCTGCTAATACAGAATCACAGGATCAATTAGTTGTAAAAGACCTTTGAGATCATCTAGTCCAAGCTATGACCGAGTGCCACTGCGTCAACTAGACCATGGCACTAATTGCTACATCCAGTCTTTCCTGAAGCATCTGCAGGGACTCTCATCTTGGAATGGTGACATCACCACTCCAAGGTGGTAGAGTCACTTAACATGTGGCAATAACCCCTGTCCAGGGGACAGAGTAAAACAAGGGCCGCAAGATTTCTGAGGGTCGAGGTTGAGCAGTGGTTCTCTGCCAATCTGGGTGTGTTTGTATTAAAGCTGCTGCAGCCGAAAATTCGGTATTAACCAAACCTGAAGTGGCCACAACTGTACTCATATATCCCTATATACTGTGGATGGTTTCTAGATCATAGAAAAGGAAGTGTATTGACCGAAAAGTCGAAGAGTCTTTTGGGTTGGAAAAGATCTTTAAGATCACTGAGTCCAGCTGTCAGCGTAAGTTAATTGTTAACCCAGCTCTGCCAAGCCACCACTAAATCATGTCACGAAGGGTGAGGTCTACAGGTCTTTTAAATACGTTCAGGGATGGTGAACCCATGCTTCCCTGGGCAGCCTGGTCCAGTGCTCAACAAACCTCTCACTGAAAAAATTCTGATAATCATGTTTGATTCTTCTCAAAAGATAGGCTTTTGTATCTTTTACTTAGAAGATGTCTAAGCATAAATGAAATGGGCAATCAAATCTTTGTATGCACTACAATTACGGGTGTTAAGAAGAGTTCAAATACTACTTTGAAGTCATAGTAAATATGCAGTATACAGTGTACTGTAGTGCATAAGAAGTTTGAAATGTAATTTAACGCTGGGTTAAAAGATATCACATCTTGAATGTGGCTTGACAAGAGCATGTGAAGAGGTAGAGATTCAATACAGCATCAATTCTTCCAAACCACTAAAATTAACTAGATTGACCTTGAAAGTTTTCAGAAGTTTTCAGTTTGTGAGTCTTCAGAATAAATGGAGAATAACCATTTCATAAATAGTTATTCTTTCAAGAAAGCTACGTGTACTCATCAATTCCACAAGACATGCCAGTTACATTCTTACCACTACAAGAATATTAAGAAAGTTCCTTGAAAGACTCATAATAGTACAAAGAATATTTGGATCCTCCAACCCCACAAAAAATCTCCCCACATATTCCAGTAAAAACAACAAAAAAATTGCCAATGCAATAGTGCTTTATGCTTCAGTTAGGCTCATTTCTGCTTTAGCGTAGTGTTTTTCAGCCTGTGATTCAGAGGCTAAAGATATCAGAAGGGAATATTGGGGCAGAAGATGTGTACTTGCTTTCTACATACAGATGTAGGTAAGCAAGGAGCAATCTAGAACTGTAAAAATAGTACAACATTTTGTTCTTGAAAATTAGTGCCATGAAACCTTACAAGATTGTCGATTATTTTTTCATTACAAATAATATATTACATTATCTTCGGATTTTGAAATTTATTAAATGAAGCAGTAGTATTTTACATTATGTTCTTCACATTTTTCACTCTTCCAAAAATGATAGGATTACATGTCTCAGAACTCCAGCATGTGTTCCTTTTCTGCAATCTTTTTTATTTTGCTATTTGCAAAATGAGGAAAGCACTTATGCATTTCACAAACACCTTGTCAAACTACACAATGCTTTAAAAAGCAAAAAGTGAAAAAAAACCCAAACATCAACCAGCAATTCCAAAATGAATGAGGAGACTGTGCCGCTACAGATGCTTGATAAAAAAGTACATATGTGCTACACTCAGCTGTCCTAACTAGGGTTTGAGGACCACAGATGGGAATAGAGATTGAGGTTAGTGTTCCTAAAAATCACTGAGGTATTTGCTTTAAGTTACAGTCTTCATGAAGTGCTAGACCAAAAATGTTTCGCTAAAAACTTTGTGGTCAGAGTTCATAAACAGGTTGAGAAGGAACAGTGGTATGATCACGTTCCAAGAAGCAGTTCTTGACTCAGCAGCCTCCTTACCATCCACCCACGGTGCAATTACTGTGGTGTACAAGGAATTATGCTTCCCATCGTATCTACAGGTTATCCTGCAATGGGAATATACTGACACTTGGGGGAAAATGTGGTTCCCGCAAACTTTTTTTCCTCCCATTCACATTTCACACTATTTTCCTTAGTGGGAGGAGGTATATAAATTAAATAAAGGTTGTGGGCTTTTTTCCTTTAAAGTGTTTTAATTAAACTTTAAAAGAGTAATCGTTGTTCTCTGAAAATAGCAGTATGACACTCCAGTTGTCTTGTTTATCCATTAATATACATTCCAAGAGAATTTTGAGTGATGTGCCCAGTAACCTGAGAGCTTCTGTGTATTTTAGGAGACTAGTACAACATCCTATTGTGGCTGAGTATTTAAAAGGTGGATAGGAACAAAATTGCCTTTGTCAATCTTTCCAGATGTCTTTACTGAATTAGACTAATTTTTGTTAATTTTAGGTAGGAATTTAGATTTTTTTGTATTAATTTCTTCAGAATGCTGGGAATAAGAAGGTATTATTTTGAATACTCAAACCATTTGATGAGACAGTTAATTTGCTCAGTACAGTTCCTACAGTAAAAAATTACACATAAGACAAGACTTTCACCTGTGTTTTCCTCACTAAGGGAAGGTACAATATTGTTTTATGATAGGATCAACTTCCTAAAAAACTTCATAAAGAATCACTGCAGCAAATAAATATTTACCCCTTATTACAAATGAAGAATCGACATGGAGATGATGAGTAAAGTTTGTTTAGCTCAAAATGACAAAGGAAATTTGTAACAAATGTCAAAGTAAGAACCAGATTTCTTGACTCCTAAGTCTATATTTCGAATTTTAAAAAATTATTGATTGTACTATTCAACACATTTTAGATTCAAAAGTAAAGCACTGAGGAAGGAAAGGTCTTTGTAAATCTTGCAGGTCTTTAAAAATATCCTGTGTATTCATTCCTCAAAATAGGTAGTTGAATTGTTAAAGGTAGAAATAGAATTTTGAGTAGAAGAGATCCAATCTCTACACAGTATCTAACAATTTAATTGGGAAAGAGGATGAAGCATTAGAAGAATTAATGAAAATGCTGTGAAGAAAAGCTACAGAGTGAGATCCATTGAAAGTTTCACTTTTTTTATGACAGTTTCGTGATGCTAACAGACATGATTTGAAGCTGTTAAAGGGAATAATTTTAAATAACTTGAAGCTTCTAAGACTAGAGTTTGTTTGAAGTGCATTAAATTAATCCGAATTAAAGGACTTTCATGAGTTTCTAAAGCATTTGTATGTTTTCTTTGGTCAGGGTCCAAACTAATATGCATGGGCAGTTTTTTTCTCCTAAATGACTGAATTGCATTGACTGTGAAGTGCCTTCACCAATCATAGTTAGAGCGATATTTATAGGTGCACAGGCATTTTATCTGGGGGGCACTGTGTATCCTACGCTGGAGATACACTCACATGCACACAAACAGCAGTACATGGAATCTAACTATAACGATGCAAAAGAACTTCTGTTTATCATCAAACATTTCATATATCCCATTACATGTGAAAGAATTATTATCTGTCCTGTTGCAGTGCAATGCTTTTCCCTATAATGGAATTTTACTCTGCAAATTTATTTTGGTATTAAAAGGTTCCACTTTATAATGTCTATAGTTCAATCAGTGATCTAAAAGGCACTTAAATACTTTGAACAAGATACATAAAATGCTTTTATTGCAAAGCTTTGCTGTATCTACCAATTTTACCATTGATCTCTTTCCATGTAAGGCAGTTCTGGAAGCTGCCCATGCTGTATAAAATCACATGGTGGCTTTTGATCTCCAGCTGGTGATTAAAGCACATTATGGAGGTTTGAAATTCTCTTGTGGTCATTAGCATACCTCCAAATTCTACTCTGTTAAATAGTAGTGTTGTCGCTACATGCTATTTAAATAAGAAACCAGAATTCTATAAACTTATTATTTGCTTTCCTGTGTAGATCAGAGGCTATAGATGTCTTGAATGAGGTGAGCTTATACTTAGCTCCAGACTTACTGATCAAATAATGATTTCTTAAGATGATTAGGTTCTAGCAAAATGTAAGAAAGAATGAGGTTATATTTTTTAAAACCCTGTTTTAATGCAAACAGGCAGAGCTGTGTGCCCTGTACTCCCTATCTACAGTTCCATATTTCCCAGTGCTTTAAGATATCACTATCACTTCCAAGGTCACCAACCCGTCACAGGTTTTCTACAGTGGATTTTTAAACAATGTAGTATTAGCTATTTTGCTTGAAAATAGAAAAAATAGGATCTTTCTGCCTAGTTTTTGAAAATGTATTTTTGTGGGGGGAAATAATAAAGAATCATCATGTACTTGTTGCTTTCTCTAGCAATCTCTTCATTTCCTTTCATGGAAAATAAATGAGAATGTGCATTGGGTCTGGCTGAGATGGAGTTCATTTTCCCGCAGCAGCCCTCACAGTGCTGTGCTTCACGTTTGTAGCTAGAGAGGTGTTTAGAACACACCAGTGTTTTGGCTACTGCTGAGCACAGCATCACCACTGTCTCTCAGCATTCCCCTCCCATCAAGGGGCTGTGGGTGGGCAAGATACTGGAGGGGACAAAAATAGCCCAGCTGATCCAAATTAACCAAAGGGATATTCCATGTGATATGATCCAGCTCAGATGTAAAGGCTGAGGGAAGGAGTAGGAAGTGTGGGTATTTACCATGGTTGCCTTCTTGAGCAACTCCTTTGCATAGCCAGGCTCTGCTTTCCGGGAAGTGCATGAACATCACTGCTGCTGGGAAGTAGAGAACAAACCTATCTTGTTTTTCTCTTTGCTTCTGCATGCACAGACTTTTGCTTTTGCTTAAGTAAACTGCCTTGTCCCAACCTACAAGTTGGTTTCCATCTTGTTTTCTCTCCTCTGTCCAGCTGGAAAGGGGAGCTACAGGGTAGGTGCCTGGGCACCTGGCCAAGGTCATCTCACTACACAATGTCAGCTTTATTTATTTATCTTTTTCTTTGTTATATTACATTGCATCTTATTTATCTGTTTTTGCCATCTGTATCTTGCTAGGAAGCAAAGTTTACTGAATGTTACCCAGATACAGAGGAAAATAAAATTTTTTTAAGATATTACAGTCACTAAATGCCAAACAAATTCCGAAGTTTTGTCAGTTGTTCTAACTTGTCCCCTCGCTCCCTAAAATAGAACAAATATAGGTAACCTGGTTTCTGACAAGTCAGTGGCTGTAGATTTGTAAAAGAGAATAAAATCTGGGTCAAGGGAAGAGTATTGGCCTGGAATAGATGTTGGAGTTGTAACGGAGACACTTGAAAGCGCAGTAAAACTTGTGGAAGAGATGGGCAGGCAAAATATCAAGGTTAGCAGATATCAGCAGATCAGTCTAGGAACACAGCCTTGAGTGTTATACTTGAATTATTTCAATCTAGGAAATAATAACTTCTCATCTCTGCATTTATCCATGTTTCACAAGAGAAAGGACTAAAAATTTATCATTTAGGTAACTTTTTTTTTCTTCTAAACCACATGCTAAATACCTACGATCTTTTATAAGTTTGGACACAGCATTTTTTTCCAAGGATCTTGTTGTTCAGAGAAAAATAACCAAAACGATAACGAAAGTAGGGGCACAAGCATACTTTATTACTATCAACTAAGTTAATCTGTTTTTATATAAATAGATATTTGGTGGATTAATTGTTTCATGCAAACTTTGCTTGAGGAATTAAAAGGAGCAGCAGTCATTGACTGTTTCCTTGAAAGGAGATAGAATACAATGAAAATTAAAAAGAAACCCTACATTTCATTATAATCCATATTTCTCTGTCTTCTGGCAAGCCTTATTATACAGACCTAGCTGTCGAGAGAAGGAAAAATACTTTCAAAACTGCTGTTCGGCGCTTGAACATAGAATGGAATCCTTCTTGTCATGCTGCTCTACTGCATAGTTTTGGTGTTCGTGACCGTGCTAATCTACATAAAATTTACATGACATGTAACAAAATATATGATTTGCATAAGAACTGGTTTTCTGCAAGTCTCAAATGGCACTAAGCTCTAAAAAAATGCTACCACTAGGTGTCTCATTGGTTTCAATGTTCTCCAATCTAAGAGCAAGAAATGCTCAACAAAATTTAACAAAAATATAGTTAATTACCACTGACATTCCGTCCTTCATTACACGAGCACACCCTGAATTTAATCACATGCATTATTGTAATCAAGCTGTCAATCAGATTTTGAAATATTTCATTTTTTGACATAATTACAGCAGAATCCCTACAGCCCATCTAGAACATGGATATGGCAAGATTGATATTGTGTTACAAAATGTGATCTGACAAAAAAAAATTGATGCTTCTGTGCAAAAAATTAAAGAAACATCAAACTGCTAATGCATTTACCCTGCAAATGTGTTGCATGGGGTAGATTGCCCATTCACTGTTCATGTGCTTTAAATGCCTAAATGTTGTCTGTGTCATTTTTATTTTTGTTTAAAAATCTATAGCTTTAATTTTCTTAATTGGAACCAACTGTATGGAGAAGTTTTCTGCTTTTAGGCTTACAGCAAAAGATATAGGGAAACAGTCAGAGGAGAACGAGGATGCCAGGGAGAGAGTTGGGCTCATGTTGAAATTCCTCTGAGACAATCCCATCAATGAAAAGCCACAAAACTAGTGGGCTGTTTGATTGGCATTTGCAAACAGCTCATTGATAAGACATCCCTAGTACATATTGATATATTTTTCAAAAAAGTCCTGTTTCTGCTTTTTGGTGTGTGTTGGGGAAGATATTTTTATGTTAAAACTTCAATACACAAGAGATGCATGTAGAGGTGGAAGGCTCTCTAGATGGAGATCCATCTGTCTGCACTTACAAGGTTGCCCCGAACACATATGTTACAAACTTCAGCCTGGCTCAGGTGAGTGTTAGTCAAATGCAGTGTCTCTCTCTCACTTTTGGGACAGCAGTTTGTATTTTAACCAAGAAGGTAATTTTTACCATCTGATGACTATTTCATGGCCTCTGTGAAGAGTTTGCAGACCTCAGCCTGATTTTATGGAGACAGATGTCCCCCTTCACAAAAACAACTGTCAAAATTGGCAGTACTTGTCACACACTCTGGCAACAGCACAGGCTCAGAATGAATGGATGGGAGACAGGAGAGTATCCTCCTCGCAACAGGGAGGCAGGTAAAGATTGGGGAATGTTTGTATTATGACCAAGAGTGATTCATTTTCAGCATGCAGCACCATTAATGCAGTTATCTTTTATGTGACCAGGGCTCTTTGCTTAAAGGTTACTTGTTTGGATATTTGTAGACAGGTGCTTCACTACAATAACTTGATCCAAATGTGCTTGGATAACTTAGAAAAATCTCTAGTCTGATAGTAAATTAATAATTTCTTTCTTTCCAATGGCAGATGAGCAAACGTATTTTTTCACTGGAGAGATACGCAAGGCTTTTAAGAAGTCGTAGAAGCACGCATCTAGCTTCATACACAATCTCAGCACTTTTCCACCCTCAGCTTCAGGAGACACACTAACTCTGCTCCTTCTCTCCATCTTCTTTCTGTCCTCAGGGTCTCATTTGCTTATTTTCCATATCGCTGGCACTGGCCCTGTTATTCAGAGAACTACTGTTTTACTTGTGTATTATCTCACCTCCTAAGACCTCTCTTTTTAAGATCTGTTTTTTCAAGTTAAGTTGCCGTATTTTCATGCAGACATCTGCTGAAAGCATTGAATTAATTAATGTAGTAGTAGCAACTGGGAAAATATGATTAATCTGTTTTGTCCTCTGCCACAGTGAAATTTTCAGGGCAGAGAAAAATAGTATAGAATCTGATGAGATCTCTGTTTTACGATTTGTTCTTGGGGAATAGGTTAAATTTCTTCCTTTTCCTTTCATTCCTCTACCTCTTCTTTCCCTTCACATATTTGAACCTGACTCCATTCACACATATGAAAGATAACCTTGTATGTCTCATGGTGGAGGTGAGGAGTTCTGCATTCCCTGCAGACTGTCTGCTTTTTGACAGGAGATGCCAAGCTTTGTCCCTCCCCAGCTGCCTATAGCAGTCAATTGCAGCACTCTAGGAAGAAACTGTTTACCACCTATTGTCGAAACAGCTAATTTTTTTCAGTAGAGACGTGACTTTGAAGATATTTAAATGGTATTAAAGCTGTATCAATGATATAAATAAAGAAGCAAGTTCAGCAGTTTTTATGACACCATATACTGACAGTATTCTAAACTGTCCACTAAACATTTTTCATTTGCCCCGGAATATCAACATACTGACTGCAATATTTCTATCAGTGTTCTTTTACTTGCTAATAATCAAATTGCAGCCATCAACCTTTTCATCTAGAACTACTTGCTCCAAAAAGTAAGCACAGCCGTTTGAAACAATTTTGTAGCTATGTCGGATGGAATGTAAGTTTTAAATTGTTGAATTGTAAGACTGCCACCTCGTAAACATATTATAATGTATATTGGTCTATTTTGGTGAACAGCTGAATAATAATGTACTTTAAAAACAGTTTGAAATGCATCTTCTAAGATATAAAGCAGAGAGGGTGACTAATATGAGAACATGGCATTTCACTACAAACCTAATGAAAGCTTGTGAAAACTGCAGTATCTCATCACCACACTGGCTACATTGGCTGCAATACAGTCAATACTATATTGACTGCTAGAAAGGCTATAAGTATAAAACATTCCATCTCTCCTGATGAAAGTAACTGAGCTGGGCTAAAATTGATGGGTAAGAGAGTGAATCTTCCTGTTTCATGAATGTTATATATCTTATTCTTGAATATTTCTTAGAATTGTGTCCTGATTCCTTGACCAAAGTAAACTTTTCTTTTCCTTCACTTTCAAAGAGCCTTTTGAGAATGATCATTAAAGGATGAGCGTATTTTTAATACATAATTTATCTGCAGATCCCCAAAATAGACCCTTCTTTGACTGCCTTTCTAGTTCAGAAAACTCGAAAGGGTACAACTACTTTTAAAAGGATTAGATTGCCTGATCAGGTGTTTTGCCCTTTTTATTAAGTCATTTCTTTAAAGTTCAAAGTGTTTGATGAAAGTGTTTGCTGTTTACTTGGCTTTTCATAACTTGTGCATGAGCCAGCCTTCCAAGCAGAGGGAGACTTTTGCCTGGCTCAGGAATGAAAACATCCGTCCCTTTTGCTCAACCCTATGTGCAGACAAAGCTGAACTAGCCCAGAGTGCACATTCCATCTCTTTCTCATACAGACTGTAATTCAAGCATTTGTTTTGGGATGAAAATCTCCTTCTCTGTAGTCACCTATCATGGAGTGCCTATTCACCATAGATGCTACATTGCCTCTAATCCTTAATCAAGGCCCTCAGCACAGAGGACCAACACTCACACTCCAGCCGCCAAAAAAACAAGCACAACTGTTCCAAAAATTTAAAAAATATCCTATAAAACCAGCTAAAGATACACTTACTACCATTTCAACATTCATATCTTCATGCGGTAGTTTAGATTAAGCTCAAAATGTAATTGTTTAGTGACCAATTTATGTGCATTATGGAAGAGGGAAATACTATGTTTGGCAATGTTCAGAATGAACTGTAAGAGAAATTTCTCTTATAAAAAGAATCAAAAAGGGAAATCTTAGCCATGAAAGTTTGCCATTTTCATGTGCGGTTGGTCAGATAAAACAACCTTTTCCTGAAAATGTTGTTTGTCACATTTGCAGAGCAATGGAATTCCAGACTCTGGAATTTCCAGAGAGTGTATTGGAAATATTAATTCTGTTATATCACCCTTGAATCATAAATGTGAATGAAACTAAGAGGTATGCGTGTGTAAGATATCCTGAAAAACATTTATACCTGGTGTTTTGAACAAGTCAGAAATTGTGAACATTTAATTCACTTAACAGGTATAAAATGTGGGTAGTATTTAAAGTTTTATTACTTATCAAGATTCTAATTTATTATGGATTAAATCTTTAATCACTAAACCCTCAAAAGATGGAAAGTATAAAAGACAGGAAGGACATATGGGTAATTTTCTTCACAGAATGACATATTTAAGTCACAGCCTCAAGGTTGTTGGTTTATTTTTGCCCCAATGGAAAGCCAAGCATATGATAAAGGATGCAGATTATTATAAATATCTGGAAAAAAAGTTCCTTACAAAACCCCATTTTTAAATTAAGGGGTTTTTTTTCAATTTAACAACACAGCGTAATGCAAATCAACCAGTCTGCTCTCATGTGGTCATTTTTACCAGGGCAACGTGAGCCTGGGTTGAATATGAATCATTCAAGGTGTGGTCTAATAGTTTTTTATTCACCTTTGATTCATTGTGAATTTATATCTCACATCAATATTAATCTGTAAAATATTTAAGGACATTTATAAAGTAGTCAGAACATTAAAACACAAACAAAATCAAAACCATCATGAGAAATATATGCACAGAAATATTCAGAAAACCCATAGAATATGTTCCAAGAAAGAACCAGAAGGGACATTTGTGTAGGAATAAAAGAAGCCTGGGGATTTAACAGATGAGTGACAGAGATGACAGCAGGTTGGAGTGGGCAGCTGAGGGGTTTGGTCTGGTGGCAAGGAGAAAAGATTTGCACCTGGTGTTCTGGGCACAAAAGTTGTTGGGAAATAGGTAAAGCAGAAAGAGGGCAGAGAGTCCAGACAGAAAAGGGCAAGGAGAACCAAATTGGAGTTTCCAGAGAGAAGACCTAGCCAACTGGAAAAACTTTTCAAATCAGCACTGATTAGAAAAGAAAAGGACAACTAGGGGCTGGAGAAAGGAGGAAAAGAAGATATATCTGTTGCAAAGACCTCCACTACTCTAGTTAAAGTTAGCATTTTCCAGCTGAGGAAAGAGGGAAACTAGAGCAGACAAGGCAGCAGGTAGAAGATACTTGCCAGCTTCAAGTTCTCAGCCAAGTTTGTTTAGCACGGCCGCACATGCTGTACTTGGCACCTGCCAAGTTGACCGTTTACAATGGCTCAGAATTTTATTTGTTCCTTTTACACTACATGAAATGATCCTGGGTCATTTGCAGTCAATATGTAGTTTAGAATGTGATATGATAAAAATGAGTATCTGGAAAAACTATGAATTGTTCAAGTAAAATTAGGAATGTATTGAGGAGCAGCTTTTTGCCTGCTATTGTGCAGCTCTGCCAATGCACTTCAGGCTTGACTTGCAATACCCTGCATAAAATTTCAGTTCTGTCTCTCTTCAGAGCAATGACTCAGTCATGCTGAACCATGCCACCTCTGTGTCAGAATATAGTGTGCTGTATCAGTTCTATAACCTTTATGACTCAGAATCCAACACAGTTATAGCACAAAACAGAGCAACTCCAAAAGCGTATTTATAATGCAGACAATTTGATATGTATCGTCATTCAATGAATAGTTGAAGTTTCAGGCTGGTACCCAGACCTGCATCTTAAATAAAGGATTGTATTTTATTAACAAGCTGCATCATGTATTTCAAGATCCATGAGGGAGGACAGGAAAAGGTGACGTTTGGTTTCTTTTTACTGCCATCATTACTAACCAAAACACATTGGACTGGACCTGGTGCATGGATGGCTTCATTTTCTAATCATAGGCTGCATTTGTACTATTGACCTGCATCAAGACTGGTAGGAAACCAATGATTGCCAGCTTATGTAAGCAGATGCAAATAGTTTGGTTGTTTCAGTACACTTCCTACAGAAAAACATGGTACGAACAACAAAAAACAGCTCTATCAGTTTTGGAATCATTGTTGCAGTCTGAATAGCAGCAAAGGGTTAGACTTTATCTAATATTATCCATTATCTAATAATATCTGGGAACTATTCTGAAGCATCTATCTACTTGCAGGTTTCATTTCACACAGAGACAGATGCTCCAGCGTACACCAAACTTGGTTCCAGTCTGTTTATGCCAATGGTAAGGAGCAGCCACGACAACATGTTTCTTAATAAGTCTGAGAGCAGACAAATTATGAGCAATCGAGTTATGACCAAGTTAGTGTTTGCCTACTATTCCACTGTTCTTGATTCCTTAGTATCAAAAAGCAAATTTGGCTGCCCAAAGCCATTTCTGCTCTCCATGGAGACTACTTTATGTCTGTCTTTTCCAGGGGGCTTTGAAAGTGGTGTTACAGAGTTGTAGGCAAAGGGCACTTCACAGTTTTCAATAATATGACCATCACGGCTGCTCTGATCATATTTTTAGCAAAACATGTTCAGATCCTTCGTGAGAAATAGTTTCTTCACAAACTGAATAACTGAGTTTAACTTATACTGCTAACAGAGATCTCTTTTGTGTCACATTGAGCCATCCAGTGGCACAGGCTGAAAAGACTACTACATATACATGTGAATGCATTTCTCCAGTGCTTTTCCTTGTAGGAGAGACATATTAGTGTCTACAAAGAACAAAAACAAATCCAAAACCAAACAAACAAAACCAACAAAAATGAAAGCAAAAACAAACCAACACAAACACCCCAAAAACCTCCCACAACCCACAACAAAATAACCCAAAATAAACAAATTAAAAAAGGCAACAAGAAAGTATCTGTTTAGTGATAGTAACTGCAAAGAGATAAAGACAATGAACATTTCTAATCACTTAAGGTCAGACAGAAGTAATCTCTTGGCATTGATTTAATAGTGAATAGGGGAAAAAGAAAGAAAACAATGAAAAATACCAAAAAGTAAAAGTTTCAAACTCAGTGTTTGGGCTGCACATCTGCCCTTAACTCACTCTGTTACACATCTATGTTTTTCTACATAGAGTATTTAAAATCAGATCCCAGTCTTTGGTCACCTGCAAATTTTTATTGTAAGATCTTCATTTCACTAATGTACTCCACATCAACTCACTTTTGTCAGTGCCAGAGTCTTGTGACTGCAAAAACATAGTTTGGCATTTAAAATAGATAAGTATCTATACATAGCAAAACAGACCCAGCCATTAAGGGCTTAAGCAAGCAAATGAATAAGTATAGTAGTGTGAATTTTTTATAATTTTTAATTTTTTTAAGATTGTGAGAATTTAAATGCTGAATAATGGTCCTGCAGTGGTTGTGTGTAGAGCTTGGTTTGGCATGGGCAATGAAGAAAGATCATTAACAAATGAAATAGGGAGCACCTCAGGGGACACTCCTACAGACAGTCTGTCACCCACTGATTTTAACATTTCATTTCAGAATTTCATAACATACCAATTTCGGAATGCCTAAATAAAACTAGCCTTTTTTCACTGAATCAACATGCATCAGCTTTTAGTGATAAATTTAAGGCTGTAACAACATTCCTCTTCCTAAACTTTGAGGGGAAAGAATAACAGAAAAATGGCCAGAAATTACATTCGTGGTTCCAGCAATCAACAAATTATCTAGGAAAAGTAAACAATATTAATATCAATATTTAACTCATCACTGATGCACTGGAAGCAATAGTAAGGCCTTTTAAAAAGATATGCATGAAACAACAATATTTTGCACTAACTTAGTGAAGGACAGGACTGAAATTCTTTGGTGTCCCTGGTTAATAAGGAAATGCTTCACTGATCACAAAAGCAATGGAAGTCTTCTATCATTCTAGTAAAATTTATGACATGTAAGTCAGTAAGAACCATTGTAGACTTCATGGGACTCCCTACTGTCAAATAGATCATTGCAGAATCTAGGTATAGCTACTTTAGGATGTCATATAGAATGAAAAGTGTTCTGTTCTGGAAACAAACTAAGCACTAGTCAATGTTTCCCTTTCTAAAGTAGCTGCATCAGGTCAGCTCAAAGTCCAGATGATGGAGCAGGTGTACTCCATGTCACAATATGCAGCCCTGATGTATGTTTTTTTCTTACCAAGGCCACCAGGGTTTGTAAGAGATCAGTAGCATAGATATATGTCAGGATTTCAAGATTTTGTCTGCCAAAAAATAAACATAGATACGTGGTTTTGGAGTAATCATTAGCTGCTTGGAAATTTGAACTGTTGTGCAAATGTGGGAGCTGCCTTCGTTACTGATATCATTGAACTTTTCATCAAGGGGTTTAGTGGACCAGCAGTTTCTCTGCTTCACAAATAATTCAACACAGTTGTAGTAAGCTTAGCTGTGTTCTGCAGCAGGTGGGCAGGATGAGACTGTAAACCATCTGTCCATTCATCTATCTTAGATACATATCTCTGTTTCAATAATACTCAGAAGTCATTTCATTAGATGACTGATAAAATCATCTCCATTTATACATGGGGAATGAAAGGCACAGAGTCCTTCTGTGATTTCTTCAGACTGGGGCTCAAGTCTGTAGTGTCCATTCTTTTTGCAATAGTGCTCCACTCACTGGAAAATCTTCCTGCATCCTCTGCAGCATCTCTTCCTTTCTGAGGCTTCCCACCTAGCTGTTTGTAGACTGTAGACAGAGCGAGTCGGTTTACAAAGAAAGAGAGTGGTGTGGTTTGATCTCTTCCTGTTTATTCCCTTTATTCAGGCTATTCAGCACGTAAGGTATTCAGAAATACCTTAATGTAAATGGACTGATCCAGTCTCTCAGTTTCATAGTTGCACTATTCACATTTCAGTGTAATCTTACCATTACCCGTAGTATTGCAATGAACTACACTGACATAGCATACAGTATCCTGGGGTGATATTAACTGTGGACTGTGTCAATCTAAAGTGAAACATCAGGGGGTTCATGTTCCCTCTAGCATGGGAAAAGACAGTTTTGCAAAAGGTTGTTGAGCTCATGTCAAAGAGCAGATAGCAGTGCCAGGAGTGGGAGGTGTGACTGCATGGAGGAGATCCAAGCACGGGCAACTGCTCCCTGGGGCTGCAGAGTCTGAGACCGGGGCCGAGGCACCCTCCTTCCGCAAGGGCTGGTGGAGCTGTGTTGAGGCTTCTAGTGCAAACAGCCTTGAAGGCTATGACTGTGCAGACAAGTAGCCCTTCTGTGCCTCTGCAGAAGAGAATTTCTAAGGGCCGAGTCATATGTTGTTTTAATTTTAAATTACCGTCAATATTCCCTACCTGGTTTGAAAGCAGTAAGACATGGGCAAAAGGAGAATCTTTTCAGTAATGCTTACTGTCAAGTACATATTTATACAAAGAATTGCAAAATTTCCATGGAGCTGTGCATGTGCGGGCAAGGTCTTATTGGGAAGCTATCCCGTCTGCAAGCAACTGACTGTGCAATCAGAACAGAAGCAGTCAACTGAGAAGCTGCACCTCCTCTGATTAGCAGTGCCGAATACGATCCTCTTCCTGATCAGATCACCAGTGCATGTTGTGTCTCTGCCTTTCCCATAGACACTGTTAATGTGCTAAGGTGAGGAACATGGTTGTCTTATTTGCTAGAAACCTTGCAAACAGAAAAATGATTAAACCCCAGAGGATAGGCACTAGGCTGAGACCTGCAACCCTGTTAATTGCTTAATACAGTATCATGTGTAACAGATTCTCTCTGCCATGGTAAGGGGCTATCTTTGCTTGGGCACTTAGCCCAGTAGAAAACGCAAGCTGGTTCAGCTTCGCAGGGCCCATGGTACAGTGCAGGGAGCCTTCAAATTCTCGAGAGAGATTCCTTCCAAAGTTTCTGGCTGTATTGTGAACCAGAGGAAAGTTTCTGACAGGAATTTCCAATTAATAGAAGGGGCTACAGATTTCCAAATGGACAGTGGTCAGTGACCACTCGCTCACACGCTGCAACAACAATTGTGGTTGAAGTACAGAATTGATCTCTAAATTGTGAGAGATTCCAAGGGTGCAAAACCTACCACTGGCAGCGCCAGGGACCTGTTCAAGGCCTCTCTTTTACTTAAACCTATGCACCCTGGTAATTCACAGTAAAACCTGTTGCCTGGCCCCAGCCTATTAACACATTTCCTAGCCATTGCCCAGACTCCTCACTGTACATGCAGAAATCGTGGCACGTTCACACAGTGTAAAACGCCTTTATTTTTGGCACAAAAACGACGGCGCTTTGTTGTTCTCAAAGCAGCACAAACACATCGTGTTAGCAGGGAAGTCAACCAAGTGACTCCTGGGCCGAGGGTGCATCCGGAGCTGCAGGCACCGGCATTCCCTGAGAGGTGCGAACCACTCGCATCCCCACGGCACAGCAGAGAGCGAGTGAAAAGCGGGATGAAGAGGGCTGGTGCACACCTCGGTCTGCCGGCAGCCTCGCCGAGCTGGTGCCGGAGCAGCGGCACACTGAAACCCGCGGCTGCAGCGCTGCAAACGCTCCGTCCTCCTGCTGGGAGCGTTCTGCTTCTGCTGTCAGCCTTGGGACTGGAGCGAAATTAAATTAAGCTCTCCTCCCAGCGAGCGGGAAGGTGAGGCAAACTTTGGGCTGGAAATCGGATATCATGCAAAGCTCTTGCTTGCGGATGTGTTACGCACAGGCACACACAGGCAAAGTCACACTCACCTGGGGGTCACGCAGCAGTAACACCGACGCTCCATCTGCTTACCAAGAAAGCCAACATAGTGTTAAAAAGCAGCCAGGATGTTCAGACCAGATTGGACTTTAGACAGGAAATTATCTTTTCAAATTTTGGTTGAGCGATAAGAAGCTTTTAAAACTAAAGAAATGAATGATGTATGCAAAGCTGTACTTGAAATGATTCTGGTGTTGCAAATTGCCATGCTCTTACTGTGGAGCTGATGAAAATAAATGAAGCTCTGCGTTGCTGGGCTTTTTCCTCCCCCTTCTAATAAATGAAATGAAAAAGCCCCATTATTGTGCCACCTGCTTCAAATTCCTAATTGTGGTAACTGAATTCTGAAATTATTTGTTAGCTGTGTAATATCACAGGCATTAAAAAATACTGAGAGGCTATTAAGTTCTTTAAAACCCAGCACTGGATGAAAAGGTGCAGCTATCTTCAGATTTTATTTCCATGAAATAACTTTTCCAGTAGAGAAACATGCTCAAATCCTACAAGTGCATCCTGAAAAAATCTCTATTAATTTACCAGTTAGAGAAGCTGCAAAGTAAGGACCCAGAAAAGGTCCATTGACATATTTGAATATTTTTAAAGAGTGCTGTATGCCATTCTGTTCCTATTTTTGTAGTATAGGAATATAAACATTTCAGAAGACAATAGAAATCACATGAAATCCAAATGTAATATATTTCTAATGAACAGAGAGGTGTGTGTACATATGGATCTCTGAAGTGTCTGTAACCACGGAATATTGGTGTATGCCTGAACTATTGCTGCATGTGTGTATAAAGCATCTCATTTGATTCCTAAAATTTGGGTTCTCATTTTAATAATGTTCCAACTTAGATATCTGTATATTAGATATTTTACAAGTAAAAAAATAATTACCAGGACAAGCTAGAAAAGTTGTTCTTGAAATATTTTGTCAATATAAATAATTTTTCTAGATATCCGAATCCATTGTTCTTTTTAATGTGAAAGGACTGGAATCTGTTAAACAGATCTGCAAAAAGTTGTTCCACACGTGTCCTACATAGTATTTTTTTACACAATTACATATATGGGTAATATATGCATATATATATTTATATATATACACATCCAAAAATTTCTAGGTAAGATGCAGCCCTTTCCCTTAGATTAATTTCTGATATGTAAGATCCCAATATAGAAATGAATAAAGGGTTAAAATAACAATCTCAGAATTCAAGTCAGCTGTGACAGTATTCAGCACATTGAACTGCTGAAATCTACGTGAAATGAGACATCCCTTTGCCCATCGAACCAAATTAACTGGTTTGTTATTACCTTGCATAAGCAGCATTTTAGAGGACCAGGGCTATATCACCTCACACTTATTACCAGGCAGCTCTTGCAAAAGCTCACCCACTTGCTGCCTTCCCCACTTCCCAGCTCTGGAGGCAGAAGTTACCGAGCAGCCTCAGAACAAATCCCTGTAATAACAATTCTTTCTCAGCTTCACACACAAAGGTGTCCTGTTGGCAGCAAAACCTGGCTTCATCAAACAAGAGGCTATTTTAAACACAAGTGCAAACATTTGTAATCTGAATATTTTAAAAAGAAACAACAGAACAAGAAGGGAACAAGCAAAGAGCTTTGTTGATAAAAGTGAGTTTAGCTAAAAAAGTTAACTCTAAATTGATTAAAAGAGAGAGTAATTGCAAGTGGAATTCAGCAGATGCTGTTTAAATAACATTGTTAAAAGGCTGCAAACAAGGAACAAATACAGATCTTGTAGGGATTTAGAGGAAATTAAAAGTCACATATTCTCAGTTAATTTATTTGATTATTTTACTTCCTTTGTCATACACAGATTGACAAACTCAAAGTTGTGTTTTGATTGAAATTTATAATTATATCATGCTTAATTTGTACATACATATTTTAGCTCTTGACTTGCTTGCAAACTAGTTACGTATTACCATTGCTGATTTGATTATGTGCTGGTTGTACTTTACAAAGAGCCCGGACCAAGGTGCTGGCAAATCATGCCTGGCTTAGAAGCCGTGCTGCTACACTGTGTGCTTGGCCATCTAGGCCATATGCTGTTATTCCTGCCCCTCGGTTGGATAATGTCCTCCACCACAAAGAACTCCCAAAATGGCCACACAAAGATCTATGCACTTTGACTTGCTGGAGCTGAAGATTTCCACGTATCCACATCTAGAGATACCGTCCTATATTAATTTTCAAGTAACATTTTCAAACAAAATTTCAGTGAGGAAGTGTTTGTGAAAAACGTACAGAAGAGGGCAAAAATGTAAGTGATCCTAGTCTTGTGGCTCTTACACAAAAAAATGCTTGTGAGTATTTCTCTGAAACTAACCACATCTTGTTTGTAATATACTGCATGGTATTAGAAAGAGAATATTTAAAAATACAGGCTCACATCTGCAGAAAGAGCAGCGCTAATTATGAGAAAACATAGAAAATGGACATAAAATGCTATAATATATGCAGAGGGTTTTTTTTAACTCCTCTAAAAGTAAAGGGAATAAAAAACTGGTAAAAGGGGAATAAACCAAGCACTAAATATAAACATGCGTGACTATCTGTCTTGAGTATCTTATTTAGATTTTTCAGCTATTTATTGTCTGTTAATTTCCTGTGTTCCTGTTTTTCTATTGAAGCATCAAACACCAAAGCACAAACCTTCAAACTGCCTCTGCATGTTTAGTAAATATGTACACACACACTTTCTATACCTTTAGTTAGATGCTAAAGGTATGTGTCCTGAAATAACTACATTTTGAAGAGTGACTAACACAAATCAGCAGTCTTTTTTAATTCATCTCGTGTAAAAGCCAAACTTTTCTTAACATGATTTCCTTCAGTCTTTTGTAATGAACTTCACCAGAAAGCTGTAGGTAGCAAGTTTCATCTATAAATCTAAGGCTCAATATGATTTTTTTGTATTAAAAATAAAGGGAAAAAGCAGGGGAAATATTTTGAAAGTCAATTAAAATTTTGTGTACGTTTTCATTTTTTAATGATAAATTAAGTTACTAATTTTGTCCGTGCTCTTTGTAGACACTGCAGGTTTAATTGCTAATTGTTAACTGCGAATGAATACATTTGCATATTAATTAGCTCCCAATTTACATTTTTAATTTGCTTCCTTCAAAAGGTGCAAGATAAAAGGTCGTGTTATTTTAAATAATTTATGCTTTATTGCATGAAATACGCTAATATGAAATGTGCCTACTAATTTTAACCCCTTTTCTAAGAAGCAAAGTGAAGAACATTAAAAAGAAAGACAAATCTGGGGGTGTTTTGAAAAACAACATTATGCCATGTTGTTCTTCAGCATTAGAACTTGCTTTTTTCCTGAAGCCCAATCTGGTTGAAAATTAATGCATTCTTTCCTCCACCATCAGTTTAAAAAGTGATAGGATATTTGAAGAACAAAACAGCTGCCGAAGGGGGATTGATTGTTGTTGTTTCCTGCAGAGGATTAACAAAAAAGGTTCTTTCACTCCATCCCCCTCCTCATCCCTCACCCCAATATATTTTCCAAGGAAGTGAAAGCATATACAGGAAAAGGATAATTTCCCAAAAGCATCTTGCTTACGAGGAAAAAAGCCTCCACATTTTTAAATGACTATGTGTACTTAACATATCAGGCTTTTGATTTTAATAGTCAACAAAAATAATCAAACAGGAGAAAGATGTCCCACCTTTCATACTCACAATAAGATAAGCTTAAGGAAGAAAATTCTATTTGTTTGTTTATTTTATATGACCTCTAGGATCTTCTTAGAGGGGAGTTTCAACACTAAACATATCAATACAAATATGGCTAGGCAAAGATGTTATTACTAGTGATCCTACTGTTTCATAAGAAAGTGTCAAATAGGAGCCTAAAAACTCAGAGGCACAGAGCTGATCACATATTACTACTGATTACATAAATATCTTTTATTTTGATTTCCTTTTGTGTGCTACAGCAAATTCGCTCCGGAGAGGGCTGTGCTTAGTAAGGCTTTTGTTGCCATAATTGTTGTACAAGTACAAAAGAATACTATTACTTGTATAATGTCACAGAAAAAAGTAATATTCATACTTAGCCTGAGAAATAATCTTTCTTGTTAGGTAAAAAACAGGTATACAGCCTGAACACTGTAAGGCCTTCAAGTGCCTTGAACCTGAAAAGAAGTTGTGTATTGTGCTGTCTCCAGAACCATTTTTAAAAAACACTGCTAATTGTGACAAATACGTATATACATGAGAGGTAGTTGTGTCCTACACAGCAGAAGGAGATATAAGAAGCTTTAGGAACCAAATTTGCAGCATAATGGAAAATACCTATTTCTCTCAGCCTCCTAACAAGAATCCCTTTTCCTTTCCAGATTAAAAAGTCTTCCACCCATATTCAGTAAGGAAGCTTTGATTAGATTTCCTGTAGCACATGAACTGCATTAGACAGTTTTAAACAGAACTTGTGATTTGGGTTGCTTGACAACTATAAAAAAAATCTTTTTAGTTCTACCATGCACAAAACACTGGGAGAAACAAAAACAATGGAGTATTTTTCCCTCTAGATATGCCAGCTCCGTAATCAGATCTTCAACTGTATTAGTACAATTCTTGAATTTGTGGAGGTCTCTTTCCTTATATCTGCACTAGCATAAGTAAAGCACTGTCAATTCATCTATTTAGAGCAATCAAGGTAACTATAAAGCACCATCAATATTTTTCATTTCAGATGACACTGACATTACATGAAAACAACCAAGGCCATCAAAACCTATCAGATTCCAGCAATCATAATCTACTAAAGAAGGTAAGATTCTAATAACAAACTGCAGATAGCTGGAAAGAAATTGCCTCTGATAAGGAAGGGAGGAAAGGAAGAAGAGAAAGGGAAGAAAAGAAGACGAGAGCTGGGTTAACAAATATCAGTTACTTGGATACAGCTGATAGGGACTTTTCGTAGAGTACATGAAGCATGTAGTGAAGTTACGAGCACTGTGATTTCAGAAAATCTCTGAGAACATTATCCTTTTATATGTCTTGTTCTCATCATATCAGCATGATTGATGCTTCAGTGCATTGTACATAACACAATGCTTCCAAAAATCAAAAATCAAAGACTAACTGTAATTCTTTTAGATTTGTTCTTTTACCTTGATCATAGGTACAAAAAAAAATAATTCTGAGACACACAAAAATGTACAAAACTCTAACTACAGAAAAATAGCACAGTGCTCTTTGCCACTGTTTACTTTTGAAGTTTTCCTACACAAGCACTGAATTTAGCAGTCAACTTTAGTTAATAAAGCTACTAATAAACAGCATAAATGATGCAGCTATGGATTTGTGCATGCAAGGATAATCTATGACATCCATCCTGATTTAGCTTAGAGTAGTAGTCAAAACATTTTTGCTTCTTGCAGGTCATGCTGATCTGTGCCATAATTTGAATTCTCAAGCTGTTATCCATGCATCATTCCTAAAAACTTTCCAAAATAGAAAATAATTTCCACTTCTTTAATTAAAACAAGACGCTACAGTGTGCACTTGGCTGAGTCCTGAGTTACCGCTGGGGAGAAACTTGAGTTTAGAGACCCGATCCTCAGCTGAAATTAATGGGGCTATCCCAATTTACCTAACTGAAGGTATAGTCCTTTTGTATTTCTAGCTTTAAGCATTGCCAACTGTTTTCAAATACACCTGAAGTGCCCGAATGTCGTTATTACTAATTGACGTCTATACAGCACCTTTGATGCAGATGGGTATAATGCTCTTTACATATTTTTTCTGCAGGATTCCACCCAAAGGAGCACTAGACTTACGGAATGTCACCAAAAATAGCATAGTGAAGAGAAGGAACAGCATATCTTGAAAGAGAAAGTGCATCTGGCTCAGTGAATTTTTGCACAGTGTTTGCAAATGCAACTGGTTCTGGAGTAGAACAAGGTAGCAGTTCAACAGTATCCACGTGCAACTGAACAAGTTGTGCATGGTGATAATTCCTTGACTTTACTTATGACAAACAGTAATTACCTTGTGGTTATGTAAATATATTCTTACCCAGGTAACATTTTTCATTGCCTGTATCACAGACAGGAGCTCTGTAGCTGAGAAATATGCACAATTAGTGGGGAAAAAAGTTTATAAATTATGATAAAGAGCTTCTAAGATTTAGCATGTCACAAAACCTCCCAGTGTTTCTCCCAGTTTCTAGCTAGCTATGTAGTTAATCAAGCAATAATTGATCTGTAACAAAGCTACAAGGCAGGCTGCAATATGATGAGAGTGAGACTTTTTGCTGAGGAAGACTGTTCTGTCATGGGATAGATGTTCTTCATCTTAAACAAGAATGGTTATGTCCATTTGCCATTCAATTCATCCAGAGAGCCATTAGCGGTATGATCCAAGAGGTGCCCTCCTGAAGAGGTACTTCTCCATATGGAGAAGCAGTAATCACTTGAGAGATTTACAGATGAAAGCCAGAGCCTGAGCTGGTGCCAGCCACAGTTTTAGAGAGAAGAGTGGTAGTAGAGAGCCCTGCTACATGTTCTACAGTTGTCCTGGTGAAGCACTGTGTTCTGCAGAGCCATAATCTCTATGTTGTATGCAAAGTTAACAAAGTAATAATAAGTAATCGTAATCCTCTTGATATTTGATAGACATTAGTTTCAGTGGCTGTACCCTCATCCCTGGTGGAAGAGGTGCAGCCTTTTGGTAGTGTTCTGGGTATGTCTGTATGTACTAGTGCTAATGCTGCTGCACTGTGGGCACCAGCATAAGCACAGTCCTCTACACGACCTAAGGAAGTCCAGCAATGAATGCAGCATAGCAGTCCAGAGACAGCTCAGAGCTGTAATCTCCAGATCCCACATAAGCATTTGGCCTGACTTGCTGTGTGGAGGGTCTAGTAAACCCTCACAGTGTTCTCCCACACTTGTTTAGCTGTGTAAAAAGGCTAGCAACATTTTGTGGTCATTTTAGCAGAAGCTGCAGAGATGAAGTAATGTGATGACTGAGATTTGACACCTGTGCTATGACTGAAAGCCAGAGATCAAGAAGTGAAACATGTAACAGTCAAGACAAGGGACATGAGCAGTGCAGAGAAGAAACTGTAAGACATGAAATGAAAATTATTTCAAAGCTGATTATTTCTAGTGCTATTTTATTTTTGTGATATATAAATGGAGCCTGACATTTTAGAATACACTCCTCACACTGTGACAGTAATGGCTGTCAGAGTGTGCAGCTGACTATTTTCTATCTATCAGACCTCCATAGCACCTGAGACTATTTTAAAAGGCCCATTGTGGTATATAAATGTGGGACACGTCTTATGAAATGGTGGACTAGCCCTGAGAAATTGTTTGATAATTGTGATTTGTGCCAAAGAATCAGTGATCAGTAAAGTACTATTTTCTTTGGCGAACTGTCGCTTGCTCCAGCACGCTTCTGTGACACTGAGGCAAGTTTACCTCCTTGTGAAAGACTTTTTTCAAATACTTCCCAGAACTCAGAAAGAGCATTACTTCTAACAAAATGCTCAATGATATTGAAAGTAGGAAGCCTGGTTCTCCTTATGCTGAGTTGAGTCTCAGGATTAAAGCAACAACACAAAACAATTTGTCTGGTTTGTAAACTGAGAACATTTTCCATGTGACTGAATGGAACAGGAAGCACATGTTGAGAGCCCCCAAGTACCATTTCCGCAGAAGGACTCTGTTCACTGCAATGAGACCTTTAAAAAATATCCAAGATGTGAAAAGATATTTGAGACATTTTCATGAAGAATTTTTAGTACCCTCTGCTGTAATAAGCAGAAGGTGTTTAATAAACATGATATGCAGCAGTTGCTAAGCAGAATCTGATTTATGTACAGTAGCAGTTAGAAGCAACTACACATCAGGGTTGTACACTTTATTTGACTGTGAATTCTGATTTTCTGATGGAAGCAATTCTGCTGAACTTTATTTATAATCAGCTTACAACATGAGTAGCAGTATTATAAATGCTTCTCAAATTACGTAGCAAAACTTGTCTTCTTGGGCAAATAAGAAACCTACATCATGAGCTTTAATTAATACATGTCATTGTCAAGGGTAAAACACTTTCAAAACCCTTTTAATGGTTGAAATCATTCAACATTTAAAAACAGAATTCATGTCAACTCAGTGTACCTGAGACGGTATTGCATCTGCTCAGTACATAAATTTCAAAACAAATCATTCCTAATTTTTACTTCCCTCCATTAAATTAATTATTAAAACTCAATGGATTCCTGTATGGATTACACTGAGGTTTGTGCAAGTCAAGAAGAGGGAGACAGAAGCCCTGGTCTCTGCCCCATCAGTGTAAACAGAACACAATTTCCACACCAACATAAACCCATTAACTGTGCGTCAGGGAAACAGAGATCAGAGCCTGACCCTAAATAGGGCAAGGCAGAGAAGTACTGGTTCAGTTAATGGCATTCAAGGATCATGCACATGTTTTGTTTGCAGACAGAACAAAAATGAGAATATAAGCTGAGCTTCATATGGCATTATATGATTACGGTGCTCTATCCTCATCTCATTAGAGGTCAGCAAAATCAATTGAATAATGTTTACTCACATCAGATAAAAATCTTGCCAAAGAGAAAGCAGAAGGTATACAGGAAAGTGTCCAAACCTCTATTCCATTTCTCTTTCCATTTTCTTTTTCCTTCCTCAATATATTAGAAATATTCTAGTGAAATATTAGAAGACATAATAGAGCCCCACAATGAATTTTTAGTGCCAGCAAGTGTGTAATGACATTCATATAACTCAAGTCAGACAAGAAAGTCCTACTTCAGAATGTTTCCTCAGCCCAGTGAAAACACTTGTGGGCATGAATATTTCTGCCACTTTGGAAGTAGAGAAGGAGCAGAACCCTGTCAAGGAATAAGGTTCATTTTTTTTCCTCATCAGATGGCTATCACAATAATATTAAATATATATACATGTCTCTTTTCTAGGCAATCTGATAATTTTCTTTAGTTTGTTTCCATTCATAAGATTCCCCAGATTTTCCAGCTAGGCTGATCCTGGAAGCCATTTGATACACAGACCCTACGATGCCAAATTCTCCCATGGAGAGACTATTTAAAGAGCCGGGACTCTGCAGCACATACACATTGCTATTTCTTGTGTTTACAACACCATATACACAGAAATAAAAATAAAGGGGTTTCAGCAGTCAGAACAGGAGTGAGTGGAAAGGATTCTTGACTGGAGTGAGGTGGGGTTGGATCTTAGGTCCTTGGGCATGAGTTCTGTTCTCCTTTGTAGATGCAGAAATGTCCTTTTCTGTTTTTTGGTTGGTTTTGTTGCATCATGGAGGTTCCAGAAAAACTTATTATAAAGCAGTGAGACCAATAAACACGTCCATGGTCATGGGAGAAGAGCATGCCAGTCTAAACTCAGCCAGACTTGACTCAGGCACATATGAAGGTATCTCTCAGACCTCTCTGTCCAAGGCTACCGAAGCTTCACCAGTACTGCTGCACAGTACAGGAGTCAGAGGAAGAGTCTTGTCCCATGTTTTTCCTGAGTCAGAGGATGCTTATTCCTAGAGTAAAACTTATCCCCTGTCCAAATCTACAGTAGGAGCGTTCATGGGGACACCTCCTCCTTGCACTTGCTGCTCTTGGTGTCCCACACTAAGGCAAATACTGCACTGCAGGACATAGTGGTCATACATAACAACCTTTAAAGCCCACTTTGTTTACAGTGTTAATGTGTTATGTCGAGCTAAATTCTCACCCTTTTTCCTGCCAGCCTGGTCTATGAGGTTTGTATTTCCCTTTCTCAATCAATAATGGCTTAAGCAGCAAATACAGTTCCCATCCCCCAGCACTTCCACAGTCAGGAAGCATCAAGATGAACCCTCAGTTACCACTGTGCACCCTGTTTAATGTATCCATTTTTATGGCCTCTGATGTATATGGTTCCATTACTGTCTATGAATGCAGAGTACAGTAGCTAGTTAATGTATTATTTATTTTATTACCCCTTTGTATAAGCTGATATTTGCAATTTGGAATTTTATATACTTTGGTTCTATAATGGTTTCATAATGTGTACACAGCTCAATAATTAAAAAAATATATCTTACCACCTCACCTCCAGAGCAAAGTTTGTTTATGCTGTTAACTGCACGTTCCAGCCAGCACCAGTCCCACACCGTCTGCCGGCCCCTCTGCTCCTGGCCCCCAAAGCCTTGCTCATCCCTCTGCCAAAACACAGCCCTCACTGTCACCCTGAGAAATGCAGCACCATTTTGTCCTTCCTCTCTGGGATGAGAGGCAAATTTTCTGGAATTTTAGAGTTTTCAGATTTTTAGGCCTAATGTGGGTCTGGCTGGCACATCCCCTTCATTACCAAGGGGAGCATCATGGACACAGGGGATGAGTGTTTGCACAGTGGTCAGCTCCACGCAGTGTTTCACCTGAGCAGTAGCAGAAGCAGTTTCCCTTACCGACAAAGCAAGTTTCTGCCAGTACATATGTCATGCAGCACACTGGGCAACTGGAGCGACTGAAAGGATGAGGCAATTTCCTCACAGGGTGATCAGCATGTCCCACATCCTGGTTTGGCCACCCAGTCCTAACCTGGGTACCCTGCAGCACTGCTGATCCACCGGCCAGCTCTTAACAAGGAT
The DNA here is from genome assembly GCA_013390025.1 of Pitta sordida. Classification (NCBI taxonomy): domain Eukaryota; kingdom Metazoa; phylum Chordata; class Aves; order Passeriformes; family Pittidae; genus Pitta; species Pitta sordida. The sequence goes on from WEKX01009614.1 coordinate 364,019, forward strand.
TTTGTCATTCCTCTAAATGGCCTGGAAGTTCACTTTCAAAAATTTACAGCCATACCACTTCAGGTTTCCCAGCCTTACAGCACAACTGTGGTTATGGATTTGATTTAGTACATTTTGCCTGGTTCAAACATTTGGGCGAAAACCATGACCTGTCCAAATATGTAAGGAAGCATAGCACTCTGTTACCTTCTGTGTTTCTCCCCATGGATGTCAGCCAAACCACATGGCATCTGCACAGAAACCCTTTGGTTTCACTACCAAGTCTGCAAAATGCCTTTCTGCCACCACAAAGGGTCTCTACCAGTTCCTTGGGTGGTAGAGGTCCTTCCGGTAAACCAGTTTGTCCACTGGCCAGGAAGATAACACTGGCGGTTGTTTGATTGTTGTTCTCTGCAGCAGCATAAGCACATGTTGGTTTTGGCTGGAAAGGCACCAGTAATTCAGTATCTTCAGAGGATAGTGTCTTACTGCTGTTGGGAGCAATATGGAACCATCAGTTGCCAGAAGCAGCTTTCATTTTCCCACCTCGGCGACTGGGCAAGGGCCAGGAGAGTGCACAGGCAAGGGTCAGAGAAAGAGGAGAAAGATTCCAAGGAACAACACAGAAAAAGCCTTTGCTTGGTTTATGCCAGTAGCAAAGACAAGAGAGTTAGCAAACCCAGACCAGAGCTTGCCCTGTTCATTTCACCCCATGTAGTCTGAAATACTGTGCTGTACTGGGTTTGCATGGCCAGGTTTTGGTAGTGAAGGTCGGCTACAGAGGTGATTTCTCTGAGAAGCTGCTAGAAATTTCAGCCACATCCAACAGAGCCAATGCCAGCTCACTCCAGAACAGACCTGCCACTGACCAAACCAAGACAAATCAGACATGATAGTAATACCTCTGTGACAACATATGTAGGAAGTGGAGGGAAAAAAAGTTTATTGTGCAGAATTGTGACCAGAGAAGATAGGTGTGAAAATATGTGAGCGGAACAGCTCTGGAGACACTGATGTCAGTGAAGAAGGAGCAGCAGGAAGGGCTCAGGGTACTGGAGTGGACTTCCCTTGCAGCCTGTGATGAGACAGGCTGCTTTCTTTGTAGCCCATGGACATCCACGGGAAAGCAGAGATCCACCTGCAGCCTGTGGAGAAGCCCCCCACTGGAGCAGGTGGATGCTCAAAAGACACCTGTAACCATATGGGAAGCCCATGCTGGAACAGGCTCTTTATATCTTGAGGGGGACCCACGCTGGAGCAGCATTTTCCTAACAAACTGCACAGAGGAGAGAAAAAAAAGGGACCCACACTGGAGCAATTCAGGAACAACTATAGCCTGTGAGAAGGACTTACTGGACTCACTGGGAGTTAATGGACAACTGTCTCCTGTGTGAGGGACCCCCATGTTGGAACAAGGGAAATATGTACTCCTCTCTCTGAGGAAGAACCAGTGGCAGAATCAATATGTGATGAACTTTAGGAACCTTCATCCTCTGTCTCCCTGCATCTCTGGCAGGGAGGAGGTAAAAAATCAGGAGTGAAGTGAGAAGGAGGGAGAGGCAGGGGAAAGTGATTTTAATAATAATTTTACTTCTTATTATCCTGCTCTAATTTAATTGGTAATAATTTCAATTAAGTCGAGTCTGTTTTGTCTGTGATGGTTATTGGTGAGTGTCATCCCTGTCTTTGTCCCAACTCAGGAAACTTTCATTACATTTTTTCTCCCCTGTCCAGCTGAGGAGGGGAGTACTAGAGCAGCTTCGGTGAGCACCCGGCCTCCAGCCAGAGTCAAACCACCAGAGATACAACACTCAAAAGACCAAACTGGCACAGAAAGGATTAAGGCAGCATTAGGACAAGGCAGTCTGATACAGGTCCTGGCTAGGAGATATGAGTTCTCTTTCTGCCCATCCTGTAACCTTCCTATATGACCTTTACCAAGTTCTCTCTCTGCCTCACTATCTCTTTTATTCAGGTGGTGAGTACCACACCACACCACAGAGATTGCCTTGTTGCATGTGTTTATAGTCCACCTGGAAGAGCCAGCCCCACTATCAGGTGAGACCAGCAGGTACAACAACTCAAAGAACTATTGCCTGTCTTGAATTTTATTAAATCAGTTTCTACCCCACACAACTGAGCTCATATAGATAACCAGTGCTTTTAACAGGTGATAGAAGCAGCAGACTGTTTCAGAAAGAAAGAAGCTTTCCCTGTTTAATTTAACCGACTACACACACACACGCACACACAAACGAGACAGTTTTTCAAAAATGAAGATGCAGATGAGAGATTCAAGGACAGTTCTAACTTGCCCTCTGTCAATTTACAAGAGAATTTATTCCAGACTATTCATACATGAATATTTAGCATGGCAACAATTACATCCAATGACACCCATGAGATACATAGTACTGAAGACCCTCTCCAAGGAGCATGCACAATGCTTAATGTCGATATTTTAACTGGACTGAATATTTGAATTTTAAGAATTGTATTTCTTTAGATATTTCAATAATATTTCCTTTAATTATTATATTAATGTCATATATATTGCTGCCATGTTTCATAAATGATTGATTCACATGAGTAGAAATGGATACGTGACAGGAAGTAAAGGGGAGAGACAGTGGCTGCTGAGGCATGTTAAAATAGCCTGTGGTCAATCTTATTCTTAATGCAAAGACCTTGTTTTTGTTTTATAAAGGAAAAAGGAGGGGGAAGGGAGAGAGGATGTTAGGAGGAATCGCTCAGGGCTTAAATAGCACAAACTTAAGGACACGTAAAAAGAAAGTGGCTTCAAGTCCTCAAATAAGATTTAATAACAAAAGCACAAAACTGTGAATATAAGGTCTATATATGACTAGGTAGAATGCTTTTCTGTATGGATAATTTGTTTATTTTCAATATGAAGATTTCTGGTTATCATAACTTATTAAAAGCTCTTTCTGTGAAGCATGTTATTAGTTGGGGAGAAGAAAAAAACTCAAAAAGATAATGAATATTCATTCTAACATTCCAGATACAAACCTCTGGCAAATCTAGTAAAATGGAAACCAGAGAATACTGAGGTCACAACACATGCAGCTACAGTTGTGTTTACTTGTCTTGAAAGCCGACTTAATTCAAGGTCTACATTAAACTGGACATCATTCCAAAGAACACATTTACCCAGTATTGACATGGTTTTTTGCTGACCATGGAATGCTCTTCCAAAGCAGGCAGTACAGCATCTGTGATCTTCAACTCACATGCTGACTCCACTGCAGAAATAAATGCAATAGGCAAAACCAAAACTCAACACCTGGAGTCAGCTTTTTGGTAAAGTAGGAACTTTCTCACTTCCAACAGCATTCTAATGGCCTCTAAAAGTGCCAGAGTCTGGATGACTCCTCACCTCTTCTGCATTGTGCCAAGGAGAAATTCTTTTATGAGGAATAGGGTGGATTTTAGCAGTTATAGGAATTCTGACAGTGAAAGAGGTAGTTTAGCCGGTTAGTCCTCTGCTAGCCCATATTACTCAGTAAAAGACATTTATGATAGTCCACTAAATATTTTCCATGAAACACAGAAAATTATACAAAAATAATCTTTGTTTTAGCATAATTAAATTTAATGAAACTCCATAATGAGATTTTACAGCCTTCTGAAAATGTGTTTTTATGGGAACTTTACCTAAAAAGTGGTCCTGGAATTCTTGCACGAGGCATGAGAGCATATCTGCATCTGTGGCCCATGCAGTACAATCCCCAGAGAAATCCACTCAAAACTCCACCTGCCAGTTGCGTGGTTGGACTTGATAGTATAAACCCCAGACACTATGGGACTGTTTTCTAGGCAAAAGTATTAAGTTGCAGCGCATTATTCACTGAGTTAGAAAAGAACAAACATTTAATAATTGCAAATTTAAAAGCAAAGTTCTGTAGGACTGGGATAAGGAGATAAATCATTAAGGGATTAGATACTGCTGAACAGAGTAATGCAACAAGGTCAGGAGATGAAACTAAGCTTTTGGCTAATCAGCGTTTCCCTAAAAAAAGCAATGGCACTGCCTCTCTGGAATTAATTTAGCCCTGTCCATGCCACCTCTTAGACATTGTGGGAGAAGTTAGATATTTGCCTCCATGTACTCATTTTTAAAATTGTTTGGTAAAAACTCTACATCTCTCTCCTGTCCATCTGAGGACTGTGAGATTGGTGGCACTGTTTACCCAACATATTCAGTAAAAGTTTCTTCTCACATTGGAACCACTTTCTTGTTTTAACAATAATGGTTCAGATAGTGACTTATCTTCTTAGTTTGCAAAGGTGGTGGACATTTGAATTTGTGAATATGTCTCTAGTAGACGGTTTACCACTTACAGAGTTTTGCCAAGGTAGCAGAGAAAAGTATGAATATTTCAGAATTAGACTTGTCTCCTGTCTCTAGTATAGGCCTCCCCCAAAACAGAATCACAGAATCACAGAATATTATGAGTTGGAAAGGACCCACAAGGGTCATCTGGTCCAACTCACCATCTAACACCCGTACAGAGACCGAGAGCACATCCCAGAGCGTAACACCAACCTAGATCCCTCACAGTCTAGCAGGCCACTCTGAGCCGGAGGGGGCCCAGGGTCATCCAGCCCTACACCCCCCAGCTAGACCATGTCACTAAGCTCCTTGTCCAGTCTTCTCTTAAACACCTCCAGGGATGGCGACTCCACCACCTCCCTGGGCAGCCCATTCCAATATGCAATTACTCTCTCTGTGAAAAACTGCTTCCTAACGTTAAGATTGAACCTCCCCTGGTGTAGCTTGAGGCCGTGCCCTCTCGTTCTGGTGTCGTCAGCCTGAAAGAAGAGGTCTGCACCCACCTGGTGGCAACCTCCCCGCAGGTAGTTGTAAACAGCAATCAGGTCACCTCTGAGCCTCCTCTTCTCCAGGCTGAACAATCCCAGTTCCTGTAGTCGCTCCCCATAGGGCCTGCCCTCCAGTCCCTTCACCATCCTCGTTGCCCTTCTCTGGACCCTCTCAAGCAGCTCAACATCCCTCTTAAACTGGGGAGCCCAGAACTGCACACAGTACTCAAGATGAGGTCTGACCAGCGCTGTGTACAGGGGAAGGACAACCTCCCTGGACCGACTGACCACACTGTTCCTGATGCAGGCCAGGATGCCATTGGCCTTCTTAGCCACCTGGGCACACTGCTGGCTCATATTGAGTTTCCTATCGATCAGTACACCTAAGTCTCTCTCCACTTCACTAGTCTCGAGCCACTCCTCCCCCAGCCGACAGCGGTGCATGGGGTTGTTATGGCCGAAGTGAAGAACCCGGCACTTAGTCTTGTTAAACCTCATACTGTTGGAGCCTGCCCATCTCTCCAGCCTGTCAAGGTCCCTCTGGAGGGCCTTCCTACCCTCCGGCAGTTCAACATTTGCCCCCAGCTTAGTATCATCTGCAAACTTGCTGATGATGGATTGAATTCCCTCGTCCATGTCATCGATAAAGATGTTGAACAGTACTGGGCCCAACACTGACCCCTGTGGGACTCCGCTGGTGACTGGCCGCCAGTCCGATGTTGCACCATTCACCACCACCCTCTGAGCTCGCCCTTCCAACCAGTTTGTAACCCAGCATAAAATGTTCCTTTCCAGCCCGTGCTTTACAAGTTTCTCCTGAAGCTTATTGTGGGAAACCGTGTCAAAGGCTTTGCTAAGGTCCAAGTACACAACATCCACAGCCTTTTTGTCATCAACCAGTCGAGTCACTGGATCATAAAAGGAGATCAAGTTAGTCAGGCAGGACCTGCCTTTCCGAAATCCATGCTGACTAGATCCAATGTCATGGTTGTTCTGCAGTTGCTGTGTAATGGCACACAAGACCATCTGTTCCATGACTTTGCATGGGACTGAGGTCAGGCTGACTGGTCTGTAGTTGTTAGGATCATCTTTCCTACCCTTCTTGTGGATGGATAACTTTAAAAATAATACAGCAATAATCAGGACCAGCTACAGTCTCAGTTCTTATTGGGAGAGTAACATGAAGTCATACCATGAGGCAAAGGAGTAGCTGATGCTGATTTCGACACAGAGTGGGGAGTGAGATGCTGGAAAGCAGTGCCATGGAAAGGGACCTGAGATTCTTGTTGGTGGCAAGTTGAATCTGAGTCAGCAGTACCCTGACAGCCAGGAGGGCCAACTGTGTCCTGAGACGCATCAGGGAAAAGCATCACCAGCTGGCGAAGGGAGGGGATTGTCCTGCTCTGCACTGGTGTGGCCTCACCTTGAATATTGTGGGCAGTTTGGGGCACCAGAATGTAAGAAATATATTAAGTGTTAGAGAATGTCCAAAGGAGGACAAGAAAAATGGTGAAGGGCCTTGAGGGGAAGCCATGTGAGAAGCATCCAAGGTCACTTGATCTGTTCAACCTGGAGAGGAGGAAACTGAGGGGTGACCTCATTGCAGTTACAACTTCTTCGTGAGGTGAAGAGGAGGGGCAGACACTGATCTCTTCTCTATGCTGACCAGTGACAGGACCTGAGGTAATGGCCTGAAGTTGTGTCACAGGAGGTTTAGGTTGGGTATTAGAAAAAGGTTCTTCACTCAGAGGGTGGCTGGGAATGGAACAGGCTCCCTGGGAAAGTGGTCACAGCTCCAAGCCTGACTCAATCATCCTTGTGGATCCTTTCCAACTCAGCATGTTCTGTGAATCTGTGATTTCATAGTTAGGCTAATACAGTAAATCCCCGCTGGGTAGCGACCCCTCCATTACGACCCCACGGATTTGCGAGGAAAACTTCTCACAATTTTGCTTCAGCCACTTGGAAGGTTCCTTGGCCGACGCATGCGCAGTGCCTCTGCTCCACCAAGGGGCGGTGCCGGCGCTTCCTGTGGGGCAACGCCGGCCCCCTGTTACTCTAAGAGCAGCTGGGGACTGACCCCCCCACCCCGGGTGCATGTTACTGTTTCCATGACTGCAGGTGGGGAAGGGAAGTGCCCCAGGAAAGTGGGGCTGGGCTGCTTATGGTGGTGGCGGGGCCAGCGCTGTGTGCTGGGATGGGGCAGCAGGGGTTAATGCTCACTCTGCTGTCACAGCTGCGGGCTGGCACCCCACGCGGGACCAGCACAAGCACTGGGGCTGGGCGGGGAGCAGCGGCGCAGGGTTTGGGCTGCAAGCGCACACGGTGGCAGAAGCCCGGCGGCAGCTGCAGAAGCGACAGCATTGCCAAAGAGAAGCCGAGGGATTCTTGGGTGGGTCTCCCAAGTCAGAGAGGGCTCAGAAACATTTCCCTTTGCTCCCCTGTGCTGAGAGAGCCCATGGGAAGGAGGGGAAAAGCGCTCTGGAATGGCAGGAGAAGGAGCAATGGGCGTGGCCTGCATGCATATTAATTACCTGTGCATCTTTGTGTATTTGATGTTCTGCGAGAGCTCTGGCATGACCCACTCCTCGCAAATGAGGGGGTATAACTGTAATACTGTATTGATAAGCTCAGAATATAGGCACAGAAATTAATATAAATTTAAGATATTCCTGTCTGAATGAGAATTTCACCATTTTGACCACTCTCTGCTCTGTAAGCCCCATTTTAAATAGGTTTTTTTCCTGAGTAGACATTAATCCAAGACAGTAAAAAATACAAGATGCAGTTTATATTAAATATGTATGATTTTCTATCTGTCAAACAAATTTCCTCTCAGGTGAGACCCTATTGAGGCTTGCAATTCTTTATGAGGTCCTGTGTAGACCAACTGTGTGCTTTGGGGCTTTTGATATCCTCAAGGGGAGATTCCAGGGAAGATGAGGCAGTATGAGCCATGTTGAATCTATTTGCCTTTGAGAGAGGAACCTAAGCTAAGGCTGTTACTCTTGGCTCACTCTGAGTAGTCAAGGGAGGGGAGAGATCCTCCCAAATGTAATTAATCTCTGGAGATTTCAGCCACTCTTTATATATGCATCTGTTTCCAGTTGGTTACTTAAGTGTGCCTTTGGCAATTAGATGCTTTATGTAACTCACAAATGTGTAAATTTAGGGACCAACTCAAGGCTTGTTCCTTAGGGAAGAAGGTTAATGCATGAAAATGAGAATTATTTGAACTCTTTTTTCACTGTTTTGCCAGAATTTTCATTTGGGCAGTCTTAACTTACAGTATATTAAGGTTTAACTGGACATTTGAGTTACAGTTCCAGGAAGTTTACAACTGCTTCAATATAGAGAAATATTTATGTACTTGTACTACTATGTCATACAAAAGCTTTCTGATTTTGTTGCATAACCCTGACCCTGTGACACCATTTTCATGTTTTATCTCTCTGCTCAGCATTTCCTCCCCTCATGAAGTGTTATCACTCTTGATTCATCACTCTCAGTAACAGCTCACTCTGTTCAGTACAATTCCTGGTCTTGTACACTTTCCATTGCTTTTTCTTTCTTAGCAAAACTTCTCTATTTATTTTCAACCTTGAGTAAATTTGAAATAGCTTGAACTATTCTGAACAAATAAATAATGCAGGGTGAAGTCTTTAAAAAGTCTAATAAAACCTTCTTAATCTCTTCATACATTACTGTAGGGAAGTGGAGATTATTTTACTTCAATTTTTGGAGCTGGAATGTGAGGAGAAAATAATTTTGTGTGTGCTGACAGTCATCTTTCTCAATCATGCTTGAAATACTGATTTCCTTGACTATAAGCTGTGAGCCACAAATTTAGGTCCCATTGAATTTGAGTAGAGTGTAGAAGAGCAGCTGAGGGAACCACCGGGTGCAGTGTCTTTAGTGACTTTTCCCAGGTCGCTCTCCTTCCACGTTTCAACTGTGATCCTGCAAACACTTAGACAGACCTCTTAATCTTTATGAAAGCTCACCAAAGACCTGTTTTCAAATGAAGAATCTTCCTGTGCAATGCAGTCTGTAATACTGGGGTCACTGTGGAGCACAGCAACTCCTATTCCCTCCCTGCGCTTCAAAATTTCCTGGATTTATGTTATCAGATAGAAAACACCTTCGCAAGTACAGCTCTAATATGTTAAAATTACACACACACCGCATCTTCATCACTGTTATAACGAAATCACATCAGAAAAATTATGATTTAAAAGAAAAAAATCAACTTCTATTACACTCTCAAAATATTTTGGATGCTCAATAAAATGCCAAGACCACTGGGAAATAACAGATCATAAAACAGTGCAAAGACTCTAGGAAAGAGTCGAAAAGACATGATATCCTTAAATTCAGAGGTTTACAGATGTCTCTGAGAATGCAAAAATTTGCATCCAATTTTTTTTAAATCCAACATACTTACTAGAACAGTTGTTTCAAGGAGTACATCTGCCTTTTTCTTCTCCTTTTCTTAAGACTCATTTCAATTCAGGAACATTGGACAAAGTTCTTCATAAACCATGAAAATAATCAGACACATCCAAACAGCTGATACAGAATCAGAAAGGCAGAATCATTTGCCTTTGGCTCACCTCTTTCTGAAGGTCCTTTCATTCCTACAAAGGGCCCTTTATTTTCCATCTCATTTCCCAGCAAATCCATATCCCTAGTCACTCCAGTCCAGCACCATCCTGGCTTCACCCCTAGCATGATGGTCCTACCCAACTGCTGTAACTGGCCACACTCTCCCTTATCTCAGCATTAAAAAGAGAAAGTTCTCCAAAAATACACCCTCTACTTTCTTTAGGTCAGCTGGACAATTGAAGGTTTGCTGATGACATTTCCAGCATTTCCTCCCCACACACACTGCGAAAACACAATTACAAGTGAAAAAGAGGTACCGACCAGCTCATACTGACACCTGTGATTCATGTAAATGACGTCCTTCCAGAAATCTATGGACTTTAAAAGCACATGTGCAGTGATTAAATAGAGCCGTGCAGTGAGTGGCTGGCATTGTAAATCCTGAATTTATGGCCTTTCTAGCTCAGATTTTTCTAACAAGCCTCCAGCAATGGTTACTCATTCTTTCTTTGCATCTTTCAGTCTGGATTTATCTAAATGGCAGAAAAAGGCTGAGGAAATTAAAAACTGGGGCAATACTAGACAGTCTCTTGGAAGACCGCAACTTGGAAAGCCAGATGCAAAGGCAGTGGGTAGAAGAACTTCTGTATGAGAGGAGAGCTGAAAAGAGCAGCTCTGCATGCTGGAGGTGGGGAAGTCCCTGCTACAATGAGTGGCAATTATCACAAGAGCAAAAGATGAAGCAGAGATACAAAAAGGGTGGTATTTCCTTGCCTTGTCCTTTGTGTGAGCCAGGTAGAAAAATTAATTGTTGCTCTGTCTGAGCCCATAGCAGACCTTGGAATGCTGTGCTTTAGAAGGGTGTTGGTAACACACAAGTGTTTTGAGTATAGCTGGGCATACATGACAATAATGTTCCTTCCCCACAACTGAGGGTGACATTCTGGGAGGGGACAGGAGCAGGCCAGCAGACCCAGACTGACCAAAGGGATATACCATTACATATGATGTCCGCTCAGATATAAAAGCTGAGGAAGGGAGCAAGGGGAGGGGGGGCATTCATTGTTCTCCATGACTACCTTCTAATCATTCATAGGAGCCCTGCTTCCCTAGATGTGAATGGACACCTCTGCTGATGGGAAGTCGAGATTAGTTCTTTTGCTTGGCTTTATTTTTGCTTATTTTAAACTGCCTTATTCCAACCCACCCTTCGTGTATCATCTTATTTGCGACTAAGAGACTGTTCAGGCCCCTGGCATCCAGCCAGGGTAAAATGCGTTACACAGATACACTTATGCTAAATCTATAGAGGTTTGTTCTGATAGGAACATTGGCAGTCATTAGCAAGAGGAATCCCTTTGGCTTGGAGGGGCAGCAAACAGCAAGCACTGCTCTGATAGGCCTGGATGTGTCCCCTCTGCGTCCCTAGCTGGCTGGAGACCTGCAGGCTGATGTCTCTGTCAAGCAGAGCTCCGCATTGCTGCACATCAGCCTGCCCTGAGCTGGGAGCTTGAAGACTTCACCAGAATTTTATGCCACCTTCTTAGAACATTTTGCCAAATGTCTTGCTGTGTGATAGCCTCCAGGCATCATGTGGCACCTTCAGCTTCATCCCAGTCTCCTAGATATCTGCCAGATCTCAGCGTCTATTGAATTCACTACTTGCCAGCCCTTTTGTCTCTACCTCTTTTACCCATCACCAATTTTGTTGCCATTTCTGTCAGATTTGTGTTGGAAAGGGAGGGAGGGGGAGAAGACAGAAGCTGTCAAGTGTCCTCATTTCAGAGGACCCTGTCTCAGTGGAAGTTCATGCCCTCATGCCACTGCTGTTGAAGACAAGGTTGATATTAACAAGCAATGTTTTCAAAACCCTGTGAGGTTTCCCACTTGAATACCCTGAGTGGGTGTCCAGGCAGCAGAGATTCCAAAACATTACCTTTTTGTTCAGAGGATCTTCTCAGACAAGCAAGATTTCTGAGCCCCTCAAAGATCCCAGTGATTGATGCTGCAGAAACCATATTAAAAACAAAAATGAAAAAATAAAAATATGTATTGCAAAACACACATTTCAAACCTTATCCAGAACTACATCAATGTAAATATATTATTCCCTATTAAAATCATTGGGAAAAAATCATCTTTTTTATTTTTGAGCTATGATGGTTTACTCCAATTGATGTTCTGTCACTTTACGCTCCTCTTATTTTCAGAACAGCAGGGGGAAAAGCCCCACAGATGCTGTTATTAATTTCCTATAAGTTTTGGAGGCTAGCAGTTGTGTTTGCTTCTCTTTTGCTTTCTCACTCTCTCTCTCAAGAACAATCAGAATAATAGAAAAATGTACAATGTTGTTGTGATTATATCTTTTTTTCATGCCTTGGTCTAATTTTTCTTACAGTTTTGATAAACACTTTTGATACCCTTCTGGAAGTAGAAATTCTTTGAGCAAGAATTCCTTACAAAGAGAAATTATAGTCGTCTTACACCTAATGCATCACTGAAGAAGAAAGAGGATTTATTATCCTTCAAGTATCTTTTCATGAAGAATTTATCCCAGCAGGTGGACTCAATCTATGTGGGGTAGGTAAGTATAGAATTTGATCCACATATTTTAGAGCTACTGTAAAATAGCCATTTATGTTGGTACCTTTACTAATAAGTGTCTTCTTTTGTTCTGAAAGAGATTAAATTGAAGTTCCTCTACGTCTTGATGAAGCAAACTTTGGTAAATAAGGGTTAAAACTATTCTGTGGCAGGAAAAGCTTATTTCTTTGCACAAAACTAATAAATTAAAAAGTATTTGTCCTTTTTGTGGTTTACTTTCATCCTCCATCCCTTCATCTTTTCTTTCCTTCCTCTTAAATTCTCCCCTGCCCTAGTATGCACACACACTCTGTTAGCTTCTCATTTTTAGATTATTATCTGTAAGTAGAAACAGCTTACAGCTTTGCAATATTGGTCAAGGATAACATTCCTATTCCTGACATGAGACTCTCTCAGCTCTAATCTGCTTCAATTCTAATTGCTGAATTATTAAACCCAGAGACCCTCTCGTGCTGTGCCAGTACCTACCTTGCTGCTGAAATATCAGTAGCGATGAAGTTCCTGCTGCTGACTTTGAGCTTGCGTCATTCCTGCTTTGGAATCATTTGGGAATGACCAGCAATTTCAGATGAGCATGAAGAGACTTCCTTTGCATGTTTGAACCAGTTAGGGGAAGAATTCTGTGTCTCCCGAATACTGTGTCTGCTATGAAGGGATTGCAGTCACAAAATATTGATTCATCTACCAAAAAAAAGAAGTCTTATAAGAAAAATTGGTCTATCTACTTACCTGAGCTATTAAATAACCTCCTCATTGATTTGAAAGTGCCTGACAATAAACATGACTACCTGAGTATAGGGACTGACTTTCTCATATCCAAGCATACTCAGGTGGGACGAGAATTGGAGCATCTGGGACCTAGTCAAACCTGTCTTCACAGCCAGAAGAGCCATTCCTAGTTCTGCTCTTGCATGGGCACTGGAGAAAAGTACAGCTTGAAAGGAAGCCAGAGAGCCATGATGGGACCATGCTCACGTGTCACACTTGCTGCCCACTCATAAAAACTACAAGAGCTCCGACTGTTAAGCATTTCCACACTACCCTACCTTCATAGTTTGCAATTGATCTAAAACAACAGAGACTAAACAGTATAATTTGTTTGCCTGGTGCTCAGCTTTCAGTCCCTTCTGGACCCATTCATGTGAGCTAGAATAGCAGTGAGAGTTGTGATATTGCATTAACTGTAGGTGTGGAAATGCACTTTTGCCATGGCATTGTGTGGCAAGACCATTCTCACCACCCTATTGAACTTTTCAAGTGTTAACCAAAATACCTTAGTCTTAGAAAAGCCAATGCTTTGGTTGCAAATGCTGTTTTGAGGTGATTGTTTCTATATTTATTTGCTTTTGAATTTAAAATGTGTTTTCTGCTGGCCTTAGCATCAGAAAACACTTATTTTTTTTTACAGAACCTATAATTTGAGTCTAATTTGACCTGACAGAGTCAACTGACCATGCAGCTACTTGGCACCTGCTGAATACCTCCCCATTAAGACAAATTTACACTAATAAACAGCAGTCATTACCATTCACTGTCATTAGAATAAATGTGTTACCTGAGACACCTCCCAATCAACATAAATCTTGATAAGATACATTCCAGTTAAGAGCCAAATTCTTCAATCTCATCCATTTTTACTGGTCGTGCCTTTAAGATCCAGCCACCCTCTAGGCGTATGGCACATGTGGTTGTTAGATGCTCATATGCCATCACGGATCTTGTTGATCCTTGGGAGAAGGAAGAATACATCTGTGTGCTGTTGACATATGCTAACAGCAACCTGCAATGGCTTTCTGGCAACCTCGTCTGTGCTGCCCTGTATGTTGGGAAGCAGATCTCAGGCTTTATTTTTTCCCATCCCCATCATGTGCAAGAGAAATTTGAAGCCTTCCTTTCCTTTTCCTGTGGTTTTAACTTGTTCTTATTTTTTAAGAAGCATTTTGAGTATATTTATATTTCAAAAAATTCTGAAACATACCTGCTTAGACTACTGTAATATTTTATTTGTTCTTTAGATTACTTTTGTATTACTTTAGCACATTTCAGGAACAGAAATGCATAACATGATTTATACAGTTCCAAGCTGTTTTGCTGTATTCTGTCATGACATGATACAATTGCTAAAGTCTTAACATAATTTATTTTATGCCTTATTTGTTTTAGCTTATTGTACAAACAATTAAGTCTAACCATTGCATAGTACAGTTTGAAATGCTGCCATTTGCAGTTGAAGATGTGCCTTCATTGGTTAGCAATGGCTTTGCCTGACAATTTGGGTGGGTTTTTTTTTGGAAGTGTTCTGTTTGCATTGAAGTTAAATGGTTTGTCACTTTTAGCAAGAGAATAAGTTAATGTAAAACTTTTATTTCAACACAAAGTGGTGGCATTTTGATATAGTAAAGAAATACATATTTAAATATGTATTATGTACCAGCTGCCTTAAATGACTTAAAACTAAAATAGAACAAAACATAGTACAAAGTAACAGAATTTTCAGCTATCTTCAAGATAACATTGTATCAGAATCAGGAACAACTGTGATTTATAAAATTCAGGATAAATTTTTATTTTTTTCCCACAACACTAAGTCCTATGAGAGGAAAAAAATAATCAAAAACATTAGTTTAGGTGCAAAACTTTGTCCAAAGTGACACCATATACTCAAAAAACACATAAGTTTTCAAAAAACTTTAATTAGAAGAAAAAGGTTTACAGGCACCTCCAAAAAAGTTTCCCTTTCATCCTCATCAGGATAGCTCACACAGAGACAGAGATAGAAAGATGCTTTCTACACTTTACTAATGTTCTTGCTTTGACTCAGACATCCAGTGACATAGGCCCACAACTCCTTCTTCCTACGTGACAGTGTTGAAGTTTGTATCACCTATCACCTTCTTCAACTCAATGAACTGATTTCAGGTGAAAACACTCATTTTTGAATCATGTACAGCTGGGGACATGATTCACTGGGGTGGGAGAAAGCAGCTGGAATCAAACACATGTAAATTGGTCATGCTGGTGCAGGAGGGGTTTGCTGAGTCACAGCAACACTGTAACAAGTTTTAAGCATATGGGCTCTGTCCCCATGAGGAATCGTGGTATAGAGCCATAGAATGGTTTGGACTGGATAAGACCTTCAAAGATCTGGTCCAATCCCCTTGTGGTGGGCAGGGAGACCTTTCACCTAGAATCACAGAATTAACTAGGTTTCAAAAGACCTCTGAGATCATCGGGTCCAACCTATTACCTAACACCATCTCATCAACTAAACCATGGCACTAAGTGTCACATCCAGTCTCTTTTTAAACACTTCCAGGGATGGTGACTCCACCACCTCCCTGGGCAGCCCGTTGCAATGGCAATCACTCTTTCTGTGAAGAATTTTTTCCTAACATGCAGCCTAAACTTCCCCTGGTGCAACTTGACACTGTGTCCTCTCGCTCGGTCACTGGTTGCTTGGGAGAAGAGACCAACCCCCACCTGGCTACAACCTCCCTTAAGGTAGTTGTAGAGAGTGATAAGGTTCCCCCCTGAGCCTCCTCTTCTCCAGGCTAAACAACCCCAATCCCCTCAGCTGCTCTTCACAGGGCTTGTGCTCCAGCACCCCTCACCATCCTTATTGCCCTTCTCTGGACATATTCAAGTATCTCAACCTCTTTCTTAAACTGAAAGCCCCAGAACTGGACACAGTTCTCAAGGTGTGGCCTAACCAGTGCAGTTTCCACTAGATCATGTTGCTCAAAGTCCCATCCAATCATCAACACTTCCAATGACGGGACATCCAAAACATCTCTGGGTAATCTGTTCCAGTGTCTCACCATTCTCATTTTAATTTTTTTTCCTCATATCCAATCTAAATCTACTCTCTTTCAGTTTAAAACCATTGTCCTCTGTGCCCTTTAGGCACTGGTACCTCTCCATTAATCTTCTAAGCCCTCTGTAAATCTAGAAAAGTCATAATAAATTCTCCACAGAGACTTCTCTTCACCTCAACTCTCTCAGCTTTTTTTTCACAAGCAAGGTGTTCCAGACTTCTGAAAATTTTGATGGCCCTGTTTTGGACCTGCTCTAACATGTCCATTGTCTCTTACTGGGGAACCTCGAGCTGGCTTCAATAATCCAGGTGACGACTCTCATGACTGGAGTGCTTTCTTGACCATTCTGGATCTTGAGTTCAAAGGTTTCAAGTTTCTAATTTATCTGCTCAGACATCTGTGCACACTATAGCTGTGTACACTGACATTCTGAAGCATAGAAAGTGAAATATTAGTAGCGGCTTTTGTCACAACAGCAACTGAAATATGAAGATGTTTTTGTGGCTCTCGTGCAATGTGAATCACAGAATCACAGAATATTATGAGTTGGAAGGGACCCACAAGGATCATCTAGTCCAACTCACCATCTAACACCCGTACAGAGACCGAGAGCACATCGCAGAGCATAACACCAGCCTAGATCCCTCACAGTCTAGCAGGCCACTTCGAGCCGGAAGGGGCCCAGCGTCATCCAGCCCTACACCCCCCGGCTAGACCATGTCACTAAGCTCCTCGTCCAGTCTTCTCTTAAACACCTCCAGGGATGGCGACTCCACCACCTCCCTGGGCAGCCCATTCCAATATGCAGTTAGTCTCTCTGTGAAAAACCGCTTCCTAACGTTAAGATTGAACCTCCCCTGGCGTAGCTTGAGGCCGTGCCCTCTCGTTCTGGTGTCGTCAGCCTGGAAGAAGAGGTCCGCACCCACCTGGTGGCAACCTCCCCACGGGTAGTTGTAAACAGCAGCAATAGAGAATCTGGTTCTGTGATCTGGATGATGGTTGTTTGGAGTAAATTGAAAAAATCATGCTAGTTCAGGGTTAGGCAATCCCTGGAACTCGGAGTCTTCATATTTGCAGATACAATATTGTTTTTCTTATTCATGACATTGCTTTTGAAGAGGCCAGAATAATTAAAAAGTTCAACTTCAGAGTTTGGCTGAGCAGCACTATGTCAGCTGGCAAGGAGCAGGGACAAAGACACAAAAGTAGGTGTCATTTGCACCAGAGTTACTCAGATAGTAGAAACTTCAGGAACTATAGTAGTAGTCTCTCAGATTTCCCCACTCAAAAGTGTTTTGTATTGCTGCAGCTGTCTGCTTTTCAGAGTGAACAGATAATTTTGGACATAGTTGGATCAAGTAATTTTCTGGTGTATGTTTCTGTACTAGAGTGGCTGAAATGTATGCAACTTCAAAAAAAGCATGTTGTGCAGAGGTCTCTTTAAGGGGGAAAGAAAAACAAATAAACCTTGTCAGTGCTGAAGATTTTAAAACACTTAGCTTTAACTGACAAAAAAGAAGTTGTTTTTAAATGTTGCCTTTTGTGAAATCTCTAGTTTTCTTTCAAGCTGTGTCAAGTGGCATAATAAAGTTGACTCAGACATGAGAGGTTGTAGCAATTTCCCCCAGCTTTTCTTTTTCTTTCTATTGCAGCCCTGGGCAGTGTTGGTTGTGCTCATTTTCTAGCAAAGCTTCTTGCCGTGGGAGGGAAATGGTGGGGGAGCACTTGTGGAACGAGAAAATTAAAATAACGATGGAGTCATGTTGTGAGGTGCAACCTTCTGTCACTGACTCAGCATGTTCATGTACATGTGGGTGATGGTCCGTGTAACTTGTACTGACCCAGTTGACTCAATCAAAGAATTTGAAATAAAATGTTACTACCAACTTTGAGGCTTCAAATATTATTAAAAGTCCCTACAAAATCTTGGACATATTAGGCTGGAAAAAGAACAAAATAAATGTAGAAGTAGAATGTGAAAGAGGGATTTGAGAGAAAAGTGTAGAATAATCATGAATCATGTTTAATATTTCTAACAAAAATAGACATCTTTATCCTAGACAAAGCTGCTTAAAACTCATAGGTTTAGCGTGGGTCAGTGTGTGACACTTTTCATCAAGGAATAAGTTCTTCAGTTGCCTTAAAATTCAGCAGAAAATATGGGGCAATGGATCTCTCTTCTCTATACCAATTAACAGCAGAAATAGACTAGGGGAGACATCTAGGATGCTGAGGCAGTCAAGAGGGGACACGATATTTACAAAAGACAATGAGCAAGCACCTGGTATAAGAAAAACCCTCCATCAGTTTGAAAACACGCTGAAGCAAAGCAGCAGGAGACTTGGCGGCGGGGAGGATACTCTTCTTATTTTGCCTCCCTTAGCATCCTGACTTTGTCCCTGCCTCTCTCTGTTCTCCCTCCATCAGAGTGCTATGTTGGTCTGACCTTAGAGAGAGGCAAGGAAAGGAGTTTGCCCTGTTCAGTGAAAACAGACGTCCATTTGTCCCCTGTAGCCTAGAGAAACTCACAATACAATGCACTGCAACAAACCTAAGCTGAGTTGGGAAATAAAGACGGAAGTAGCACTTTCCCAAGTGTCCTAAAATAAGTGTCAGTTGGTATGGCTATACCTTGTAATACTAGCCCACTGGCAGAGTGGGGCTCATCCTCTCTTCCATATGTGCCTATTCAATTGATGTTATGGGAAAGAGGGAAGAAGGCAGGAGGAGGGGTGTCATGGTTTGACCCTGGCTGGATGCCAGAGACTCACCCACAACCTCTCCTGGAGGAGAAAAACTGGAAAATAAAACTGGTCACAGGCAAAAAAGCAAGGCAAACTACAAGTAAAGAATATAAAGGATTTATTTACTAACTAACAAGATCAGAACTGTGAAGGAAGCATCCTTTAAAAGGCAGCCTTTTCCTCCCACCCCTTCTTCTCTTACAACAGATCTAATATTCCCTTTTTTCACCAGGAGACAAAGGGGGGACAGGGATAGGGGTAAAACCAGGCTTGTTGGTATTTCTGACCAGATCCAGGGCAGGAACCATCTCTCTGCCCTTTCATGAAGTTCTCTCTCTCTCNAAGGGGAGGCCTTCATAGCTTTCAGCTTCTTACACATGTCCTGACCCAGCACTCTACATTTTACTACTACTAAGGTTTTTTTCTTCTCTCCCAAATATGTTTATTCACAGAGACGTCTCTATCTCTATAACCTTGAATGCCATGGCAGCGACTGAGGCCCAGGCAAGAGTTGAGCTGTTAACCCCCTGACTGCCAGAGCAGCAAAAAAAACCTAAACCAGGACAAGGGGGCATAGCTGCAAACTTTCCATCAACTTCACTCCTAAGCAGCCATAGCTGTGGTGAACAGGAAGGCTGGGCCACAGCTGGAGGAATGCAGATAACTCAGCATTTCAGCTCTATGAAGTGCTGCCACACTGAGACCTGTGCGCCACCTGCCTTCATGAGCAGTCCACTGCCCTCCCTCATCTCCATGAGCAAGAGGCCAGCCAAGCCCTGCTGTGTGAATGCACACTGGGGGGTATAACAGAAAGCCTTCAACATCATATGGGCTAATGTTAGCCATAAAATAAATACTTTAATGACATCTGTTTTCCTAAAACTTCCTAGCTTGCCTTGAGAAAATTGTCTGTGGAAACATGCACAGTGCATAAGTGCCTGTCTCCTTGCCCAGAGAAGGTGTGTAAGTGAGGACATGAGATGTGGGGGAAAGGAAAATATCAATATGAATTTATCAAAAATCACAGAATATTCTGAGTTGGAAGGGACTCACAAGGATCATCGAGTCCAACTCTTGAACAGCACCACTGCCTCTCTGCAGAATCGAACCTGGGTCTCCCATGTGACAGGTGGGGCCACTCACTGCTATACTAAAGTGGATTTTTCAGCATGAGTTTAAGGGGAACAAATTCGAATTAAATACAAAAATTACTCAGGTAAGGAAGAAATGTACCTTTCATCAAACTTAGACTGTTAGATGCATTTAGGTTCAGTTCTTAGCTTTTGGCTGAAATTAGAGACAGAGAGAGAGGTGTGTACTGAGTTCTATGTGTCAGGTTTTCATTGCAGGTACCAGGATCAGATTTTTTGCTTGTTTGCTTGGGTTTGGGTTTTTTGGGAGTTTTTTTCTTTTAGGGAAAAGGGAAACATTGTGGAAATTACTAGGCTTCTAAGGAAATGTGGCTAGTGAAATACAGTTATCAGCAGATTGCATACTTTGATTTGCTCTGAATGAGTTAGGTGCATGAAAAAAACCCTGTGATTTACAGATTTCACTGCATTTTACCTCTTTTATAAGGTTGACTCATGCACAGCAGGTTAGATTGGTTTGAAATAATTACTCTGGAAAGAACAAGTTGCATCTTTAAATGATCTGCCTTCAAAGAAACACTGTACAATACAGAAGTTGGAACTGAACTAAATGTTCATTCTGAATAAATCATTCTTGATTAGATATATCCTTTAGTTGTGTGAGTGAGTGACCCAAAGCAGACCATGTCTCCTCATACTATTTATTGTTATGCTTCCCTTTTCCGCAAATATATTTAAATCTTGATTTTACTTTACTGAGACGACTGTTGTCAGGAAGTTTTTGATATCTACAATTTTAAATTGGGCTATCAGAGGCTCAGGCTATTTTTTTGTTCTCTGAATGTAAAGCAACACATTTAAAGCTGACCTAGTATTCTGTAACATTCACACACTTTTCTCTTCTTCGCCCCCTTATAAAATGTATTATTACTACATACATGTACTTCAGAGTTTTATATATCCTGTGATCCTTCCAGCCATTCCCTAGCTTCCCTAGCTTCCATCCTTATCTAGATTCTTTTATTCTGTGTTAGATGGCCAAAAAATTGCATTTATATTCCAATTTGTCTCTTGTAATGGCAGATTCCTGAACAGTCACCTCAGGAACTATAAGCAGGGGCCTCCAGGACTAAATGAACTGTTTTAGCATATGGCTGAGAGCTCAGACCCTGCCAATTCCCATCCTCTACAAATCTCAACAGGGCTTTCAATTCACAGGAGAGTTTTATTCTCTCTCATCCCACTTTTAATATCATCATTCTTACAGATAGCTTTATTGCCTCTGAAAATACATGTGGTCTGCTTCCATTAACAGAAGTCTTCCACTATGTCTCCTCTTGTGTATTTGTGTGGTGAATTGACCCTGGCTCGAAGCCAGGTGGCCACCAAAGCAACTCTGTCAGCTGGAAAGCTCTGTCCTTAGTTGCATAGAGAAGAGAAATTACAAGGAAAAGCTCATGGGTGAGATAAGAACAGGGAGTGATCATTCACTAGTTACTGTCACAGGCAAAGCAGACTCATCTCAGGTAAATCAGTTCAATTTATCACCAATCAAATCAGAGTAGAGTAATGAGAAAACTAAATCTTAAAAACACCTTATTCTCACTTCTCCCTTCTTGCTGGACTTATCTTCACTCCTAAATCCACTATCTCCTCCCCACCAGTGGTGCAGGGGAATGAGGAGAGGGAGTCTGTGGTCAGTTCATCATACACTCTCAGCTGCTCCTTCCTTCTCAGGGGAAGAACCTTGCCCCAGTATGGGACCCCCATACAGGAGAAAATCCTCCAAAAACTTGCATGGGTACCTACCACGGGGTGCAGTCCTTCAGGAACAGATCAAAAGTCTGACCCTCAAACCTGCTCCAGTGTGGGCTCCTCTCTCCACAGGTCCACAGGTCCTTCCAGGAACCTGCTCCAATATGGGTTTCCCACAGGGTCACAGTATCCTTCAGACATCCACCTGCTCTTGCATGGAGTCTTCCACAGACTGCAGGTGGATCTCTGCTCCACTGTGAACTTCCATGAGCTGCAGGAGGACAGCCTGTCTGACAATGATCTGCAGCACAGGCCACAAGGGAATTTGCTCTGGAGCCTGGAGCACCTCCACACCTCCTCCCCCTCCCTCTACACTGACCTCAGTATGCATGTTTCTCTTACAGATTGTCACTCCTCTCTTCTCCTACAGTTGTGCAGGTTTTTTCCTTCTTCTTAACTGAATTATCCCTCAGATGTTACCACTGTTACCGGTGTCAGCCTGGACCAATAGCAGGTCCATCTCGGAACAGTTTGACACAGAAGTCACTCCTGTATCCTTCCCATGTTAAGATCCAGTTATTGAGAGATGTCTCTGCCTGAAATAAGGTACAAATGAGACTGTATGCCAAAGTCAATAGTATGGATTTTATTCAACAGCAAATGTTAGGTAGAGGGATAGAAAGGAATAGGAAAGGCAGAGGGGAGAGAAAGAGAGTGAGAGAGAGACAGATTTAATAGAAAGCTATCACCACTTGTGAATTCAGATGGCATCCCATTGGTCCTCTGCACCCTGGCTTCTTGGTGGTGACAGCTCTGGAGTTATTCCTCTGAGATATCAACCAAGTCCAGGTTTCGGATATCCATGGGACATAGATGCCATTCCCATAACTTGGGATGACATGTTTATAAACAGTTGCATCCTCTCCCACAGTCTGCCACAGTGAGAATTTTTGTCTGAATGCATTAACCAGGATGTGCTAACCAGATCTCACCTCTACTACAAGTGCACTGCAACAAGTATTGGATCCCTCACTACAGGAAAGACGTTGAAGTGCTGGATTGTGTCCAGAGAAAGGAAATGGAACTGGTGAAAGGTTTAGAGTTCCTTATGAAGAGCAGCTGAGGGAGCTAAGTTTGCCTGTCTGGAGAAAAGGACTCAAGGGGAGCCTATGGCTCTCAAGGGGAGGGATATTATTGCTCTCTAGAACTACCTGAAAGGAGGCTGCATGTGAGAGTCAGTCTCTTCTTCCAGGTAACAATCAATAGGACAAGAAGAAATTATCTCAAGTTGTGCCAGTGGGGTTTAGATTGGCTATTTGGAAAAATTTCTTCCCAGAAAGGGTTGTCAAGCCAGAGTTGTGGTGCTTAGGGGCATGGTTTAGTGTTGGACTTGGCAGTGTTGAATTAACAGTTGGACTTGATAGTACTAAAACGGTCCTTTCAAATCTGAATGATTCTATGAGTCTATTCCATTATATGATTTTATGATATCCTGATTGTCTCTTAAAGGAAAGAAAGTGATGAGATATTTTTCTAAGATAAGATTTACCCTTTGTGCCAGAGGTGAGAGTTGACCTCTGGATGCTAGAAACTTAGCCCACAAATAACATTCGTATTGTATTTGCCCACGAACAGGTTTTCCCTATTTGGAAAAAATTCTTTTATATCTCAGTATTTTCTGAATTTATAAAGTTCTTTTGTTAATGAAAAAGCTTTAGCGCGGGTTCACATACTCTTAGTGTAAACACTCAGTGCAAGTGAGGACCAGAGGTGTACGCTTCTATGAAACTGCCCTCTTCAGTTTTCACTTTATCAAATAAATTAAAGGTGCTTCATCTATACTTATAAGTACATCATTACTTGTAAGTGCTATATTATTATTATCGAAGTGTTCTTACACGGTCACAGAAAGACCTTGACATGCTGTAAATAACTTTGCCTCTCGCTTTGATACTACATAGACTCCTGCGATTGTGTTTATTGTCTGCAGGCATTATGGAAGCCTAATATGAAAGAACTGGAGAGCTCACACTCAAAATGAATGGATATACATTCCCTTTCTATTTAAGCTGATTTGCTACCTCAAGGAATGTTTGATACATCATCTTGGGCTTTGAGACTGAAAAGGCTGAAAGGAAACGAAAATTAAAAAACCCCATAAACTGAGTCTTTCAGAGCTTATTTTTCTTTGCTACCCCTTCAGTAAAAGGCGAGGCAAAGCATTATGGAGGCAGCACTGGCTGAATTTCAAAAGCTTCTTAGGTACAGGAGGCTTAATTATCTGCTCATGTGAACACTTCTGATCACTAATCTTGTGATTAATCATATGATTCTTGGTAGTTGCTGTCTTGAGCTGGGCAAAAAGAATTTGGAATATCACACCACATAAAGGACACAATAGTGGATCAAACTGCTAGATACATTTAGGAACAAATTTTAATCTGTGAATTGAGTGTCCTTGTCTCTAGACAGCAGAAGAAAGAATGCTTATAACCATGAGTATCTGGCTAGGGATCAAAATAAAGTGTGGACAAATCCGCAACTCTATCACCTTCCAGGAAGACCTGAAAATTTTATTGGTGAAGTGTCCTCTTCCTAGAGATGAAACTTTTGTCTCTTCACAGAGCTGCAGTCAGAGCCTGTAAGAGCCTTTATTGCCTTGCATGCTATTTGCAAATTAGTCAGATATGGGGGAGAACAATGATATATATTATAAAATCCCTAGAAAGAGAGTTTGTATTATTTTCAGCAACAAGAAAAGTTTTCACAAGGTATTCTATGATAATATTTCAACTATAATGGGATCACTTTCCAGCTATTGGAAAATCAGATATATTTACAGAGTAATGCAATCCTTGAACCTGTTTCTTTCACCAGCCTTTGTAGCTATCTCTTCCTAGAAATGGCTAGTTTTCTGTAACCATCCCCATGTTTGTAGCTTCCATATAAACCAGATATTGGGAGAATAAGACTGAATATAACAGCATTAGATGTAGGAGAAATACCCATTTTAGCTTTATATGTAAAGCCATTCTCCTCACTATGTCAAGAAAAGACCAGATTTACAACTGATAGTGATTAAAATACCCAAATGGATATATATAGAATATGAAAGAAGTTGCTTATAGTGACTTCTAGCTGCCAGCTCTAGAATAACTTTCTAGTGTAAGAATCATGTACAAAACCTCCAGGCAATTAGTTTTCTAATGAAGCCTGATACATACAAGAACAGGATTATACGGCTTCATTGCTTGTAACTAGGGCCCCGTTGATGACCTGAAGGGTCCCTTCCAGTGTTGTATCCTAATTTGCAACTAGGTTTGTTTCTTCTCAGATAGCAGAGCCAACCCAAGGCTTGAAACGTTGTCTGGTTCAGATCTGCTTTCCTTTATCAAACAGTGGTTGCAGAATTTTTGTTTTTGCTGAGATGTGAGCCAGAAAGAAGTCCCCTTAGGAAAAAGAAAAAGGCCACTGTGCTTTTACTTCTGTTTGGCTTACAGTTCCTGCAAGCCAAAGCTGTTCCTAGAATCTTCTCTATTGAAATATATTGATTTATTAGATTATGTATTGGGTTGAAGTTTAACTAACATAATTAGTTTCCTCCCTGTGTATCCAGCTTTAAACACTGTGCCCATAATAAGGGTATCTGAGCACTTTGGTAACTGAGTTGCTAGTTAGAAATCATCATCAAAAATGCTGACTTTGAATTGTCGCTCCAAAAGGTGCCAGCAGTTTTTTAGGGTGTTTGCCTGAGGAAAATCTGAGTGACATCATTAGAATTTGGTGGCTTTCCTACTGTTTAATGTAGAGAACAAAACTGCATTTTTATGTGAATACAGGGCCATTTGCTTTTGAAAGTAAATATGCCTGAGCTGCAGTGAAAGTAGCCAGTTTGTGGTTACATCAAACAGAAAAAAAATTATGCTGCTCAGAGGTATATCGATCACACTAAACAAACATCTAAAATATTGAATTTTTCAGAGCCAAAAGTTTAATTTCATACATTAATGAGATTCAAATCTCTGTTCCAAAAGACTGTAATAATTTCCCCTGTACTGCCTGATGGGGTCATTGGTTTTTTCAGGGGATTGAATGGGGTAGAGTGCAACCCTCTGCATGGCCTTCATAGGTCTGTGGAAAATAATTTCAAATTTCAATGGCAATGCACATTTTATGATCACCACCACCTAGGCAATGACATTAGTTGCCATAGTAACCTCAGGTAGCATCATTAAGAATTTTAAATGTTGACAGTTGGGAAGCATAGCTTGAAACACTGGGAGAAGAGCAGGAAAGAGGCAGGCTTGACAGAAGTGTACAAAGCAATCAGGATGAGTGTTTTCTGTTGTGCCAAGCCTGTCTAGCGAACAATGGAGGAAACTGATGGCATAGATATATGAAGTGGCTTTTCTGTTTTCCTCAAGGTTCATTGAAACAAAGGCAAGAAAAGCTGTTCTCAAACTTTCTTATTCCTCCCTTTTTCTAGTCAGAAAGAAAGTCAACATTCTCATTTGAAACTGGTTACTGATGGTCTCTTTTTCCATCTTAGACAAGCTAGAAGTACATGTATCTGGCTGGGGAACCACATCTGGCTTCTCTGTAAATGGTGGTATTTCCAAGGACTTGGTTATTCTGAGGCACAGTTTGTTTGCACTGGTGTTGCTGTGCTGATTCTGATCACTAATGCACTAAAGTCTTCATTAACCAGGGCAGTTACGCCACTGCCTTTGCCACAGGATAAGGTGGGTTTGTAAGTAGCGGGAATTTCCAAATGTCATTTATAATACGTCTTCTCTACATCAAATGTCTCTTCAGCCACTAATTCACATGGGCAACTCAGCTTTTAGAAGTATTTTCCATCTAAACTAAAAGTGAGCAGATCCAAATTTTATCTGAAGAATGTTTTCTATTCAGACATATTCCTGTTTGATCCTTCCTTCTATAACTCTGCTTTTCCTAGTGGTTTTGTGGTGAAAATAGGGGAATGCCAAACTGAGAGGCAGAGGGAGCTGAATGTGGTGATGTGGCAGTATTCAGACCCCTGTGCTATCCTTCCTGGCTTTTTTTTTTTTTAATTTTATACTCAGTAGCTAACAGATTGGCTTTAGAAAAGGATACTGGAACTTGAGTGTCCAGGAAAACCCTGAAGGAAGTCAAGTGCAGAAGAAAAGTTTCATGCTTTTGTTCTTAGGTTATTCGACAAGCATGAATGCAATTATATTTGAATGTTATGAACACATGAGGGAATATCCAAGTTCCAAACACAATTTCTGGACAGAGTATGAACAATTATCCTAGTTTCCCAAGGCATGTCATGCAGAACCTACTTTAATTCTTCCTTTTTTTGGAAGGGTGTGTTTCTGCCTCTTCTTTTTTTCTGTCCATGTTCCAAATAACTGGATATATCCTGGTGAGTAGGAATCTCTCTCCTAACCTAGCTGTAAAACTTTCCACATGACAAAGCACAGCAACAACAACAGGTTAAAAATCTCAGGCTCACTAATTGTACTGGCTATAATGAACTATCTATTACTCAAAATATAATATCAATAACATGCATATCAATATAATGTCTTTCATGAAGTTTCCTGACACAACCTCATCTTCTATATCAGAGGATGAAGTGCCCTGTTGTCAGGAATAGGTTTAGGAGCAGATGTCAGAATTCCATGCCCCATTACCATTCACAGTAAAGGCAAAGCTCTGAACGTGCATCAGTGTCCATGTGACTTCAGGAAGGCTTCAAAACTATTCCAGCCTTACTCAGAGCTAACTCCAGTCCACTAATGTGAAACTAGTGTTAAGCATACTTTTCCCTTGGCTTGAGCAAAACAGTGCTCACACTCCTTTATCAGCTCCCATAAAAACTGGACGCTTCTTCTAAAGGTTTATAGCAAAAGACAGACTCTCCTTTGAGATGCCTGCACAAGTGTTTCCTGTAACTAGCACCAGTCATTTGTAGCCATTCACACAGCTGAAGTCACACTTTATTTTGATGCTTTAGGAATATAAAATATAAATTTCCACCCATGATTTATCACTAATTTGGGATATAAGAATGTAAATGGGATATTAGACAAGCATATTAGTGCAAAGCCTAGCTGCTATGAAATGGCTATTAGAGATTACCTTTAAAAATATATTTTACAGCAGATATGCTCATCTTGTTGAATAATCAATGGCTGCACCTCTGTGTTACATTTATTAGCATATCGACAAGGTGCAAGTGAACTTTCATTATAGAAAAATGTACTGGATGGCTATTTTCAAATTTAAATAATCATATGGTGAGATATATTAAGCAAAATGGAATTGATAGTAGCACTGATGTGTCACATATACTGCTATTGGGTTTTAAATTAGAAAGTATATTTCTTTGCTGCTGGTTGGAGGTTTTTTTAAACACACTAAATTGGCTCACAATCGTATGCATTTCTATGTGCCCTAATAAAAGAAAAAAACTCTCCTAGTCAAAAATAATTGTTGACTTTGGGGTGTTTGTAAATAAACCATACAGCACTGAATCAGAAAATCAGGAATTTCATGGTACAGTTATACCTCCTCCATCGTAAGTAAAGGGACAGGCCCAAGGCATCGAGAAACATTATTCTTGCAAAGAACTGCAGGTCGTTAATATGCATGCAGGCCACGCCCATTGCTCCACCCCTCGGAACTCCACAGCGCTGCGGACAATTCTCTGCTCCTTCCCCTTGTCTCCGTTGGCACAAGCGAGCAAAGGGAACCGTTTCTGAGCAGCTGCTGTGACTGTGTGTGCTCCCAGCACAAACTCCGCGCCGCTACTCCCCCCCCCAGCCCGGCCTGGCCCGGCCCCGCTGCTTGTGCCATCCTGTGCGCGCTCGTCCTGCCCGCGCGCGCTTGCCTGCCACTGCAATGGGGAAGGGGTGTCCCTTAGCTCTGGTCAGCACTCTTGGANCTGTACATAGGAATACGTGGCATGTCTTGTGGCGGTGCTGCACTGGGTCTCAGTGGCCGCCTGGGACATAGTGCAGCGTGACCCTTCCACTGTAGGGACTGGGCACGGAGACACACAGGACCGACTCAGGAGCCGGGCACGGTTCGGCAGGACTGTGGCTGTGCCGGGGAAACCTCAAGCCCTCCTTCCGTCCCCTTCCTGGGGGAGCCGGGCCCAGGGCGGGGCCGTCCCATCTCACAGGGAGAGCCGACCCCGCCCCTTGGCAAAGCAGAAGCAGAGCGCATGCACTGGCTATGAAATCTCGCAGATCCCCAGAGCCGCACTGCGAAAAAATTGCTTCGCAAATGGGCGAGGTCATGAAGGAGAAGTCGCGATACAGAGAGGATTCACTGTATTTCTAACAAATGCGTATTGTGACTAAGTCAACATATTCTACTATTGGCACAAATGTGCAAGTTCACTTTAATAATTGAGGGCTTAGTTGCAACTGTTCAGATTAAATGCTAAATAATAACGCAATCCCATCAATTGTTTGCTGTTAATAATGGCTAATGTTTACCATGGAAATGTAACATAGAGAATGAATATGTGTTCCTCACCAGATTGTGCTTAAAAACTCTACTAGTCTCTGGCAATAAAGCAGCTGTGAAGAATGGCCACATCAGTGTGTCCCATGTCCTGGTCCAGCAGCCCCATAGGCGATGCACAGCATCCTTCTGTGATCTCTCCAAGCCTTTCATGTCCGGGAATAGCATGACTCACATCCCAGCACTGTCCTAAACATGGTTCACAACACCCATATCCAAAGGCCAGTGGAAAGTGATCCTTCAGCTGTACATGTTATGCCCAATGCACAGGCATATGGTTTACATCAGGGACTCCTTTCAAAGTGGGTCTCTGGACCTGGGTCCCATGATCCATGCATTTAACAGCCTCACCTTTCTGTCTGGGTTTTTGTTTGCAATTGACAACAGGAAGGCAGCAACAAAGTAATGGTTTATGGGAGGGGTCTCTTTGGGGCACAGGAGGATATAGTGTGATGTCTGTATTAATGCTATTCCTAGAACATCTAAAACATAAGACCATCTCTTCCAGGCCCCCTGTACGTTTCACACTTTTTCTGACTAAAGTTACCTTTCTTTGATGTTTTTGCAACACCTAGTATAATGAGATCTCACCTCATGGACTCTGACCCCAAAACTCAAGAACACATTGATCCTTAAGCTGAGGTTGATAAGCAGGAAACTCTTGCTGGAGGGCATCCTGTGAAGCCATATTGGGTTTTGCTGTGGCTGTTTTTGGTAGTGGGGGGCTACGGGGGAGGATTTTCTTCGAGAAGCTGCTGGAAGCCTCTCTCATAGCTGGCAGAGTTAATGCCAGCCAGCTCCTGGCTGGACCCGCCACTGGCCAAGGCCAGGCCAATGAGGAGATACAGAGATGCCTCTGTGATAACATATTTAAGAAGGAAAAAAAAAAGTTAGAGCAAGAAGAAGACATGGCCACTAGAGAAAAGCAGTGAGAAGATGTAACAGCAAATGCAGGCACCAAGGCCAGAGTTGAAGCAGGGGTAGGAGGTGTTCCAGGCGTCTCCCTGCAGCCCATGGTGATGACCATGGTGAAGCAGGCTGTCCCCCTGTAGCCCATGGAAATCTCTCAGGGTTGCAGCGATCCACCTGTAGCCCATGGAGAGGGGAGCCCACGCTGGAGCAGGTGGATGCTGGAGGGAGGCTGCAGCCCGTAGGAGCCCACACTGGAGAAGAATCCCAGGAGAGACATGTGGTCCATGGAGAGGAGAGTCCACGCTGGAGCAGAACTACCTGGTAGGATCTGTGTGCTTTGGGATGGGACCACACTGGAGCAGCCAGTAGTGAGGACTACGCCCTGTGGAGTCATGTACGGGCAGCAGTGTTTGGAAGAGCTGCTGCCCCTGGGACCGGACTCATACTGGGAGGGGTCACGAAAGACTTTCTTCCGTGGGAAGGACTCCATGGAATGCAGGGAAATGGCCTCCTCCCCTGAGCAGCATCAGAGAAACACCAACTGCCTGGCTTTCCCCTACTCCTGTCCCCCCCCGTGTCCTGGAGGAAAGAGGGAATGTAGTATCTGTTGTAAGAGATGGAGGGGTGGAGGAGAAGGTTGCCTTTAAGGTGATACTTCTCACTTTAGCTCTGATCTTGTTAGAAATAAATTCTTTACATCCCCACTTTGGAGTTTTGTTTTGCCTTTGACAGTAAAAGATTTCTAATAATCCTCATTCCTGCTGTAGCAAAACCCTTCAGTTTGTTTTTTTTCCTTTTCCTCTCTTCCATGTTTGTATGAGGGGGGAGTGGGAGGAGGGGAGGAGAAATTAAATGAGAGAGTGGCTGTGGGTGAATCTCTGGCATCCAGCCAGGGTCAAACCAGCACAGAAGCCATGCCGTGGCTCAGTAGGCACGTGCTGTGCTGTGGCTCAGTAGGCACAATAAGGCAGTGTTCTTCTGAAGTCTGACATGAGGTTTAGGACTGTGAGAATGGTGTAGGAGAATGTTGGCCTTCGAGATCTTTGTTGAACATGCCAGACTGCTAACGTGGATGATCTTGCAAAAGGTCATCATTAGAAGTGATCTAACGGCAGCAACTCTCGGTAGCAACTGAGTCCTCTGAACAAGCTCAGGGTTGGGCCCTGGCACAGGAACTGGGGAACTGGTTCAGTGCTCTAGCACAGAGGGCCAGAATAAAAAGACAGTGGTGGGAGAATAGATGCCATCTGAGGTGTATGGTTGACCCTGTTAGACAGACACTCCTGAAACCATCTCAAGTTGTTCCAGGCAGGAGATGTCTTGTACTTGACTCTGCCTTGGGAAGACAATTCAGTTCTCACACTACATTATTTTTAGTCAGTTAATGAAAGTGCTTTCCTAGGGTGCAAAAAGTACAAGGCAACAGGACATAATAACATGTATTAGCAGTCTCTGATATTAATAGTACAGATTGTCACATGATATGACAGTGATTAAAGTGGGCATGGATGGAGGTCTCCCTTTCTTCTGGGAGGCACTGTTCCCCCTTGCAAACAGAAAATAAACACAGCCCTTCCAGAGCATAAATGCCAATAACTGTGAAATTTTGATTAAATAATAGATGTGTGTTCAGAAGCACTTTTTATAGTATGTGATTAAGAAAGATAACTAGACATCCTTACAGCTATAATGATAATAATTACTGCAACACATAAAGTGTAGAATATGACACTGGAAAGGCCACTATTAACCTTTCTGAGGGTTATTTTTTGTTGCGTTTTTGACACTATGGACAGCAGTGTTCAGAGAACTAAATAGAACTGTAGCTGTGACAGTTCTTTCCAGCCATTCTCTAGCATGTTAAAGAGGAGGTGTAGAGGGGAGTGAAATATCTTCTATTCAAAACAGATGTTTGTTTAATATCAAACATCTGGGTAGTCTTAGAAACACTGTTTTGCTAAGACTTCTGCAACTCCTGGCAATTCAGAAAACTGACACTACTGTTTCCCTCTTTAAAACAGACTATAAATAATAGCTCCATGCTCCAGACCAAAGGCTTTTTTACTCCTAGTAAGGAAATTTCCTGTCTCTGAAGTGAGATGCCACGTTGTCCAGCAGTTCATATACATTATCGTATAAGGCTAATCTGTGGATTCCACATTACGACATCTCTGTGCCTTGCAGCTCTAGTGGAGAATTGCAGACCATACATAGTTCTTCCTAGAAACTGAACCACTGTTTGAGATCTTACCAGAATTACTTGTTGTGGAAGCACTGAGTTGGGAAAGGCAGAACAGTTTGATTGTGATGGCATCAGTTTGTCCAACAATAAAAGGAAGACTGGGTGAATTCCAGGAATTTAAACAGCAGACAAAGCACAACGTGTGAATACAGTGAATAAATAGTGTTGGTACAAATCGCCTCAAAGGTTTCTGTGGTTGAAAAAGGAAGAGTAGTCTCTGGAGCTTTGTAATTCACCTACCTGTAATAGAGGCTGGCTTCTGTACATCAGTCAAGCTTACAAACATGCCACTGATGGTCAGTTCTGCTTTCTATATGATAAAAAGGTCCCTATTAGTCAGCTGCAAAAAATTATTTTGTAGGAAGGTGAGAAGATGCCATTATTTTAAATGATGACAAATGTTAGTATAGTTTCAAGCTGCTGTGCCAGTGCCTTAACTTCATTCTTAAAGTTGAAACTCAGACCTCTAATAGCCAAAATTTTTGGTGTTTGGGGCAGGCTAGGGAGCTAATGGGTACAGTTATTGGGCTCAAAGCTCTTTTGGCAACAGAGTTATGCTGATTGTTCAGAATAATTTTTCTGACTGTCATTTATCTCAATTTTGCTATAATTTCTCTTGTTACTCACTTTCTGCATGGTATTGAATGCCTCAAAAATAACTGTTACTGGAATAAGGTCATGTTATCCAAACTCAGGCCATAAGAAAGAAACCTGCTGCTCTTATCCATGCCACCCTGGGAACCATGTACTCTGGCAGAGCAACTTTTCTGTGAAAGCAGTTGAGAGTTCAGTCCACAATAGCTGCTGGAAGGAGAAAACAGCAGAGGCAGCAAAATGTTCTTTAACCAGCAGAGCAGGGCCTGACCCTCTGCAGGATAAAGTAGCTGTGTAGGCACAAAGGAAAAGCAATTTTGCTTTAAATGTCTGTAGGTAGAGAGGATTGAAACCACCATTTCAATGTTAAGGCTGCAAGACTTCTCCAGATGTCCATGGTCCCATGTAACTTTTGTCCTAATAGGAAGAAAATTTAAACCAAACTGACCCATATGCACCTAAACCTCATGCAGAAACACAGCGGGAGTCCATCCTTGTCCACCCTAGGATTTGTATTAGTGCGCCTCATGCGTTCAAAGACTTGATTTCAGAAGACATTTGAAGTGAATGCTGTCACAAGTTTGAAGTGGGAAACTTCACTGAACTGTTCAGAACCATCTTAGGGGTGAAGAACCAGCTTACTCTTGCTTATGTATGGTCCTTATTGATGAGGACTGTTTGTAAACTGAGAGTAAAAATTTACTTTGTGTTTACTCTGCAGAAAAAGATGACTTTAGATTAAATTTTCATTCACACATCTGTGTTTCTTCAAAGGAACTTTTAGGATTTTCTGATTCAGGTAGAGGTATGTAGACCAGCTAGACTTCACCCCACCCAGTCCAAGCTGTCAAATATAAGCCACACTGACTACATAGTGTGTTCAACAGTGTCCAGACTACTAAATTCACCTGAGCATCAGCTGAGTGGAACAGCATACTTTTCCCACTCTGACTGAGCAAGAAAGATTCAGCTTCTGAACCATGGGTTTTTTGGAATCCATACAGCTGAGAATGCAAAATATTCATGCAGACATGGATCCTACTTTATTCAAGGTTATGAATTGTCATCTCTCCTGCTTCATCTCCTGTATTACATTGAAAAGAGTAACAAGATTAAGGAATTTTTCCTTCCCCATGCATTTAAATGGATCAACCCAGAAGGAAATCAAATTCATTACTTTATTTCAAATTCCTAGTAACTTTCACTGTTCTCTGATTTCAGAATAGATTTAGGAAAGCTAATGTAATTCAGTGAACTCATGTGACTGCCTCCAATGAGTTTGAGCAGAAAGTATTAGAAATCTCTGGCAAACCATGGTAAGGGTACATTTATGTCATTATTTTGTTGATGCACTAAGTTCTGTTATTGAACCCCAATTTAGCTCCGACTCTGTGCTCATGGTATTGCAGGCTTTATCTTAGCCTGATTTGCCAAGAAAATGGCAAATCCAGATTTTTGTTTGTACGTTCATTGCTCTTTATAATGTTGGAACTCAGACACCAGTTTCAAGAAAATTTACTTAAGATCTTATCAGATGTATTAATTCTTGACGAGTTTTGTGGAAATAGTTGATCAGATGGAGGAAAGACAATCAAATTAGTGTCCTACTATGGAAAAAGACACAGACTGACCCCACTGGCATTATTAGACATGAGCAAATTCAAATCAGTTAGACATTAGGTGTTGTTACCAGAGAAGCTTCAACTGAAGTTTGGATCTCATTAGCTTGGGACGACCTAAGTTGGAAAATAGGGCAGGACGATGGCATTCAACTTCTGCTGCTCTCTAAACTCATGAACATTTGTCAGCCAGGTTTTTCTAGGCTGCTTGAGTTTTGAGGGAAATTTTCAAAATTCTAAATAGTCACCAGAGATGACTGGCAACTAGTGAGATTCAACATTCTTGTAAAGCTACAAGAAACCTGGGGAATTTTCTGTGTTTCCTCTTTTTCCATATTTCAGTTAAAGGTGCAAATACCTTAGGTGATAGAAGGAAACACAAGTACAATCAGTATCTTGGCTTATCATGGAAAAGGACTATATTGTACCTTTGAAAAAACTGAAACAAACTGAGGAGAGCATGGAGAAAACAAAAATTAAAAAATGGTATAAGATTTGTCAACCAGCTTTTGTCATGAAAAGTTAAGGAATTTGGCCTTGTTTAAAGAGTGGAAGGGGGACGGGAAAACAAAAGAGTGGTTGCTAGACATCAGAAGAGATATTGGAAAAGCTATTAATCTAAGGAGGCACAACAAAAAATAACAAGCACAAGCAAATGATACCTTCCTTTGAACACCATGTAATCATACCCTGCACAAATCCCTTTGTGTCATGCTTCACTTGCAACTGAAAACACTAAAACCAAAATCAAAAAAACAAAAAACCCAGATTAAACCTGTCCCAAGCTTGATTATTGTTAATACTTCTCTAGCCTAATCCTTTGCTCATTCACCCAGTGGTCACAGTTCAGCCTAATGTACATCCTAATGGGACATTACAGGGTACTCATTTCACCAAAGGACAGATACTTTCTATTGCCATGAATATGTGGGTTCCCCTCACTGTTTTGGTTTACTCCGTGGTGCCATGTGGGAATCTGTAACAGAATTCTCAGGTTAGGTGAGCTTATCTCACTAAAGCAGCCCCCCTTACTACTCAGAACCTTATGTACTTCCCTGGAATTTATATACAAAATCAGGACGAAGCCAGTAAAGATAGCAAGATCTGAAAATAAAGAGATTACTATAGATTGGAACAGTCATTTAAATGAGTTGATTAGTAAATCATTAAATTAATCCTATTACAAAGCAGGGAAGAAGGGTTTGTTAACCTTTAAAAGCCCTGCAGAAACAAGGGATACTATAGAATACACCATGTTTGAGGAAAATGATGAATTACACAGTTTATCAAACATACATACATAACATTTATTTTTCCGATGTTGAGTGATGATGATGATTATATTATGTATTTATGAAATAGCCCCCACCAAATCATCCATGCCTATTTACAGAGGTGCTTCACAGCTTTCAGACAATACAAGCTATATTTAGAACCCAACTGAATTAAGCTGAAAAAAATGGATATATGTCAAAGATTAATTATGGAGTTTTTCTGAATTTCACTGCTCACACATTGATGTGATGAGATGTCTGACATGAGAAGTCTGACAAAGCACTTTTTGATTTTTGACAAAGAATGTATCACTTTTCACTAATAAAATAAGCACAGAGAATCTGCTCTGATCTCCAAGAGTGAAACATCCAATAAGTAGTTATGAAATTTCTTAAAGTATTTATACAAACTTTAGGCAGCCCTATAAAAAGCAAAGCCTGAGCAATAAAGAATAAAACAGCCTGGAATTATTTTCATGTTCTCAGTAGTCTCAATTCTGACCCCCTGGAAGCTGCTAGAAATATTGTCACTGGCAGTACTGAAATATTAGAAAACCTCAAGCTGCTCTTGAAATATTAGCACTGATTTCCTGATGTGAACTCGCAGACTTCACAGACATGAATGGAATTTGGCCATGTTAAAGCTGCATTTAAAATTTCTAAATGTGAGACACGTCTGAAAAATCATACATACACATATTCATGTACATACAGGTATATATCTCGATTAGTAGTGGAAAAATTTGGGTTTTGGCAAAGTTCAATATGGTGAGACTTTTCTGCCTCACAAAATAATACATTCAATAATACATAATATATATCAGTTTATGCCAGGATGTGGCATTTCCTAGAAATTATACAGGTGTTTCCCCTGGGTGGGAAATTGGGTGGAACAGCAACTGTTCCTATCCTTTGCTACTCCTCAGGTCAAATTTCAACCTCTGAAAGTATGCTGTGCTGACAGCAATATTGTTGGAAAGAGCTGTAACAGGATTTGCATGTTGAGTGGAAAAGTTTTGTGTTGTCTAATTCCAGAAGTTTAAGACCTGGAGATCCAAATAACTCAATGGACGCTATTATGTATGGAATTTGTACCTGATACGTAAAAGAATTTGGGCAATATGACGACACCAGAACGAGAGGACATGGCCTTAAGCTACGCCAGGGGAGGTTTAGACTGAATGTAAGGAAGAGGTTTTTCCCAGAGAGAGTGATCGCTCATTGGAATGGACTGCCCAGGGAGGTGGTGGAGTTGCCGTCCCTGGAGGTGTTTAAGAGAAGACTGGATGAGGAGCTCAGTGACATGGTCTAGCTGGGGGTGTTGTGCTGGATGGTCCTGAGGGTCCCTCCTGGCTCGAAGTAGCCTGTGCACCTGTGAGGAATCTGTGTTTATGTTCACCACTCTGGGATGTGCGTTCGGTCTCTGTACGGGCATTAGATGGTGAGTTGGACTAGATGATCCTTGTGGGTCTCTTCTAACTCATAGTATTCTGTGATTCTGTGATTCTGTAATGTTCTTGATAGAAAGGTGTTGTGTTTTACCCCCAGCTGTCAGGTTAGCAACACATGGCTGCTTGCTCATCTACCTCCCATCCTGCAGGGGAGAAAAGTGTGAAACTTTTGGGTTGAAATAAGAGCAGTTGAAGACTAAAAATAAATAATAATAATTTTAATATTAATACCAATAATATCAATAATATTTATATGAACAATAATAATAGCAATTGTGATGAAAATAATAACAAATGCAACCCAAAAAGACAAATTATACAAATGGAAACAATTAGTAATCTCCAATAGGCTGATGAAACCCAGACAGACCCCAAGCAGCCATCCCCAGACAACCTTCCCCTGACTTTTGAGGCTGAGCATGGCAACACATGTCATGGAATATCCTTTTGGTGAGTTTGGGTCAGCTGTCCCAGCTTTGTCCCCTCTCAGCTCCCTGTGTAGCCCCAGCACGCTTTCTGGTAGGGTGGGATGAGAGCGAGAAAAGGCCTTGGCTCTGTGTAACAGCTGCTCAGTGAGAACTAAAACATCCCTGCATTATAAACACTGGTTTGAGCACAAATCCAAAACACAGCCCTATTCCAGCTAC
Organism: Pitta sordida; assembly: GCA_013390025.1. Taxonomy (NCBI): domain Eukaryota; kingdom Metazoa; phylum Chordata; class Aves; order Passeriformes; family Pittidae; genus Pitta; species Pitta sordida. The sequence goes on from WEKX01009614.1 coordinate 401,714, forward strand.
TATGAAGAAAATTAACTCTACCTCAGCCAAAACCATCGGGAAAAGCAGCCTGATTTTCACAACTGCCTTTTGTGAACTGTAATGAAATTATTAAAAATTTATATTGTTGTAAAAATAGTGTAATTGTTCATGACTGGTGAGCTTGTCGATTTTAAGTCCCACAGTCATTGATAAGACACAGGTCCTCCTGCACAGCAGAAGCCCCAGATTCTGCACCCAACATGTTCTTACTGGGACACCTTGCACTTGTGCTCAGCAGTGAGATGTTACTTTTTCTGATATATGTATGAAATCTATTTGCTGATGCATAGAGGAAAGTATCATTATGTTGATGATTTACATTTCTAATAACAGATAGTAAATACTATCTGGTATATTGAGGTAGCTTTTTCACAAACCTAGAGCTGAAAACCACCTGCCCTGAACTACAGTTTTGAAGAAACCTTGAGGTTAGTCTGGATAGAGGCAGATTCCTCAGGGGACTTGGGCATTTGCTTAGAACAGGTATGCACTCTTGACTGTGTGAGATCCCAAAAATATCATGTAACACCAAATTGACTTAAAATTTCCATTGAAGACCTACTGCTCCCTTGCATAAGATATTTGTAACAAAACAACAACATCAACAAAAAAATCCTACCCAAAAAAAGTCCTGCAGGGATGACTAAGTTGCATTAGTTCTCCCAGAGGTATAATGTATATAGATCAAATCAAAATATAAATCATTCCACTCTGTTGTGGGGTTTATGCACAGTTTCTTTTAATAAAATATGCAAATATTTTGCAGTAAATTGATTTCCCAGTTTCAGTTCTCTTATCTCCATATTTATTATTCATGATTCTTCTACTCCCCCACTTGAGCAGATTAAAAAAAAAAAAAAAGAGGGGAAAAAAGCTGTGCAGAGTTCACTTGCTTTTAGGAACTAGCTTTATTATTGTTATTATTAGCACAATTTTATACTCCTAGGAGTGAAAGATAAATGTAGATATTACTTCTAATCTCAACCAAAGCTAAGAGGTAATACAATGACACTCTTTAATGCAAATCACTGCAATAAATGACTACATAGCCCAAGTGTTCTGCTGCATTACAAATTGTAATGAAAGTTTGAATTGCTGAGCAAAATGACTGTTGTTTAACCTGTGACCAGACTGGATGGTATCAGTTCTGTTGTTAAAGGCGTACACACCACGACTGTACAGGAAATAAGCCCGAATATTTCAGATATTTAAATGTTTTTCTAAATAGGCGTTTCCGTTTAAAAAAATGATGATCGGTTTTATATTATATTAACCGATGTATGTAATTGCTGTTTTCCACCACTATGTGGTTAACAGGTTCCACAGCAGAGGATGAAAATTGGTCAAACCTGGGTGCGCCGTTGTGGCGGCTGGTGCTGGAGGTCTCTGCTGGAATAAAGAACAGAAAGATGAGGAAGTCGCTGAAGGTCAGGGCAGCAGATCAGCTCATCGTATGCCAGGAGAAGGTGAAGGGAAGCGAGAATGAAACTCCAAATAAATGTTAGGTTTCAGTCCCAACTGAACTGTGATAGAGAAGACCATATCACAGTATAGGTAGCTTAAATATAACTTATTACAAGCATATGTTTCAAATAAACTCAATTTTTAAGCTACTTTCAATTTAATTAAGTATAATGATTTCTTTCCATTAATATTCTCAGTGGATTACAGGTCTCATTTTTTAAAATGTCTATGCAATTTAGCAATACAGTTGCTTTTTGAAGGATTTAAAAGTTTTATTCCTTTACAAATAAAGAGTCAGGCCTGTAAATGTTCCAGTAGAAATTACAGCTGAGTAACAAACCCTAGAGGAAAAGAAAGATTTTTATAGATATTTTAAGTTTGTTGGACTGGCTTAAGGATTAAACTACATTTTGTTCTGATAGTATGCGGCTTTGCAGGAGTGTGGGTGACTATAACCATGAATTTTGATCTTTGCAGAAACCACATTTTCATCTAAAAATTCCTCAGAAGAAAAATTCCCAACAAGACCCTAAGGTGGGTTATTTGTGAAAAGAGGGTCTTACAAGGTTTGGCCCAAAGCGCTGAAGATCAAATTCTCTCACAAGTCAAAGAAATTGTGTCAGCACAGAATCTGGCCTTAGGTATCAGTGCTGAAAAGAGACTACACTGCAACTGCATTGGCATTGCAAATCAGATGGAGAAAGAAGGAAAATTCACAAAAAAGGCCTTAGATTCTTTCTAATCATTCTGTTTCTTCTCTGTATAGAAATTGATTGGTTTTGTCTCTCCACTTCAGCTCCAGCTTTCACCTGGGATAAATTCTTGCTTTTCAAGGAATGGCATCATCAAATGAATGTGATGACGTGAAAAGTTGCACTCCTATCTCTGGAAAAGACTTGAAGGGTTTTTCAACAGGATAATAATACTCTTTTCTTCTTTGTAGGCCTATTTTCCATAGGCAGGTTTTTAGATGTTTACTTTCTTGACAAGCAAATAAGGTAGTTTTTGGTCAAAGAACCTGACACATTACTAGAAATTATGACTGGCCATCTGCTTTTCTCTTCAGTCTCACTCAAAGAGCTCATAAACTTTGCTTTCTCTGCAATGATACGCGCCAGGACCTAAAGCAGAGGTGGAGCATGCCAGTGGATCCATGAGGAATAGGTTCCAGACTGCTGGGTTTCTTACTGCAGTCAACTATTGCTCATTGCTGCTTGACTACATCCAGTACAGTACTTTTTTTTATTATTATTTTATTAAGATGTAAATTAAATTTAAAAAACTCTGTGAAAGAAAAGTCTGCTTGAAAAAGTTTGTTCATGTTGCAGAGTATTATCTGTAAGTCCTCCAGCTAGGCTAAAAGCCTATCCCACTGCTCCTTGGGATTTCTAGTGAATTAATAATGTCACTGATGAATATTCAAAAGTAGGCAGCTATTGTGCCTCCAAGCACATAATTAATTATTCATTACACATTTTTATTCACTGAATTAAAAAACACAGGGTGCTCTGGGAAATGAAGTGTAGTTCACTGCAGGGGCATGAAATTCTACACTGCCCCTTTAAGGATTATTACTCTGTATTTATAGTTGCCAGGGCAACATAAATGCCGGGCAATTAGATCATGGGTTGTCCCCGAAGACTGATGGGATAATAAGCACTAGTCAAGTATTAAGTTGACCCAGTAAATGTCCCACATGAATAAACCTGGGCTAGGACCACAGCTGGCATCTTTCAAATAAAACTTTTACATTAATATAGTTTAAAAGGTGCATTTATCCGGGAATTGAGCATGCATCCACAGTGGGAAGGCTGCAGAGAGGACTAACACCACTTCCCGGTGGTGGTCCACATGCTTTGTTCCTTGGGCTGAGCTTTGTGAAAAGTTAGGCATATTGAACCTCTAAAAAGCTCAGAAGTCGGGGGAGGCCCACATTTACCTCCTAAGAGCCAATGTTCTGTGTCAGTAGAATGGTTTTTTCCCTCTACTTATTCTTTAAAACTTGCCAGCAGGGGATAAAAACAGTTTGGTTCCAGGCTTTAAAAAATAGGTATTAAAATTTGAAAAAAAAAAAAAAAAAAAACCAAACCCAACCGTATAACTATTTAACTGGGTATGATTATGCTTAAAAAATGGTTTAACAGAAAAATGACATCAAAATAACCCTTGTAAATTTTTAGGTGTTAAAGAGACCTATTACTAATGGCATTTTCCAGACACTAAAGAATAATCTAAAAATATGAAATAAAATGTATCAGAAAGATTTCCCAAAACTACTTTTTTTTTTTCAGTGTTGTTGCAAATATCAGCTTCAAATTGCTGGATACTGGCCACCCCTTTTTTCATTGAATTAGTTTTCTGTGAATCCTTCCACAAGATTTCAGAAATTTATCTTTCTCTCAAAACTGTTTGCAAGTTGAAAAAAAACCCAAAATACCAAAACTGTGAAGAACCCTCACACATACATTATTCATTTTTCCCCTGGTTAATTCTTGTTATATTTTTTTTTAACTTAATGCTTTCCTCTACCCCCCATCTGGTGACACAAGGTGATAGTTTTATTGTGCTTTTAGATCACTAATTTTGCAGAGGAAAATGGGAAATCATAGCTTATCTCTGCCTGCAGATACTTGGCTATGCTAAACCATGAAATAGTTCTCAGTTAGAGATATAGTAATGCTTTCTATAGTTTGGTAATAAAGGGGGAAAAAATACAATTCCCAGGAAGTATTATACATCCCTCAGTGTAAGAGAAAAGACACATCTTATCAGTGAGTGTGTGTGAGCATAGATTTATCCTAACATATAGATACACATCACATTGCCCCAGACAATTGAATGCATTTGCTCATTCATTAAAATTATGCTTATATATAATGAAATGGTAGGCTTTGTAGTGAAAATATTTTGAGGAAGAAAGCAACAGCTTAAATAAAATTTCTCTATGATAGTATTATTTCTCAAAATGTCCTTACCTTCCAGGAGACTCTATTTTTTTAGACTATTATTTGGAGCATAGTTCTGGCTGACAAGCAGAGAGGTGTAGCTTTCCCCTAAAGCAGAAAAGGAGGGACACCTTAGAGAGCTGTAGGGGCAGGCATACCCAGACTGCTCGGTCAGACACTGGGCAATGTGGCTTTGAGACAGCAGGACTTTTGTGTTTAAAGTTAAGCATGTACTTAACAATTTCTACAGGAAGTTGACCAGTTGAAATGAGAGTTGAACAGCTTATCAGACCGCTAATCCTGCTTAAGGGTATGGGTCCCTAATGTCATTTGGGATGGGAGCATCATCCTCATGTGCTCAGGAAGGAATTTGTCCAAGGTTACCCCTCAGCATAGCCAAAACCCCTGAGCTGCAGGTTCAGGACACACATTCAAGGTCATTCGCCATGTCAGGGCTTTCCTCCACCGCATAAAAGAATCTGTCTGAATAGCAAACCCTAGGATATCACCTCTGCTGCTTTTATTACTTAGTGTTGAGTCCTGTGTGTATTTCTCAATGACAAGTCAAAAGGTATCTGGGAATATTTCTAGGTACAAAGTATATTCATTTTCATACTTATAAATATGGATGTGGTTATATTTTATATATGTGTATACAGACAGTAAAATGGAAAATGTCTAGTGCAAGTTAATTCTGTTGCACTTGTGGATTTGAAATATCAGCAAAATATCATTTCTAGCAATTATTTTTAGCTAGAGGTAAATGATGGAGGACTGGCTGCTTCAGCAGCTTGTATCTGTTTATTAATTACAAGATTGTAAAAAAATGACAAAAACAATTGAGGTTCCTTTCATGGCATTGTGAATCTCAGGATAATGTCCTGCAGAATTTGCCATTGATTCTCCAGCGGGACATAGTCCACAAGAATCCTGATAAAAATCAGCTGCAATGAATGGTTCTGCCACATTCTGATCTGGTCTGCCATTGCAGGAATACATGAAATAAAACCCAGCATGATCAAATAGAGATGTTGATTTTTCTGGACGCAACACACTATCTGATGTTCAAAGTAGGCTGATGTGGAGATAATCAATCACTACAGTAATAGCAACACTGAAGAGATGATATTTACAAGGCTATAGCTGTGGTCAGACAAGTTATAACCAGTGATTTCCCAAAACTTACATTTTAGCCTCATGACCTGGCAGCCCTTGCTCCAAAGTTCCAAGTTTATCCNGACGGGCACTGAATTCCCTTGGTAACATTCAGCTCAAGAAAAATAAGAGCCTATATAGCAAATGAGAGGGTTTCAACTGAACTGGGAGTATCAGAGTATTGATAGGCGAGATAATAAATGTTAATTAAAGGGTGACTCAAGCATGGCACCAGTGAGATTCATCTTGGCCAATTTCCAGGCAAGGTAACAACAAAATCTCATGCTATTATCCAAGTTTTAAATGAAGAGCAAGACACACACTTAAGGTGACATGAGCATGCGTCTTACTAGGTCCACAGCAGTGAGATTTTGGAGGTTTTGGGGTGGGTGTTGGGGAGTGGGATTCTTTGTTTATTTGGGGGTAGGGAGGCTGTTTGTTTAATTGGGTTTTTGTTTGTTTGTTTTCACCTCTTTTTTAAACCATTAAGGAACACCCAAACTAGAAGCCTTGCACTCGTAGGAATAAGACCTCCAGTCTTCTGCAGGAGCTGAAATGGCTGCAAATCCTAGAGCTCAGACAAAAGCATTTTCTTTGCTGGGAAAGTCACTGAAAGAAAACATGAGTGGTTTTCCTTACACTAGAAAGGTGGAACCAGTCGCCACAATAGGAATCTCTGCTGCAAGGCTCAGAGCACAGTAACAAATATATTTGGACAATCACCTGCGTAACTAAAAACAGCTTTAGAAATCATTTTACAATTAATCTCTCTGCATTCATCACTGTGTAGAAAAGGTGGAAAGTGGAAACTTGTGGGAATGAAAAGTGCTCAGACAGGATCTGAAGGAAATTTTCTGCTGCAGGATGGCAAGTTGAGGTATCAAGCGTGTTTTATCATGCATCCATGATTTCACCTCTCTGTGGCAAGTGATGGTGACACCAAACATCCTGCTTCCTGCATGCAAGTTATGGCCAAACAGCTGCTTAAATAGACCATAGCAAACTAAATATTTTCCTAGGACAAATTTCAGTCTTTATGTTTACGTGCTTGGAACCAGAAAAGCCTCCATATTGTAGGCTATTACTGCCTGGACATTACTGACATGGCTTTGAGTAACAGCTACACAGAAACACTGCTATGACATTTATCCAGCCCATGTCCCACAAATTCATTTATTCCACTTCTCCTTCTCCCATTGATGCTCATTCCTTGGCATTAACACTATCTGCATCAGAAAGAATATCCTCTTTCAAAGCTGAAATATCCATTCTGCAGCCCTCCTTCAACAGCAGTGCACTTGTATTTATGGCAAAGTAAATGTTGAAAATCCAAAAAATATGACAAGTTCATTGAGAAAACAAGGAGCTTCTTATGTTTTATGTCCCTGACTTGCCTGGTGCTTTCTCACTAAATTTGTCAAGTGTATGACACCTGGAGAAAAAGCTGAGTCGGTTTGTCTTTGATCTCTCTAGGAAGTGCTGGGCACACAGGAAGAGCTCTGTATCAGGTCTAAAAGGAGAGGGACAACACTATGAAACTAACACAGATTTGAAATTTCCAGCACTCACTTATTTTTTTCTGTAGGAGAGGAAAACTGTCCTCACTAAGTGAAGCATCTATGTATTAAGACAATAGGTCTTAAAATCAACAGAATTGAGTGGATTTTTAGCCAAAAATAGCACACAGAAAACAATTGTACATCTACACTGACAGCACTAACACTGTAAGTGTGCCTACACTAGTTGTGATTCTTGTTGTTTCATTGATCAGAAGCTCCATGTCAATGGTACCAGCACCTGAACTAATTAACTCTCAGTGTCACAGTGTTAACAGAGCAAGAACCATTGCAAGGTCCTGCACTTAAAGGAGCATGTCTGGAGATAGCAGTTCCATGTACCATTGTAGAGTGTGAACCTGACTCAAAGGATTAGTCAAAGATCATGAAAAAGAAAACTGACAAATCCAGGATAATAAACTCATATACCCTAAATTCACATCCTGTGTTTAATTTCTCTCTCCCCAAGGAGTTCAAGAATTTAACTGGACAGGTTAATTTGGAATGATGTGGAGGTAGATTTGCTACATTGAAGGCATTCTTGATTTACAAAGGAAGAGCTGACACTGAGAAAATCATATCCCACAGCTACTGCGTTATATGGGTTAAAGCAAAAACATTTTTAGAAATGCACATTTGCCTTCTAAGGCATCCATAGTGCAGTGTCAGGGAGCAGAAGGCGCAAAGAACAGGAAGAAAGACTGAACTAAGAGAAGAGTAAATTTTCCTCTATTAAAACACCATTACAAAAATTATCAGAAAAGCATATTTATATCCCAGTCAAACTAAAGCAGTCAACTTGGTTGTTACAGTTGATCAGGAGCACTTGACGAAATACTCTATTGAAGTAGTCTATTATATGACTGAACACAACCAGCTGTGTACAATCTTATGGCTAAATACATAGAGATATACATATGCATGTATCTCTCTATGTATACCATGAGACTAACAAAAGACAAGTTTAACTATCTGTTTCAAGGAATGCACCTATACTAGACAGTAGGAAAATGGAGAGAGAGGAAAAGAATGGGAAAAGGAATTTTTCTCTCCTGCAACTCCCAATCTTTAATTACAATACACAGATAAATACAGAGACAGACAGACAGGTAGGCAGAAGGGCACAGATAAAAGGGCATGTGTGTTCAAAGGAAACATAATTACCTGCTATTCCCTTGCTCTCTGGAAAAAAGTTCAGAGTTTTCAATACTGACAGAAGCTAAAAATTGATCCATAGAAAAATGTTCACTTCACTAGAGGCTGCAAAAGAACCTAAGCAACTGACACAGAGGAAAGTTGTTCTGAATTCCTTCAGGCAGGTTGGAAGGCAGCTCTGACTTGAATAACGCAAGAGGCCTTTGAGGCATACAGATGCCCTCCTTTCTGAAAAGTTTTTCTTGGAAAGCAAACTTCCTCCTCTCAACTCACACTTGGCAGAGAGGATTGCGGTCCAGGCTTACTGTGTTCATTATTTCATTCCAGTATCAGTGGACACAGCTCAACAAAAGTTAATAGCCTCTTTCTTGCTTAGAGCTTTTTGTATCAAACACAAGTAATCATCCAATCTGCCCGTTCCCTCCTTCCATTCTTCTTAATCTCTCTTTCCTGTCCATCCTAGCTAAATTCTTCTTTACTCTGCCTTCAGAAAAACTCAGCCAGAGAAAATTAATTATTTATTCCTCTCCAAGGCCTGTCCCCTTGTAACATAAAGGATACAAACACATCTGGAGGAGAACAGGACACAGATTTTCATCTCTGTAATATAGCATGTGGTATTAATCTTTCTGCCCCCTTCCCCCAAATGTCTCTATGAGGCACAAAATAGCCCTTTCCCCATGTTTCAACAATACCCATCCAGATGAAATCCTGACTGTGTCTTTGGACATATACATACCAAGATGATTTTGAAAACTCTATTGGCTGGATTGGAGAACCCAAGATCGGGATAGAACGTGCAGCCAGCAGGGCTCTGCTAGCCCTGCATGTGTTCCTACTGCTCTTCCTCTGCTCCAGCTCAGCACCAAGCTTCTCCTGCTAGTTTTCTATGTTCAGGGACAACTTCTATAAGGCTGTATTAGAGGTCCTTCTCTGTCATCATCTTCAACCATGTCCATATTTTCTTTAGAGCAATAATTAAAACAACATATTCACCAGCTGGGTTATTTTTTCCCTAGATTTAATCTGTTCAGGCTCTGATTTACATATTAAAAGCACTAATTAGCCCCTCAGAGTGTCTGAGCACGGATAGTGCAATAACTGGTCATGTAGTCACTAGAGACCACTCCCTAATGCTTTTGGTAAGATCTCATGTATACAGCCTCAGTCTCCGGATGGCAGGAATGGCCATGTGTAGAGGGTTGTCTGCTTTGTTTCATAGCATTGAGGGACTGAAGTGCCTGATTGCTTCATTCTTGCATTTTTTCTTCTCTTTGAAGTGTTGTGTTTGATCTGTCTGCTTGTCTGTCAGGTTTCCCCCCTCCCCCATTCCCCGTTGCATCATGTGCAAGAGCCTGCAAGAGGACGGACCGCCTTTGGCCAATGCCGGCACAGAAAATTCCAATCCAATCAAAGGCATAATGGCCTTTTCTCTCAGCTTTGATGCAGCATTCAAATAAACAAGAACTGTGCATTCAGAAAGAAAAAAAATTCAATAACCCTCTGAGCCATTCTTCTGGCTAAGGATATTTGAAGGAATCGTTTAATTTTCTTTGCATGTTTAGAAGTCACCTACAAAATCACTCAGTGCAGTGGAAGCAATGTTTCATAGCCCCAGGTGAGAGGTCTGAGACTGAATCCTGATTGAGCTTGTTTCCAAAGCTGCCAGAACCTGTGAAGCCTCCAGGGTGGGAAGAAAGGCTCTCAAAAGCTAACTAAAAGAGGTTTGATACTCAGCTTCTTCCTGGAAATGGGTAAAGGCAAGACAAGCACCTTTACCCCAGAAATCACTGTGAGCAGTTGTAGAAGATGCAGAAGGTCCCATTACTCTGGAAAAGGTACAGGCTTGTTTCCTCACATGAGATACTGACACATGGAGCCTGATGGTTTTGCTTGAGGAATGGGAGCTGTATCACTACACAGCATTAAGCTGCATTGCCTTATGGTACCAGGTCCCTCAGAGGGATATTTGCACTGTATTTCATCAGAAAATTCCTTTGGGAACACAATGGAGCAATCGGGCAGCAGGTAGGGGCACTTCCCCCTCTTCTGAAGAAGCTGTGCCATGGAGCAAAGAAAGTCCACAGAACCAGGGCTAGGGAGGAAGCAAGAACAGAACATCTAAATCAGTTCCAAGTGGTTCAAGAGGAGATGCAGTTCTCGTTACTTCACTCATGCATCTTAAATAGTCTTACATGATCCTAACTCCATCACCTTCTACGCAAACAGTTTTCAGAGCAGGAGTTTACCTTGAACATCATTTTTAGCGAGCCCTGTAGAATCATAAAATCATTGAAGTTGGAAGAGACGTCTAAGATCATCAAGTCCAACTCGGAAAAGGATTACTGAAATATACTCTCCTTTCTCTGTTTTCTAGCAGACCAGAGAAAACCAGTTATTGCTGTGATTAGCTTGTAAAACAGTTTAGTCTGTGCGAATGGGACTACTGGGCACTAGGGTGATGCAAGTGCTCAACCACATTACAAGGCTGGTGAAGGTGGCATTTAGGTAGATAAAAACAGGCCTGGATAGAAGAAATCAGGAAAAAATGAGTATTACTTGAAGTTGTTGTCCTGAGTAAAACTTAGGGCTGTGATTCAAATAACGTTTTTTTCTCCAATTATATTTCTCTGCCTAAAGGAGCCCTTGAGCCTATGTGGAGTTGCAATACCATAGAGAAAAGATGCAGATGGCATCTACATAAGTACCAGAGGGTTTGGCCAAAAACCAAGGGGAAATTGTCTTGGATGTGCCACCATCTTTGCTAACTATTTCCTTCATAACAACACTATACCTTTCCAAAAGCCCCATTTCAGAACAGATTTTTTAAAAAGCTTGGATTCCACTGTTACCAGGAGCCAAAGCTTCCAGAGGGCTCAGGAGACTGTAAAACCATAGCTTCTAAAACTGCTGAGTTCTCTTCAAGTTAAAGATAAGCAATCACAGAGTGGGATGAAGGTCTGGTGACAGAACTGTGCAAATCACGCTCTGCTTCCAACAGAGGCAGATACCTCTGACATATTTAAAAACTTCATGCAAAGAAAATAAGTCAACAAAATTTATTTGATTTAAACTATAGGCTCCCTGAGGCTATCAGAACAGACCCTCTGTCTACTGAGGGGAGGGAGTTGCTTGACTAATGCCAGCTCTTGTGAGATGCCTCTCCAACATTTAAATGGATTGGGAATGCTCACAGACATACTATTCTGATTAGTAGCTTTGAAATTACAGCTGACAGTGCAGACACCATCATCCACAGTGTGTCTCAGATTTCAGTAAGAAAGTCCTAGTCACAGCTGACCTCATCCCACAAAGAGGAAGAGAATGACTGTGTTTAGGAACTCCTCCTCCAAGACAGGGCAAATATTGTCTTGAATAGATGAGAGCTGATGAGAGTTTTCCAAGAACTAATAAAATCTTTGTAAAACAGTATTTCAGAGACCTCTAGAGGAGAGAAGACCTTCAGTCCTCAAAAAAGGGCAAAATTTCCTACACAAATCTCATTTAAAAAAGCGTCCTATTGTCAGCTCCTATGATAATCCAGGCAACTAAATTTGCCCCAGCGTCCCAATAACTGAAGCCAGATGTTTTACTTTGATACAGGTTCTCTCAAATTAAAAGATTTGTCAGGAAATGTAATTGTAGCCAATATTTGCTGTTAACTAGAGAACAGCTGAAAGTTAAAGCTTTTAGTATGTTAATTCAGCTTGTATTGGCCTGGTAGAGAAGTAGGTTAGAAGTTTTCATATAGTCAAACTTATTAGCTTGTGCAAAAGGTCCAGTAAACAGAACCACAGAATCATGGAACGGTTTGGGCTGCAAGGGACTTTAAAAATCATCTAGTTCCAACCTCTCTGCTATGGGCAAGGACACCTTTGCCTAGACTAGGTTGCTTGGGGACATATATATATATGCAGTATACCCTCATTGCATTGCGACCCCTTCATTATGACCTCACTGATTTGCGAAGAAAATGTCTCATAATTCGGTTTCGGGGATTTGTGATGTGACCTGGCTGATGCATGCGCAGTGCCTCTGCTTTGCCGAGGGGCAGTGCTGGCACTACCTGTGGGGCAGGACCGGTGCACAGTTTCTCCAGCTCGCTGTGGCATTTAGAGATCTGCGGCACTGTGCCCCAGCCCCTGATCTGGTCCTGTGTGTCTCCATGTCCAGGCCCCACAGTGGAAGGCTCACGCCACAGTATGCCCCAGACGGCTGCTGAGACCCAGCAGAAGAATGCCAACCAGAGCCCCGGGATACCCTTTCCCTGCCGTGGAGGCAGGGTGAGCAGGCATAGAGGCAGCAGCCAGGTGGCAGCTGCAGAAGCGGCTGGGATGGTGCCCGCCCCGCGGCTGCGCCACACTGACAGCGCTGGAGGGCCAGGATGACGTGGGGCTGGGACATGTGGGGACGGCCACCGGGGACAGGGAGTGGGGGAGGAGCAGCGCGAGGTTTGCTCTGTCAGTGCGGCAGTGCGAGCACGCACAGTCACAGCAGCCTGGCCCCTGCTGCAGATGTGGAAGCAGCAGCATGGCCGAAGAGAAGTCCAGGGATTCTCAGGGGGGGGGTCTCCCAAGGCAGAGAGGGCACAGAAGCGCTCCCCTTTCCTCCCCTGTGCTTTGAGAGCCCATGGGGAGGAGTCAAAAAGGCTCCCCAGTGCTCCTGATTGGCTGGGGGGGGAGCAACGGGTGTGGCCTGCATGCATATTAGTGACCTGTGCATATTTGTGAATTTGATGTTTCACAAGACCTCTGACATGACCTGTTTCTCACAAATGAGGAGGTATAACTGTATATATACGTATTTCAATATAAAATAAATAAAATAAAATAAATTAAAATAAAATAAAATGAACCTTTGCACTTCCCTGATGCACCTGCCTTATAAGTTCAAAGTCTCATATTTCCTCTTTCCCCTTTTTCTTGTACTTTTATCACCTCCAGCTCTTAACTGAGATATCCTACATTCCTAGCCCACTCAAATAACTTCTCCACTTCTTCCCTACCCTTTAAATCCTTCTGCTGTAACTCTGACCATATCATCTCTTATTCCCTCTGATTTCCCAGATGGAATATGTTTGAACTTCCTCTTGTTTCTGTATTTTCAAGTCTCAGTAATCTCAGTGTCATTTTCAGTGACCAGTCACCTTGTGAGACTCAATGTTTTATGCCCAGCCTTTTTTTTGTAATGGTTACAGAAGCTGGACATTAGGACACAATAGAAAAGATAAAAAAACATGTTCTATTTCCCATTGCCAAGGTGTCAGAGCAAGCTGTCCTTTCACGCTGTGCATCAAGTCATCATGCGTGGGGTATTGTTGTCTGTAAGCACATTATGAGCATGTAACTTTGAGAGGGGTAATGGACAAAGGCTCACCAAAGGCTTCTGTGATGCCCAATACAGAGGTAATAATCATCAAGTTTCAATTTATAGCCAGTCCTTCAGTCTCCCTAAATTGGCAAAACAAAACTCAGCTGACACCCACAAAACTACACAAATTCTTGGCTTAAAACCACACAATAGTGCAAATTATCAGCTGACTGACAAACTGCATCAGTCAGAGCCACTGCAAAGTATCTGTATCAGCCACCATTGTCTTGGCAGAGATGGCCTCACTGTAATGTTTGCGGTCAAGTAAGACCAGCTGAGAGGCCTGTGATGTGAGCTGTGCTGGGAATATTTCCCCAACAAATCAACTCTAGGTTTCACATCCTGCTCCAAGTCTCTAGAACTGTTTCTCCCTGAAATTTTCTCTTAGCTGTATGAATCGAAGTCCATGTGCACCCAAAGTTGGGATAGCTAAGGTCTTAAATCCCAGCACCTGTTTGCAGTCTCAACCTGCAGAATGAAGGCTTTTCTTCGGCTGCCTACTGCACTGTTACACAGCATATTTGTAATTTGCTTAAAATAAAACTTGGACTTAACCACTACCACTGCTAATTACTGCCTAAGATATAGCCTTGTTCAGATCACCAGGGAGAATGCCCTGTTTTCCATGCTGCGCAGGTCCATTTCGATGTCTGCAGTCTGGATTATGCTCGTCGGTGAACTAACAGAGTATCTCTTACCAAGCAAGCCAAAGTCCACAGTGCCACATTTTGGTAGCAGAAAGATGTTGCTGAAAATAATTGGGCCTGGCAGCATTCAATTGGTTTCCAAAACCAGTGCATTGGTTCCAAAGCTCACTGAGTGTTTGGTTGCTCTGTAAACCAGACACATGCCTAGATATTGTGCCCAATTCATCTGGAATGAGTTTGATTTAACAATGTATATTTGCAACAAGCTGCTTCTGTTAAAAAAAAATCCTTTGTTTTGTCCCAGTTACACCTTTTTCCCTTTCTTTCATCAGCTGTGTGGCTGCCAGTGCCCACAGGTATTCCTCAGGGATGTGGCAGGAGACAACAGAACAACTGGCTTCTTGACAAGGGAGAGGTGGATTGCCAACTGCTACTCATTGACTGGAGTGTGTGCTTGGCTCTGGGAGGCAAACACTTCTGCAATATGCTCTCCCTGGAGATATCCATCCTCAAAAATCATGACTGTCGCTGAAAGATTCACAGATCTCACTGCACTTGTAAAGCATGGAAATTGAGCATCAGAAGAACAAATTTAAAATTATGCATTTAAGTTGTTGGAAACATTGTTCTTCCTCCCAACACCGTTTCTGCAGGTTTTGAGTTGGTTTTCTCTGCATTAAATGCCCCCATCACCAGTAACAATGCAGACGAGACAAATCCGGGGTCCAGGCAAACACTGTCTTGTGCTTGGGTTTAAAACATACTCTCCTTGAAGAAATTAAGATTCTTCATTTGAACAAGTTTTCAGACATGTAGCAATGCAACCTTTTTACTCTTGCTTTGCTGGACATGTCCTTCCTATAAGTTCAGCCACCTGTAAACCAGTTCTGTTAGCAGTAAACATGAACCTAGACTCACAATGTGCAAACAGGCACATACTTTCTAACTTGGAACACAGAATTAATGGTGTTAGAGATGTCTGATTTAGTCTAGTGATCATAGTTACCAGACTGTGGGCGTGTAACTGCAGGCTCACCACTCCACTGGAAGAATAGAAACCAAACTAGTTACTACCTGAGTTATTTCTCTAAGAGGAGCTTATGGTTACAATAATTCCTAATAGCCTCCAACGTTGGAAGAGATAGAATTTACCCCCATGAATGGGGTTGAGAATGAGGGAAACACAAACCCTGGGAAGTATTCTTACATCTCAAGTACACAATGTTTCAGCAGCAGGGATGCACGTGGTTTGCCGATCGCCTCTATGACCTTGAGAACAAAATAAAGCAAACTAAATTTAGTTTCCCACTCAAGAGGATGCTAAATTCAGTCTGTATTTTTCCCCAGCCTACTTCACCTTGTACTTTTAGATAGAAGTATTGGTCAGAAAAAGCAAAAATATCACATTAGTGAGAGCCTAAAAGAATTAAATGACTTAATGCATTGTGCCTCATGAGACATCAGCAACTTTTAATCAGCATGTGAGATATTTCCTTGCACTTGCTAACTAGCTTGGGAGGAAGGAAGATGGATTTAAATACAACTGTACAATTTCAGCCCACTCAGCCTCAACTTCTAAGCAGTGTTACCAATTCCTCCCAGTCAATGCTCAAAGAGTTTTGCCTAATCGTCTGCTTCCAAATCCTAAACCGTCTGAGCAGCCCCCACTTTCCTTCCAGCACACAAAGTCTGGAGTGGGGAGTTTGATTCCATCTTTTGGCTTACACTGTAGCCAAAAGAGACAGTTCGGAGCACATATCACCTCCAGGCACCAAAAGTCCCCATCTCTATGTAACATGGGACGGGAGTGGAAAGGGGTTGGCTTTTGCATGATTTCCAGACCGATATTTCCTTGTGAGGGAGGGGGATGACAGTGCTGGCACAGCGTTAAACTCCTGGAGTATTTTATCCTTTCACAAAGCCCTCCCCAAGCTGTGCATGATCCAGCCCTCCAGGACAGCTCACATTTCTGACCAGATTGTGCACAAGGTTCCAGTAACCGCCTTGGAAAGTCACTCCAGCAATTAAGTGCTGGTAGATTCTTCTTTTTCCTTTTTTTTTTTTTTTTTTTGAATACGAAGGATATGGCCCACTGTGCAGGGTATTGCAGCCACCCTCCCTGTCAGGCCGTTTCACAGTAGTATTGTGGCGCCATGGAGAGGAGCTAATTGGATTTGTTGTCACCTCCTGAAGCTGCCAGGAGCTCACGTCTGCTCTGGTTACAGATGAAGACATCACGGTGACAGGCTTAGAGATGGCTCAGCTGGCATCCTAGGGCCACTAATAGAGCCATGTTGATTTAATGTCCGAGTGGAGAGGTGCAGACAAGCTGTTCAAGTTTTCTATTCCAAACAAAGCAAAGATCTGTTATCGGTTGTCTGTGGATCAGTAAATAAACTTCCATGTGGCTCTCACAGCACCTAACCATCGCTACAGAAGAATGACAAAGTATTTTAACATTGAGATGGTACTTTTAAATGAGAGCACTGTCTCTATGGTTTATATTGCCCTCAGGGAAATCAGTTAATTCCTTCATACATAAATTTTACTTAACTATGTAATTATGGATGAATCCTATTAGTCTTTAAATTGCTCACTAGTTAAAAGGTGTGTGTGTGTTTTCTACAGCTCTCTTTTGTGGAATGTGGAGATCATCTGCACTTATGAAGATTAAAAGCCTATTTGGGGATTTTTTTTGTTTATTTGGTTTTTTCACTTTTAAGTAAAAGTATAAAATTTATTAGAAGACTCTAGCACGATTTTTTTGCCTTTTCTTTATAGCACTACCTACTCGGAGCACAAAACTGGGCTCAGGCAGCATTTCCTTTATCCTCAGCACTCTCACCATTTCTGTCAGTACTCACCCTGGCCCCTGGCTGCCTTCACATGGTATCACCCACCTCTCTGCTGTGCTCCATATTAAGTGATTGCTCGTGCCAGCATGATGAGCGTGTGAAAGACAACGCAGACACAACAGTGTCCTTTGATACCTATTTTCACAGCTCTGAGCCATGGCTGAAGTACAGCTCTGAGTCACATTTTTTAGCTCTCTGCACCCAATGCCACATCAGACTTTCTTCCAGCAACACTCAGGTCCTATTTATACATTTCAGGCTTAGGAGCACCAGAAGTCCTTCTCTTCCCACAGCCACACTTGCAGTCAGAGATTCAAAGGAGCTCAGCACCTCCCATCTCAGTGCCAAAACGACACCTTTCCCTTGATGACTCAAGCCGAGTTTGATCGTGCCTGAATCTGCAGACATTTATGAAACAGGTCTGTGGTTGTTAACATTGCTTCCACTGATCCTGTTCTTTCATTGCCACAGGTACCCAAGGTCATGCAGGGCCTGCACAGGCTGAGAGTAATATTTAGGAATTAGGACACAGAGCAACAGTCTCTCTCTTTTCTGTCATTATGCGATGCAAGCCAGAAGGAAAGCTGAAGACCCCACTACACAGCTAGCAGGCAGCAAACCTATGAATAGAAGCAAATGAGTAGAGAAACAAGGACCCCACCATTAACACAGTAATCTCTCAAATTTCACGGGGTTCACTTCCGGAAAAGTACTTAGCTATGAATTACACAAAGTGGTACATACATATGTAAATGAGCCATGCCTACCGCTCCACCCTCTCATCCCCCATGAGCCCAGAGATGCCTTCGCAGCTATGCTGGGGCATGCTGGGCAGCGGGAGCATGGGACTTGCCTCCCCCGCCACGGCAGTCACAGGGCTTGCCTCCACCACGGGATGGGGCTTGCCTCCCCACTGGTGCAGCAAAGGCACTCACTGCACATGTGCGGCTCATGTGACCTGGGAAAAAAAGTGCAAATGACCAAGTGAAGACAAAGATGTTTTCACAGGAAAAAAAACATGAAGAATTGAAGCCACAGAATCTAAGCCACGAAGTACTGAGGGATTATTGTACTTGACTACAGCAATGCTCATCCATAGACTGAAATATTAGGTGAGTGACACTGTTGTAATCCTTGTTCTCTAGACAGAGTAGAAATATGTTTTGAAATATTCTAAGTCCTTCATCAGCCCAGCAGCAGACAGGAGCCCAGGTACTGGAGCACTGGCCTTGCGCCTTATTTCCTGACTGTCCTTATCTGAAGAGTGGGCAAGGCCTCTGTGCTCCTCACAGCACCACAGAAAAAAAACCTCAAACAAGCGAAGCCAGAAAAATAGGACAGACTGAAGACAGTCTCTCTCCTCTCCCTTTGAGAGCTCTGCTCTGTTTGGGGCAATTCAGTTTAATGGGAGGCAAAACTGCCAGTCAATTCTCATCACGTTCAATGGCAGTGATACCTGGCCGTGTGTGTCTGTCCACACCCTTGGCTGATTCCACTGCCCAGCAGCACAGCAGGAGTGTAGCACCTGCTGTGTTCCACATCATCAAGGAGTAGATTTCAGTCCCTGCCCAAGTCACAATTGCTGCTCAGAGCAGGAACCACACTCCTGCAGGCAAGGGTGGGAGGTAGGTGTGCCCTTATACTCTCAAAGATAAAAATACAGCTGTTTGTCATGGTTTAACTCCAGCCAATAGCCAAGTCCCATGCAGCCACTCACTCTCCTACAAGTGGGATCTGGGAGAGAATTGGAAGGGTAAAAGCTAGAAAACTTCGGCCAAGATAAAGACAGTTTAATGGGGAAAGCAAAAGCTTCACACAATAAAAGCAAAACAAGGATTTTAGTCACTGCTTCCCATGAGCAGGCAGGTGTTCAGCCATCTCCAGGAGAGTAGGGCCCCATCACATGTCATGGTTACTTGGGAAGACAAACTCCACCATTCCAAATGTCCCCCTCTTCCTCCTTCTTTCCCTCAATTTATACACTGAGCATGATGTCATATGGTATGGAATACCCCTTGAGTCTGTTTGACTCAACTGTCCCAGCTGTGTCTCCTCCTAGTCTGCATGCACCTTCAATGTCCTTGCTAGCATGGCAGTACAAAAAGCAGAAAAGGCCTTGGGTCTATGCAAACACTGCTCAGCAATAACAGAACTCTCTCTATATTATCATCACTATGTTCAGCACAAATCCAGAACACAGCCCCATACCAGCCACTGTGAAGCAAATTAACTATCCCAGTCAAAACGAACACACTGCTTAACTGAGTGCTGATCAGGCCACACTTCACAGACCCAAATAAGATTGTAGAGCCAGTGAGTTGTAGGTAGACTAAAGCAGCTCTGAGAAGCAAACACTGAGGAGTTAAATGGTCACCAAAAGAAGGCAAGCACTTCCTGGTAGCAAGGACCTGCCTCCTTAAAGAGACAGCTGGGTAAGTATTTATCTGATAGGCATATAATAATATAATAACATATGTCCATTATAATGGAGGAAGAGACTCACTGGAAGACCATTCTGAAAACGCACATGTGAACTCAACACATGGTTGTCCTCTGCATGTCATCTTTTGAGGTATGAGTGGAGTTTCCACACAGTACAGTGAAAACAAGCAAAAGCCTTCGGCATACTACCTGCAAGTCCAAGTCAGAAGCTATTTCGAAAATCATTTCAAGGACAGAGGCACAAATGGGGCTTGATAGCTTCAAGAACTCAGCTGTGTTGTCTTTCTAAGGAATGCAGAATGAGATTTTCTGTGAAACCGACCTAAAGAATTGGGTGATGAGGATAAGTTTAGGCTGAATCCTCCTCACGCAATGGGGCAACTAATGTCTCAAAGTCTGTAGAAAGTCACCTCATCCTACAAGCTGGCCTGTCACACCTCCAAACTGCCCTTTCCATGTGGTATTAGATATATGGGTTTTTTGCCGGGCAATGTATTTTCATCTTGAACGCATCTTCAATTTTCTGGAACAACAGAAACTGTACTTGAAGGAATTGTCCAAAGAAGAGACACCACTTCTATATCCTTTGTTTTCTGAAGGGAAACCTCTATCTGGTTACCATTGTCAGTAATTTCCACTGACACATGGTCTGGACAATTTGGACAGATTTTCCCTCTCTTCTCTCTAGGCTCTAGTTCTAGTTCCTTTTGATAATCTCTTCCAAAGCTGTTAGGACAAATGATTCCAGCTTCATCTACATTGCCTCAAATTAGATGAGCTAATTTGTATGTTGTAAAGTCACTGAGTAGATTAAACAAAGCCACACGGCTGGAGACATGGTGCAGTACTCCAGATTTTTCAGGCTAACCATTTCTTCTAAAAAAAATAATTCAAAAGGATTTGGACTGAGATCTGGATTAACTCAATTAAGATCATTCTGGCTCCCAAAGCTGTCTGGGATGTTTCCGTTTCAAGTGTAAAAGAGTGTTAAAAATGAAGTGTAATTAAACTACAACTCTAAATACAGTACACAGAGAGAAGAGCAAGTGATAGGGCAGGTAAAATCACTATTTTAGCCTCTGTCTGCTGATCTCCACACCAGTTGTAGACTTAGCTGAGAGAACAGTTAGTGGCATAAACCTTGGCTGAGGCAAATACAGTCCACAGTGCTCAGCAAGTAGCAGACTTCAAGTTCCCACATTTGTAATGGCCAGAAGCAGTGTGGAAAAAACGCACAATCAATCTCTGAGCAGCAGACCTCTTCTTACACCTGGGTACTAGCTGCAACCACATTTTCCAGTGCTGCAATATGTAACCCGGGTGCATACATCTGTTAGCTGTAGCTTTTTTTCTGGAGCTGACCCCATACTCCCAATATCACATTATTAACTCACTTGACTGTGTCCAAACAGTCTCTGTATTGGCGAAATGATGAGCCCAGTCCCTCACTACAGGGCACACCTTGCTCTCCTTTCACTTGTGTCCATTAAACCCCAGAAATCTTAATGGAATAATTGATACCTGAACAGTAGCTGTTTGCATGTGTGTTGGCACAGACTGCACTGGCTGTGTCTGGAATTTGGTTTAAAGTTGAGTAATCAGAAGCCACCTGCATCAGTGGGAAATCTGGACATGAGGAACACTATCTGAATGAACAAAATTATCTAGCATCATTCCTTGTACTACAGGATAACAATTCTATGTAATACTAAGGAAGGCAAACTCAAATAATTCACAGCTTTGCACTTTTGTTTCTGTCAATAAAGTAGGGAAACAAAAAATCATGTGGCTTTCTTTCTTAGCTACCCTAACTATTTCATGTTTATCTAGATTAATTTGGTTTCGTCTCCAGTGATGTCTCATTCCAAAGCTCTGCTGCATAATGCTGCATTAATGTTCCTCCTTCCGCATTGGG
This sequence comes from Pitta sordida, assembly GCA_013390025.1. Taxonomy (NCBI): domain Eukaryota; kingdom Metazoa; phylum Chordata; class Aves; order Passeriformes; family Pittidae; genus Pitta; species Pitta sordida. Next base: position 423,239 of record WEKX01009614.1, read on the forward strand.
CTTTACCATTCAGGGCTCCTCTAAATTTCTCTTTCCTGCTACCACAAAAAGCAGGCATCTTCTGCCAAAACTAGGACAAGTCTAAAAAGAGAACACTTCTTTTCTATACAGGTAATTCAAACAAGTAGGTTAAGATTTAATCACAGTGATAGCCAAGTATACTTAATATATTTACTCCAGCAAGTCTATTCTACAGCCAGAAGCAACAAAAAGTTGTTCTTTTCAGTAAAATTGAGTTCATTTTCACCTCCCCAAATGCTTTTTTTCTCAGATTTAGCCATTAATTCAATGTTCACTTGGACAAGGTCCCAGTTGATCCAGTTGCCACTTACTCAGCGTTATAAATCTGCATTTCCAAACAAGTCAGACCTGCCTGCAAATAGATTTAAATGTAGTAACCAAGAGCTTGCTGCAGCAGCCAGCATTCACAGTGTGACAGAAGCAGGCTAGGACACCTGATCAAAGTACATCGCTAAGCATAAGTGATCATCTCCTAAAGTCTTGAATAACAACTAATAATATGAGAATCATAGGAAGGGAATCCAAGCAGTGCCTAAAAACCGTGGCAGAATACAGCACTGTATTGTGTGTCCTGTTACATTGTCCAAGTGTAAATTGGTAGATTTTCTTACAATAACGGATGACATAAAAATTGCACCTTTAGTCAGACCACTTTCCATAAACTGAAGTTCAATTTTAAACAATTATTGTTCACCCATCATCTAAATGAAGTCGTTAGTGCCTATGAAGATCAATGTCCAAACAAGGCAAAGGAACGCGATACAGTAACATACCACAGAAGACAAGGAGCACTTCATGCAGGTAGGAAAACAGGAAAAAAGTTCTAGATATGCTGACCATAATTACCTGAATCAGTGGCAAGGAGGAGGATGCAGCAAATAGCTCCGTTCTTACAGGAAATACCATAAGATGTCAGTGCTAAGAACCCTGGCTGTGCCTCATGCAGAAGCCAGACATGGAGTCCTTCATTCCATAAGGGAGAACTAGAAGCTTCTGCATGGGAACTGTGCCCTTGTTAAGCAGCAAAACCAGGGTATATTTCCCTGGGAACCTCATTTTGTCTTGCCACAGGGATTTGATCAGGTCAAAACCTGAGGTGTCACAGCACCACCCAGTTCTGGCTCGGATTTTCTGTGCTACATATGCTCTAACCCGGACAGTGTTGATTATAATGTTTATATAATGGAAGAAATATTCTACAGTCTTCATATTTGGAGGCATTAATTCGAAAATGAGTCATCAAATATGTAGTTTATGGGCAAAATGAAAATGTTCAAAGCCAGCAACCCAGAAGGTGTAAATGGAAATCCCTATGTTACTCTTGCCGTTATTTATTTTTAGAGATCACTTTTAAGCAAAGATCATTCATGACATTTCATAGTCAGGATCTCAGTGCCAGCATTCACACGTTCACCTTCAAGCCAAGAGGTCCTAGATTCATCTTGTATCAGATGTCAGCTAACATCTGACACTGACACTGCCATGAAATATTAGAAAAGTGCTTCACTCACCTTTAGAGGGACAACCTGTGACCTTACTAAGCCTCTTCCAAACACCAGAAGCACTGTGGTTTTTCTCTGCATAAAAGGATATCTAATGCCAAGCCTCCTGTTCTGATAACTTTTTGTAGGGGAATACAGCAAGGCCCTTGGTGGCTAGGAGAGGACCAGGTAGAGCAGCTCTAGCTAAGCTAAGTTTTTGCCTTCCTCACTGCTAATTTAATGAAAGAAGAAAAAGAGGGAAAAGGACAAGGATAAGCCTGGCTTTCCCATCCTCCTGACAAATGCTCATATGGGGTCCAGTTCTGCTTCCTTCCCTTGAAGCCCAGATACCAGTAAGACTGAGTAGCACCAGCCTTTTGTCTCTCAAGTTTCAAGGTGTCTTGCATAGACCTGCGTTGGGTCAGGTGCTTCCCATTCAGTCTGTGCACTGATGGGATAGGTTACCACATGTCTCTGGCTGCACCAAAGTCACAGATGTGCCTGCACAGGTGTCCTGGTTTAGGGGTTTTTTCCCTCTAGCAGTGAGGGGGTTAGCAGCTCAGCTCTTGTCTGGGCCTCAGTTGCTGCCATGGAATTCAAGATTAGAGAGATAGGGATACCTCTGTGAACAAGCACATTTGGGAGAAAAGAAAAAACTTAGTAACAGAAAGTAGATGGCTGGGTCAGGACGTGTGTAAGAAGCTGAAAACTATGAAGGCCCCCCTGGGCCTACTAGAGAAGGGGTAGGAATGTTCTTCCAGGCATCCCACTGCTGCTCGTGGAATGGACCATTGTGCAAACCTATGGAATAGAGAGAGAAAAACCAGTGGTGCAGAATCCACCTGAGGCCACGACTGAAGATGGAGAATCATGCTGCAAAAGCTGCAGATGTTTTGGGAGCCCAGAAACGCTTGGCCGCCGGAGCTGAGAGCTCGGCAGAGATCCTTTGGACAGATGTTTTGTGACAGAATTTCATTGTGGTAGGATCTTTGTAGGATATGTACTTTGGGATGGGCTCATATATGGAACAGCANTTGTCTGTGACAAGTTTTATTTTCCATTTTTTTCCTCCAGGAGAGGGTCTGGGTAAATCTCTGGCATCCAGCCAGGATCAAACCATGACAACAGGACTCAGCGCAGTTCTTTCCCCATCTCTCGACTTTGTTGAAGCTTGCAGAGACATGAAGGATACTACAATTACACTTTGTTTCCCAGTCAAAAAGGTGACTTTCAGGTCCCTGCCTTATAGCCTCTCTCACTTCACTCAACTATGCTGCATGTCCAGAACTGGGAACTAACATCCCCTAACACCNTGTGTTATCTAATACATCTACTTTGCCCCAGTGTTCAAAAGAGAAACTTTTGAAACAAAGCTCTAATGACATGGCCATGCAAAAGACTAAACCCTGAATTCATATGTTAACTTATGTATCTGTAACTACAGCCTTTTAGAAGTAGCAACACACACACAGTACCATACTGTTCTTTCATTTCACTGAGGAGCCCAGTAACCTAATTTACCTTGACTTTTCTTTTAGTACTTCTCTCATCCCTTTTTCATAACTACAGATGACCTTGCATCATGCTATTCAGATGCCTCCATTTCCTGTCTGTAATGCTGTAGTTTCTAGAGCATTCGTTAGAAACCTTTGAGCTGTTGCGCAAACAAAAAGAAGCCCACTGCAAAAGGTTTTCTTATGCCTTTACTCTTCAGTTCATTTCCCTTAGTTGAAGAAAGTGAGTTTGCTTTCAGCAGTACAGACATCCCTGGCAAAGCTGTGTTTTCTGTGCTTTGCTGAACTCCTGAACACAGATGTCCCATTTGTGTTTCATTAGTACATCAGCCTCTCTGAGGCTTTCGACCTCTGCACTAAGCAATAATTACCTGGCGCAGACCCACTCCCCTGCCAGCTGGCCTGGGAGCTGCTCTGCTCAGACCAGGGCTCTCTCTCCTGTCAGCCCTTTCCAGTCAACTGGACAGCTCAATCAGCAGAAAATACCAAATATGGTTGTTGTTTAAGCTCAGCCTGCATTATTTCTACTTGATCTGACAATGCCTCTCCAAAGAAAGATTATGGCTCCCAAAGTCTAGACATGAGACAGAAGTGTTAAGATGTCTGATAGGGTTTGTTGAGTTTAGAAGCTCTTTTGCAGGCAGTTTGGGCTGATCATGCTTTTCCTTTCCTGCAAGCCATGTCATAGACACCTCCTGCTCCCAGGCCCAGTGACTATTTAATTATTTGTACAAAGTTGAACAGCTCCGAGGAGATCAAGAGAGGACAGCTAAGCCTGACTATAATCTTGGGCCAAGGGCACTTGCCTGTGATGAAAATAGGCAATTTGCTTCTGTTCCAAATTTGTGTCTCCTCTCGCATGTGCATTCAGGGTGACGGGGCATGATTTTGCTTTTTCAGGAGAGATGCAAACTTGCCTTGTTGCAGAAATCAAAATCTTGGAGTTGCTCCTGAGCAATCCTTGCCTGCTGCACCAGAAATAACACACTACAGCAAAGGAAAACCCTAAGCCCAAACCAGAGCATTCCTGGCCTTCCTGCCATTCTTATGGCACAGCAACCCACACTTTAAGGGTTCTGTTGTCTGTACCCAGGGGACCTGCAGAAATTAGGGTTGAAGATCACCGTTTATGTAACAGTTGTCATGTAGATTTAACAGAGACAAGAACAGATGAAATTATGGAGTAGGTGAGTCAGAGTCACAGGCATTCCTAAGATATCTTTCCAGCGCATTTTAGAGACTATGGGACTGAGTAGCATCCAAAATCAGAATGTGAACCATGGGTGAAAGGGGAAAGGATAAACAAGCAAAAAACTGGTGAGTCTGACTGATGACTCTGCTCAAGGAATAGTCAGGCATATCTCAGTTCAGTTGAAACAAACAGCAAGGCATGGTACTTTCTGACTTGCATGATAGCAGCACTGCAGGAAGAGTTTCTGGATGAGCTGCAGAGTTCTGGGGAATTCCTACTCCTTGTCTCACTCAGCAGATCCACTGCAGTCTGTAGGAGTAAAGAAGCATTTAATGGAATCAAAGATAACTGCTAAAAGAAGGCAAAAATGTAGATGATGATGGTGATCCAATAGAAGAGAGGTATTGGAGGCCAGGAGGTCATGCAGTTTCCTGCAGAGCTTATGCTGAGGGTGCTGTGTTCAGTAGGAAATTCCCCAGACTTTAGAGAAGATTTTACTTCAGCTACAGGAGCTGGAACTCACCTTGCTCAATTACTTGCTGTGGACTCTAGTTTTTAATATTAAAGAGATGGGAACATTCTGAAACAAAAAGTGAATCCTTTATTTACAGAAATACATATATGGTCTTTATGTGTCTATTCTCAAATGCAGAAAGACAGAGATAAACCAGAGGAGCAAGAGGGTAGACTGAGTGATGGATTACATGATCTAGTCAAACTAATTGAAAAATGGTAGAGTGAGATTTATAATTGAAATACTGATATTGATGAGTTCAATCTGTACAGGATAAGAACAACAATAATATTTAGCAATGATGCAGCACTTTTCATCTTTAGAGCTCATTAACTAATTAATCTTCACAACACCCCTGAGAGGCAGGTAAGTAGTATTATTATTAGACCATAAGAAAGATAAATCCACAACAGAAACAGAGGAAGGTGGAATTAAAAGCCAGAGGTGACTTTGTAAAAGGGAGGAGGTTGGAAAATAACTCCCCTGTTCAGTCACAGCAAGGGGCAATTCCATTACCAGAGGAAGATGGCCTGGCACAGGAAATATTCATATAGGACATCCATCCTTTCTTCCACACCAGAGTAAAAAGCATAAAAGATGATGCAGGAGCTAAATCAGCGGAGTAAAATTCAAAAAAGGAAAATAGGGTGAGTCAAAAGGCAGCAGAGTGAATTAATGCAAGCCAAGACTGGCGAAGGGCAACAAGATACTAAAACCTTGAAACCTAACACTAAAGCAGAACTATTTCATACTAGAACCAAACTATTGGGCTGAATTTGAGTATGAAAATAACAAGAGGAGCTGTGTTTGTAGACTGCGAAGAATTAGCAAAGGTCTTGTTGATAAAGCTAGTAATAAAACACAGGATTGGCAATGCTGAATGACAGGCTGGCAGCAGATTCAGATCACAGAAATCCAACATATAAAAATGAGATAATTCTTGACATTTAATTCTCTTATTCTCTCTTCTTACATATAAGAGAAAATAGAAATATTGAAGGAAAAAAAGAGGAATCAGGCATAACTTGTCTTGCACTGAGGNAACTGGGAACTAACATCCCCTAACACCCGCTAAATCAACTTGATAGGGAGGCCCTAAGAAACTTCTCGAGTCAGTCCTGGCCTGTCTGAGAGGCTCTTCTTGATGTGCAGACTTTCACTCAAAATCGTTTTACCTGATACACACCTTAAATCTCCACTTAAATGTGACTATGACAGTGTTATTTCAGTAATGTCATTGTCCTGAGACTTCTGACAGTTATTTTGGAGAACACGCTCACTTATATTATATATATATATATATATATATATAAATATGTGTGTGTGTGTTATCTAATACATCTACTTTGCCCCAGTGTTCAAAAGAGAAACTTTTGAAACAAAGCTCTAATGACATGGCCATGCAAAAGACTAAACCCTGAATTCATATGTTAACTTATGTATCTGTAACTACAGCCTTTTAGAAGTAGCAACACACACACAGTACCATACTGTTCTTTCATTTCACTGAGGAGCCCAGTAACCTAATTTACCTTGACTTTTCTTTTAGTACTTCTCTCATCCCTTTTTCATAACTACAGATGACCTTGCATCATGCTATTCAGATGCCTCCATTTCCTGTCTGTAATGCTGTAGTTTCTAGAGCATTCGTTAGAAACCTTTGAGCTGTTGCGCAAACAAAAAGAAGCCCACTGCAAAAGGTTTTCTTATGCCTTTACTCTTCAGTTCATTTCCCTTAGTTGAAGAAAGTGAGTTTGCTTTCAGCAGTACAGACATCCCTGGCAAAGCTGTGTTTTCTGTGCTTTGCTGAACTCCTGAACACAGATGTCCCATTTGTGTTTCATTAGTACATCAGCCTCTCTGAGGCTTTCGACCTCTGCACTAAGCAATAATTACCTGGCGCAGACCCACTCCCCTGCCAGCTGGCCTGGGAGCTGCTCTGCTCAGACCAGGGCTCTCTCTCCTGTCAGCCCTTTCCAGTCAACTGGACAGCTCAATCAGCAGAAAATACCAAATATGGTTGTTGTTTAAGCTCAGCCTGCATTATTTCTACTTGATCTGACAATGCCTCTCCAAAGAAAGATTATGGCTCCCAAAGTCTAGACATGAGACAGAAGTGTTAAGATGTCTGATAGGGTTTGTTGAGTTTAGAAGCTCTTTTGCAGGCAGTTTGGGCTGATCATGCTTTTCCTTTCCTGCAAGCCATGTCATAGACACCTCCTGCTCCCAGGCCCAGTGACTATTTAATTATTTGTACAAAGTTGAACAGCTCCGAGGAGATCAAGAGAGGACAGCTAAGCCTGACTATAATCTTGGGCCAAGGGCACTTGCCTGTGATGAAAATAGGCAATTTGCTTCTGTTCCAAATTTGTGTCTCCTCTCGCATGTGCATTCAGGGTGACGGGGCATGATTTTGCTTTTTCAGGAGAGATGCAAACTTGCCTTGTTGCAGAAATCAAAATCTTGGAGTTGCTCCTGAGCAATCCTTGCCTGCTGCACCAGAAATAACACACTACAGCAAAGGAAAACCCTAAGCCCAAACCAGAGCATTCCTGGCCTTCCTGCCATTCTTATGGCACAGCAACCCACACTTTAAGGGTTCTGTTGTCTGTACCCAGGGGACCTGCAGAAATTAGGGTTGAAGATCACCGTTTATGTAACAGTTGTCATGTAGATTTAACAGAGACAAGAACAGATGAAATTATGGAGTAGGTGAGTCAGAGTCACAGGCATTCCTAAGATATCTTTCCAGCGCATTTTAGAGACTATGGGACTGAGTAGCATCCAAAATCAGAATGTGAACCATGGGTGAAAGGGGAAAGGATAAACAAGCAAAAAACTGGTGAGTCTGACTGATGACTCTGCTCAAGGAATAGTCAGGCATATCTCAGTTCAGTTGAAACAAACAGCAAGGCATGGTACTTTCTGACTTGCATGATAGCAGCACTGCAGGAAGAGTTTCTGGATGAGCTGCAGAGTTCTGGGGAATTCCTACTCCTTGTCTCACTCAGCAGATCCACTGCAGTCTGTAGGAGTAAAGAAGCATTTAATGGAATCAAAGATAACTGCTAAAAGAAGGCAAAAATGTAGATGATGATGGTGATCCAATAGAAGAGAGGTATTGGAGGCCAGGAGGTCATGCAGTTTCCTGCAGAGCTTATGCTGAGGGTGCTGTGTTCAGTAGGAAATTCCCCAGACTTTAGAGAAGATTTTACTTCAGCTACAGGAGCTGGAACTCACCTTGCTCAATTACTTGCTGTGGACTCTAGTTTTTAATATTAAAGAGATGGGAACATTCTGAAACAAAAAGTGAATCCTTTATTTACAGAAATACATATATGGTCTTTATGTGTCTATTCTCAAATGCAGAAAGACAGAGATAAACCAGAGGAGCAAGAGGGTAGACTGAGTGATGGATTACATGATCTAGTCAAACTAATTGAAAAATGGTAGAGTGAGATTTATAATTGAAATACTGATATTGATGAGTTCAATCTGTACAGGATAAGAACAACAATAATATTTAGCAATGATGCAGCACTTTTCATCTTTAGAGCTCATTAACTAATTAATCTTCACAACACCCCTGAGAGGCAGGTAAGTAGTATTATTATTAGACCATAAGAAAGATAAATCCACAACAGAAACAGAGGAAGGTGGAATTAAAAGCCAGAGGTGACTTTGTAAAAGGGAGGAGGTTGGAAAATAACTCCCCTGTTCAGTCACAGCAAGGGGCAATTCCATTACCAGAGGAAGATGGCCTGGCACAGGAAATATTCATATAGGACATCCATCCTTTCTTCCACACCAGAGTAAAAAGCATAAAAGATGATGCAGGAGCTAAATCAGCGGAGTAAAATTCAAAAAAGGAAAATAGGGTGAGTCAAAAGGCAGCAGAGTGAATTAATGCAAGCCAAGACTGGCGAAGGGCAACAAGATACTAAAACCTTGAAACCTAACACTAAAGCAGAACTATTTCATACTAGAACCAAACTATTGGGCTGAATTTGAGTATGAAAATAAGAAGAGGAGCTGTGTTTGTAGACGGCGAAGAATTAGCAAAGGTCTTGTTGATAAAGCTAGTAATAAAACACAGGATTGGCAATGCTGAATGACAGGCTGGCAGCAGATTCAGATCACAGAAATCCAACATATAAAAATGAGATAATTCTTGACATTTAATTCTCTTATTCTCTCTTCTTACATATAAGAGAAAATAGAAATATTGAAGGAAAAAAAGAGGAATCAGGCATAACTTGTCTTGCACTGAGGAGCCTGTATTTTAGAAGTCAGAGCATGCACAGATTCAGTCAGAAACAACAAAATTGTACAAGACATAAAAATTTTGCCTGAGATCTGTCCAATTTTGGTAGTTAAAAAAAATCACAAAATTGTTTGCCCAATTTGAAGAGGTTGTCCATATTATTTCTCTGCACTGTCCTGTCAGTAGCCTGGAGATAGCTCCAAAAAATCTAAATCTAAATCTAAATCTAATCCAAATCTAGAGATGTATTAGAAACTTGTCCTGGTTTAGGGTTTTTGCTGCTCTGGCAGTGAGGGGGTTAACAGCTCAGCTCTTGCCTGGGCCTCAGTCACTGCCATGGCATTCAAGGTTATAGAGATAGAGACGTCTCTGTGAATAAACATATTTGGGAGAGAAGAAAAAAAAACTCAGTAGCAAGATGTAGAGTGCCGGGTCAGAACCTGCGTGGAGAGGCTGAAAGCCTGAAGACCCCCCAGGCCTACTAGAGAAGGGGTAGGAATGTTCTTCCAGGCATCCCGNCCTTGCTTTTGCCTGTGACCAGTTTTATTTTCCAGTTTTATTTTCCAGTTTTTCCTCCAGGAGAGGTTGTGGGTGAATCTCTGGCATCTAGCCAGGGTCAAACCACGACAAAACTCTATAAATCTTGGCAGTGTTGTCTGAAAGTCAATATAAATTATCTGGATTCTTAAGCTTTTCTACCAAAGCAGAAAAACAGTGCAGCCATGATGAGGAATTGCACAGTTAACCATGGACATAGTTAGGAGAGAAGAAACCTTGGAGGCTGCAGGTTCTCCTTCACATAGATATCAGGACTGGATTTTTACACATGCTTTTTATACATTTCCCATTTTAAACCTAGCTAAAGCCTTATATTTAGGGGGGGGGTTATGTTTAAAAAAGTAATCTCTTCCTTTTTCTCCAGAGAAAATCTTTCACATGTCTAATTGACCTGCAAAACTTATTTCTTCTTACTCTTCTTCATGCACACAGGGCTGACCTAAGAATTTGTGAGAAAGCAAACCTGAAACACACCCCAAAGCAAAGGCCTGTTTTGGATCAAATGAACATATAGACTTCCAGTAGCCTGCTGGTAAAGGGAACTCCAGTGATTTTTCCCTTTAAATCTTAGAATTCAGCATTTCACACCTTTAAGTTTTCTTAATTTTTTGAAGGAAAAAGTGCGATACTCTTTTGTTTTGAAATGGCAGGTAAGGAACTTCCTTCCCTGTATCTCTGTGTATGAGGAAATTCACAGCTGGGGGCAACGATTAGAGGCTTGCGTGAAAGCTGGGGCTTTTTGCACATTAAAGATGAGCCACCAAGATGCACACAGTGGTTTTTTTTTCAATCCACATATTTAATGGCTGTATCAGTGATATTACAAACCTTGACACAGGCCTTATGCAGCGATACCACAACTTCACACAGAGTCTGGTTATCCAGGGTGAGAAGCAGCACTCCTGCCCTTGAAACTGTGCTGTTTTAAATGTTCATGGAGCACTCACCACTGTGAGTGCTCTTGGGGGGAGTCATTGCTCTGCCCTGGTTTCTTTAAAAATTAAAAAATGAAAAAATAAAAAAAGAATAAAAAAAGAACTTTTGTATTGTTCCTTGCAAGGGAAACGAATCTGTCATGAGGAGCACCAGGACTGTAGGGCTGATCCTACAGGTGTGTGCAGTTGTATCCTTGGCTGCATGATGTACCATGACACCTGGAATAGGTTATTGACAGACCAAGCAGGTGTAGAGCCACAGCACATGCAGAATATGCAATTTGCACAAAGCATGCTTTTAAAGGGGGAAATAAAAAGGTAAAATATATTTGGTGTGTATTGGGCCTCAGTGGGACATGGTTTGTTTATTATTGCACCAAGGATGGGAAAGAAATCTTTCTGCTTTATTCTAGAATTTCCATGTTTCTTACTCTTTATGACAAAGACTTTTGATTTAATAAGCTGTTTTGCTCTGCAACAGAAATCACTCTCCTAAAGAAGGAGGAGTGGGGGCAGGCATTTTCTGTGCTTTTTATTGAGTGAGCCACATGCAGGAAGATCTGAATAATCTTTGGAGGGAAAAAAATCCTAGGACATGAATTTCAGAGCATGTGCTTTTGTGTTATTCAATATGACTGATAGAGAAGGATAAGGTTGAAGTTCAAGGCAAGTATAGAATGTAATTTCTCTCTGCAGAGTCACAAATAAAATGAGTCACAGCTCTATAGGATTAAATTAATTAAAGATGGATCTTGTGCTTGATGCTAGTTTGATAGAACTAGAGTTTGTAGTGGTTGTATCATGAACATAAGTGGATATCTCTAGTGGCTAGCTAGTATTTTCTTTATACTCATGAGTGTTTACTATGGCACACAAATGCTAACCCGTTTTATCACACAGTCATTATCATATCTTCTCCCCTTTCTCTCTACTCTTCAGGTGTTGCTGCTACAAAATGATTTCATATCAATTAGGAATTCCATTTCCTTCAAGGGGCTACTGAAGGAACAGACACCTGTAATGCATGCTGTTAAACTTTAGCTGCTCTTTCTTCACAAGAAGATCAGTGTTTTTAAAACCTATGTTCAAAATCACAAGCATTACCTGGGCATTTTTTCCAATTAAAAAAAAAATAAAAAAGAAAATTACACTGTCCCAGGAAAATTTAGTTTTTATGACACACAATATATGCTGCAAGAAAAATCTAAAGATGATTTTAAAGACAAGAAGTTGAAAACATATCTGACATTTCACCCAGTGTAAAAGTGAAACAATAGCACAGAAATACTATGAAGTTTCTGTGTTGCTGCTGAAAGTGAAGGCATTTCATTAAGCACAGTATAAAGACAACAGCTGCCTATCCAAGAGATAGTGATGAGAAACCAAGCCCAAACAAACAACTTCCAAATTGTTTTTAGCGGGAAGACCTCTTGTTTCTGTGTAATTTTATAGAACAGATAGGCTTTTTTTTCTTCACATACATGAAAACATCCATTTGGGAATGCAAGTTCCAGTTGTACCTTCACAACAGTTCCTAAGTAACATTAAGGGGATCTGGCATTTGGAAGGTTAATTTTCTTATCAAAACTATACAAAATCCTAATTTTGCAGAGTAGCAATTTGGAAAAAAAAATCAGCAATGGGAAAATGTTGGTTATGCAGCACTAGACATTCAGTACTCAGGGGATCAATTATAAAAACACTCATTCAGCTATTTCTATTCAAATGAACACCTGAAGAGGAGGTCTCAATGGTTTTAAAAGTGTGTGGATATTAGTGGATAAATGTTAGTCCAATAAAAGAGATCATCATCTGCTATTTGTGTGCATTTAAGTTGACACTAAAAAGATCTTTGTGGAATATTGCTGCTTCTTTTTCTTTTTGTGTGTGTGCATCTTTTATCTCATATTCCCTTAACACTTTGTGAACTGAAGAAAATAGACCAAATGAGCTGTTCTTTAAGATTAAAGGGGCAGCATTTAGTTGAACACACCTGAATGTGGAAGGAGTCTATTTTCCTCACACTTATGAATATGTAATGATGTGCTTGGAGGCACAGTCACGAACCCCTAATAAGAATGCACGAGTCTGTGTTTGAAAACAGACATTTGCATTTGCCCTCTGGTCACAGTACATGGGTCATTCTTATTCAAAAATTTATTTGCTTTATTTTTCTATTCCCCCTCCCTTTCCTGTCCACCTCAAAATATTTTCTCATTTCTAGGTTTAGTTTAGAGAAAAATTAAAAAGGGGGAGCTAAATCCCTCCAGAACGGTCAGAATTAAATTAGAGTAAGCTTACTCAGAGATATATATATATTTATTTGTGCAAGTGAAAAACTCCATTGTCTGCTTTGAGGAAAAAAGTATTTTTCCATCTCATGAACAAAAGCAAAAGCATTTGGCAGGATTTGAGAAGAAACGAAAAAATCCCACATAGGTGCGATACGTTTTTGAAAGTGGAAATTGAGAATGAAATAATAGAAATAAAGTGATCTCAACATGCTATATATTTTATAAACCGGCATAAATACTTTGGAAAAGCTACTGGCAAGAAAGAAACAAAGCACTAAAAATGTTAATACAGTGAGTTGATCAGTGTCTGCACCAGACCATCAGTGTTGAAGGGATGTTATCCAGGTGGGAAAGAACAGGCTGTGGAGGTTGGTACTTACTGAGAATATTGCATTTCTCTTAAAAATTAGTTTAAAAAGCTGTCAGCAATCTACTCCAAAATACACTCAGGATCTTGAGGAGGTTTTCCACTTGCTAAATATAGTAGTTTCAAATTAGGCATCACGGAAAAGTTTGATAAGAGTTTTTAAATCCCATTTTCATTCTTTCTCATTCCCTCTTTTTTTTTTTTCTCCAAAAAAGAGCAAAGTAAAAAGAAAAGGAAAAGAAAAAATAATAAAGAAGAGAGAGTAAACTTGCAGCACTTTATTTGTTATCTGAATAAAAATGACAGAAGAATCAGGTCTGTTAGCTCAGGGAACAAAAAAAAAGCTAGAGAATATTTAAAAGAAATAAACAAACAAACAAAAACCCACAAATAAGTCCAAGAAAATTTATTTGCAGAGAATGGAATTACTGAGACACTACAAACCATGGTAAACAAATTCTGTGTTAAAGATTCCATCATCACTTTACTAGGGGTCAGGAGAAGTTAAATATCCATCTCAAAAGCATGGAAGGATTTCAAAACATTCAGAATAAAAGTTGTACGTCTAATTTGTAGAGGTGTTTGAGCTCATCGTAAAGATGCTGAGATAGCTCTTGGTGAGGTGTTTAGGGGCAGATACACGCACCTGCTCTGGATGTGAAGGTACACATGGAAGCACATGTGCACACAGACACACTCACGCAGAGCCTGAATTGATTACACTTTACTACACAATTTCTGGATTTCACATTACTATCACAAGTGCGACTTTGGTAAGAGAAAAGAGCCTATTGTGACTGCAGCCGCAGCCAAAAGGAAGACCATTATTTGAGGTCTAACAGTGACACCTGCAGTTGAGCCCCACAAAGTAACACATACACATCTCTGTTAGAAAAAGATCCGTATTTTTGAATTGTACACATCTCCTGCTTAATTATCCTCATGTACCTCAAATTTGCCTCTCCCACTGGCAGAACAAACAGCTTCCACACCAGCATGAATCAGCTTTTTCCACTTAGAAAGCAAAAAACCGCCTGCCATAAAGTTTATAAATAGCCAAGAAAAGCTTCCTTGAGCTGCTCGGTGGGAGTAGAGCTGCCCATGCAGATACATATACACACATCTCTCCTCCACGAACAGGCATTTCAGAAGAACCACCTGCATGTCTGAAAGGCTCGTCTCCATGTTTCAAAGATTTAATCACTTTGCTGTTAATTGCAATATAAAGCATTATATTTGGTATGAATGAGAACTGGATACCGGACGATTTGGATAAATCTCCTTCATTATCACTGCTCCCTCCTTGGCTTCGGTTACCAGCTGGTGAGCATCAGTAGTGTGGTCATTCTGTCTCCCCTCACTTCCAGATAATCTGTGAGTTTTCACAGTTTCCCCATTATTTAAAGCTCTTTGTTTAGGGTTTTTTTGTTTATTTGTTTTAAGAAAAACAGTGTTGTATTTCAATTACTGCTCTGAAGGCTACTTTTAGAGGACTGACTCTCCAGTTAATGCAAGTACTAATACATCAAGGTCTATATTTCATTTTTGCTTTTCAGTATTTGCACAAATTACTGCTTCTTCAGCTTCCTTACATATGCTAGAAAACAAAATACTCTTTCTCTCTTAAAATCAGAAACTGCGAGTTAAAGGTAAGTCTCACTTTGCTCTAAGATGATTTTTTTATCACCAAATCTTTGACCCACTACCACAGTTACTAATCAAGATGAGTACTCATATTTCACCCAAGTACAGTATGAATTAGGTTTTGATTTACAGCTCTTGGAGCTACTTCTTTTGTCATGTAAGCTTTTTTGACCTCACATATAAGTGTGTTCACTTGAAAAAAAAAGATTTCTTTATAACTTTTGTCAATATTCTGCTGATTGCTAGTTCAGTACCAGATGTGCTATGCTTAATGGTGCATATACAAGAAGCATTCCCTAATCCCTAAATGAACTTCTTATCTCTAAATATATACAGGATAAGCTATCTAAACTCAATTTAGCAACTATGCTATTAAATCTACCAGAACCAAACAGTGAAAGAATATTGTCAAAACCAATCGCCTGTTAGCAAAAACCAAAGAATCCTCCTGAAACAAAACATTGTAAACCATAGATCTAAATCAATCAGACATAGTTGTACAGATATTAATTTCTACTATCAGTGTGTCTTGAACCCCCACACCTTCATTTCACAAGTGCATACACCCAGTTTTAAATGCCTCTGGTTTTGTTAGCACCGCACTGTCAGTCACAATTCACTGCAGAGAAATGAGTTGTCATCAGATCAGACTTTTTAACTGCCTATGCATGCAGATGGATCCATTATGAGATTTAAAAGAAGAACACACACACAAAAAAAAAAGCAAAAGGAAAAGAAAAAAAAAGCAAAAGGAAAAGAAAAAAAAAAGCAAAAGGAAAAGAAAAAAAAAAGCAGTTTCGTCTGCTGATTAGATTACAGCACCTGGAAACAGCTTGCGGGGCTGAGGTTCCTGCTGCATTGCATTCCTTTAGTGACCCTGGGACAAAGGTTGATACAGCACCTGGGATATATTCATTGATGAAACCAGAGCACTTTCACCTTCATGCACAGACAGTCTGGCCTGGCCCATCAGTTCCTCAGCAATGGCCCCTGCTGTCCCTGGATTGTGGGGAGGGGAAGGCAGGGAATGCCTGAGGCAAAGGGGAAGAACACTCATTTATCTTTCTGATGTCCCTGACATCCTTAATTTAATAATTACTTAACGTCAAAAAACTCTGGACACTTCTATTTTATTTCCACACAGGGTTTTCTTAAAAGAGTTGACTATCTCCAAAGGCAAAAAAAGCAAGAAAGTATACAGTGAGCAAGAAGGGAAGCAACACTCAGGCCCATAAAACAAATGACTCGATGTTATCTCTCTGGTGGAATACCTATGGTGGATAACTCCTCCACAGTCCAGAGGGTTCTCTTCTACAATCCCCGCATTCTCTTGCACTCTCTTATTTCTACTTCCCTCAGCAAGAAGATTGTCCAGGACTAGTTGTATATCAAGGACCCTAAAAATACACTTTTTCAACCTTTAGGACTGAAATGCAGCACTAAAGAACTTTTATCTTTGCAGACAAGACGACTTTGCCTAATAAAATTGTTGACTCTCTTCTCAGAAACAGTTGCATATGGAAGAACAGAATCCCGGGTCAGTACAAGAGGAGAGCTCTGGTTTGGAACCAGAAAAGGGAATGGAAAGTTGCCATAGAGGTGCATATTCAAGATGCATTTTGTGGCATCTGCCTATCTTTTCCTCAGCTCGTGTTATTGTCTTATTACCTTGGGAGAAGTTTTACAAATTCACCACATTTTAAAAAAGAAATGAAAAAAAAAAGAAAGGGGGGAGGGAGGAAAAACACAATTTTAAAAGAAAAGACTATGCATATGCAAAGTTGATTCAAATGCTTTCAGATTGCGCCATAGAAAAGCTGTGGCCTAGTTTTTGAAATACATATTTCACTTTATTTTGCACACAGCTGGGTTTATATTGGCACTCACACTAATATGCAAAATGCAGTATCTTATATTCATGAATGACTCTTTATAAAATGCCAGGAGGGCACCTGCTTTCTTTTCTTAAAGTCTATATCATGACAAAGAAGCAGCCTGTATTAATGGCCAGCTTCCAGCTCTGACCACAGCCTGGAGGGATTTATGCCAGCTGTACACAGGTTTGGAAGTAAACAACATGCCCCGGTCAAAAGGAGTTTCTTACACTCCACGGAAAGAGACTGCTAATGAGATGCAACGGACTGAAGGAGGGAGCTCACGGCAACACTGACTGTGCATGGAGCTCTCACAACCAAGGATATGCGCTCTCAGTTGCGCTGCATTTTTGTCCGGTCCTTGCATCATCCAGTCCTTGCAGCATTGCCATATCACGCCAGCCAAACATCCTTCCATTCCCAGTGGTTCTCAGGGCTCAGACTCAGTAGCTGCCAGAGCATTAGGTCAACTAATAAAAGGTCCCCTGGCCAGGAGCATGTGTTGGGATTTCTATTTTTTTAAGACAGATGTACCATGTCTCAGTGGTCTAGATGGCAGCCTATTGAAATGACTCCTCATCTTAAGAAGTTGCTTTGTCTGCCATTCAAACCTGACAGGATCTGTGTGCTTCACACTTCAGATCATGATGCAAAACTCATCTCTCTTTCAGGATTTCCCCCCCAGAATCAATATAACATACATGAGACAGCTTGATAAATATTTTTCTTTAATGTAGAGTTATTAATCATGTACTTAAAAAAATAAAAAAATGTTTCTAAATGAGACGCGGACAACAAACATTAGATGAATTTCACAGACATTTGTGCACATAACTAGAACTTTATATAAAAGTTCTTAAAATTAGACTGATGTATCCTCATTATGAGGGCATGTTAAAAAAATAGAAATTCAATTCTGGCCTATAAAATGGAGTCGATAAAAAATGTATTAAAATCCTTATTCAATTTTACTACACTTCATAAGATTACTCCTACAAGGTGCTTTATGGGTCTGATTTGTATTAATTCTTTTTCCTGACTAAACAAGGCCACCACAATAATCTCAGGGTGCACTTCTGAGGTAAGCAAGGCACTGTAAGGTCAAATCAGCCTTAATTTGCACAGGATGTTATTGAGCTGATAGCTTTCCATCATTATTGCACTGCATTTCATGTACCCTTTGATTGTCATACTAGAAATGGCTTTATTTCACTGGGTATCAACTGATGTATTTTGCCAAATGTATAAAAAGAAACTGAAAAGTAACAGACATGGAATAGTTATAATAGAACAAATAGGTGTCTAATATTACATGAAATCCCCTAACCAAACCATCAAGAAAATTAGATGAAGAGAGAACTTTATTTGTGATCAGTTCTTCAAAAAGTAACAATCTTACTTCCATTCCCCAAATCCTGATTTAAATTGTGTCCTTATTCCTCCATCAGGAATAGGCAGAACCAAAAAGCAAGAGAATCATGGACTGGGAAAGAGAAGTTGTTAAACGGAGCTGTTCACACCTTTACCTTTTTCTCCCAATGCCCTGCAGCAGCCTACAAAATGCTTGTTGCAAAATGCTTTGCCACTTTTCGCAAGTAACAGAACAATTGGAGATGTTTAGTCATAGACCAACACACATACAAAGTATGAGTCTTCTGCAGAAGTTAATTTGCAACTGCTTGGAGATCTCCCTCTGCAGTCTGCACAGCAAGATGGGAGTTTCACAGCACAGCATCTGCTACAATCTCTTCAGAAACAAAGCAGCAGAGTTAGGAGACTGTTCACTAGTTCTTAACCTTATTTGGTGCAAAACCCAAAAATTTGTTACCAATGAACTAACTAGCAGCAATAACTATTTTGCTAGCAGCAAGAAGAATCATATCAGAGGCTATGAGTTTGACACTGCCACATCCCAAAACCAATTAATGCACTAAAAAGTACAAGAAATGAAGTCACCCTGCTCAAGGCAAGACCAGTGTCCTGTGTGAAGGTAATGCTCTCACATGATGTACCATTTTGTACATACATTCTTTCCACATACTGTAAACAGCAAGTCAGATTTCTATATTTTTCAATCTAGCAGTACAAGCAGATATGTGCCTTCTGTAGTCAGGTGTCAAAGTAGATCCAATAAAGTTCTGATGAGAAACAAACTCATATCACAAATACTAAGCTTAAGGTCCTCTGAGATCTATCTCCATTTTTCTTTATTTCCTTATCCCTACTTCATATTCCTACTAGTCCCATTCCTGATACATAATGGTTTTAAAGTCCTGGATAGCCTCTTCTCGGATGCAGATAAGCAAGTATGAAGAGACATGGTTTACGTGTCTTAAGAGATACAAGGTAAAAACAGGAAATATTAAACACACAGAACTACAGTTTTGAGTCATGCCTGGGTTTTTTATTACTATTTAATTTTTTCACTGAGCTGGTTGCACAAAGCAGATAATTGTTTTGCAAAGTTTAGCAGAAATTTAGTATTGTAGAAAAGCTCTGGTCATTGTAAGAATACAAACTGCAATTGGGGAGCTGTATCCATCTATCCCAGTGAGAAAGTCTGGTTGTTGTTTCCATTTTTCTGGGAGAATCTGATTTAAACCTAGCAACTGGAAAGGGGAGTCAGGCAGGCAGTTTTCTACCTCTTAGCTTCACTACAGAATTACTAGGCGACCTTGGGCAAGACAACTACTCTCTATCTTCACTTACCCATCTAAACCACACCTATTGTATTTATTTAGCTCACAGGGGCATCAACAGGCTTAATTAATGTTTGCAAAGAGCTTTGAGATCATCAGATGAAAGGTCTAAAATATTATAAAGTCAATGAGGAAAAAATGGAGAGATGCCAAGAGTCAATTGGACAAGCGGCTTCTCCTATCAGTATTGTCCATATTTCAGTTTCTCGTTTATCAGTGGAAATATACACGGCTGTTTAAATAACGTCTCGTGCATGTTCCACCGTGTACAGAACCAGCCACCACAATTTGTACATCTGAAAACAGTTAGAAAGCAGTAAAAGAACTCTTGGGAAGATATATATTATATTTCAACTCCAACACAAAAGAATTCCTTTCTCCAGAGTGATTCTATACTCTACAGAAAAATCCCCAATGGCAGTTGGCAGCACATACATGGAGTTTGATTTAACATTTTTATATACCGTAATTTTTTGATCAATGGACACTGGAAAGCATCTTCTCTTGACTGTTTTATGAAGAAGAGCTTGAATTTAATATCTGCAGGCATATAGCCAGTGCCTAAATAAATAAGGAACTCCCCTCTCCCCAAGGATCCTAATACTATACATCTAGGTCACTGCTATTAACCTCTTCCCTAAGGATTCAGAAATAACTCCAAGATCCCAAGTAAACTCTATTCCTCAGTGGCCAGGATCCCCAACAGACAACACAGTTTCCATAATTTTTCTCCTAACGTGATGATAAGTAGTTTTAGCTTAGAATTGCTCTCAGAGGAGATCTAAGATTTTGCAACACTGTCCTATTTCAGACAGGATCAGGTCATCTGAAGACAGATTGGCTCAATACCATGGCATATCCCTTCCTCCCACCCCACCTTTTGTATTCCTGGGTTTTAATTGCAACTTGTTGCTCACCAACAAAGGTTTTAAACATGCTGTGTGGGAAGGGCAAGTGCTGTGTTAACATCTCCAACAAAAATACCGTAAACCCCTCCATATTCGCAGTCTATATATCCATGGTTTCAATTAATTGCAGGGTTTTTTCAGTGAGTTGTGGGTCCACAAGCATGCACAGATCATGCTGCAAACTCAGTCAGCTCATTAATATGTAAGAAAGCTTATGAATATGTAAATTAGCTCCACACAGGAGCCACTGGGAGCAGCAAGGGGAGGGAACCGGGAGCCAGGCATTGCATGGCCTGGCCCAGCCCAACCAGATGTGCTTAATGCAAATGTGCATTTTTGAGTGGCTGGAATTGTTCTCTGCCAGACTGCAAGACAGGGAGACAGAGCTGCCATTGTGTGTGTCTGTGCGTGAGAGCGGGAGCAGAAGGCACCTTCCCCCCATCCCCTGAGGCCGGTGGGTGGGCATCTGGCCACGCTGAGCCAAGGTGGGGCGGGCGGCTGGGTGCCCATGCTGTGCCAAGCCAGGGTGGGTGCTCATGCCCGTGCCAAACCAGAAGCCTGCCCGTGCCACCAAGCCAGCCACACCCACCCCCCACAGTTTCCAAGCACCGTCTATTTTCACCATTTAAGGGAAAGGGGAGTGCTGCCAGGTGGGCGGTGTGGAGGCAATGGGGCCGCAGCACCGCTTCTGGGCATGGACGGGTCGTGGCAGCTGCTGCTTCTGGGACCATGAGGGACCATGCCAAGCCATGCACTGCTGCTGGGACCAAGCTCGGGCTGGTGCAGCCCAACAGCCGTGCTGAGACTTAGCAGAGGTGCGCAGCTACCGTACAATCCAGCCAGGCCTGTGTGCTACGGTGCTGTCGGGACCGCTGCACTGGCTTTTGCCTTTGTTCCCTGCCATATCCCTAACAGCGGGGGCTGTGCCAGTGGTTCAGGGACAAAGCTGTGTATGATAGGCACCGGGTAGCAGTCGCTTCTCCACCAGGGGGTGGGGATTGAAACTTCCAGGAATGGAGTCTTACGGGGCAGTGATTATGCTGCCAGGAGTACAGATACATGGCTGGGTCAGGGCAGGCTGGATGACACAGAAATCCCCAGGAGCAGGCACTATGCCACCAGCAACTTCAGCTGGCGGCAGCTCCGCAGCCGCCGTTGGCCCACACTGATGCAGCCAGGCATGGCAGGAGGCAGGGAGGCGGCCCCTCTGCCTGCCCATCCTGGGGGCTCCGCAGGCTGCTGGTGACACACTGTAGACACACAAACCTGGCACTGGGAGCAGCACGAGTACGGGGTGCTTCAGTTTACAAACAAAACAGGCTTTTGTTTTCTTCTCGAGCTGAGAAGGTAGAAGCCGTTGCTACGGAGAATCCTGCACCAGGGATTGGGGGTACAGTAGAGGGGGGTGAATGTAGGGTGGGAGTACACTAGAGGAGGAGGAACACCGGAACGCTGCATCAGAGCGCTGCACTGGAGTAGGGGCAGCTGTGAGGCAGCAGGTTCCACATTCCCATGTTGCCAGCCTTGATTTTCAGGCCAACATGCCGGAGCTACTACCGTCGGCTGTACCTCCCAGGGGACCCCAACCCTGCTCCATCCTGTTGCATTCCCAGAAAAAAAAAAAACAAAACAATAAACAACTCCCCTAGAAATGAAACAGTCTGTGCCAACTCTGTCAGCCCACGGGACCCCGTGGGAGCGTGCTAACCCATGCATCCCGGCTCTTGCCAGGTTTCAAAGCTCAGAAAAGGGGAACCATGGCAAAATGAAGGATTCTGCAGCCAGGAATAGGCAGAAAGCATTTCTAGTGGTTTCCTGGGGCACAACATGGCACCCTGCACTCCCAGGACTGCCCTCTAGAGCTCACTAGTGGAGAGGGCGTGGATATGGGTGAGGCCTAATTGAATATTCACGGGATCGGTATCTTCACAGATTTCATGAGTCATGCCTTCTCCTCAGACCCAGTCACACATGAAAAGGGGTGCTCACTGTATACCTAAAGCAGCAGCTATGAAGACAAGCTTTGGATACTTTGGGGTGTTTTTGACAGGCCGTCTTGGATAACCAGAGATAAAAGATGTGGATAGCGTGGAAAGCATTACTGACAATAGTTCAGCACAGCATACATTAACGTAACTCTCAACTAGGTTTAGCTTTTGCAGCCTGAGTTCAGTCCTCCAGGTAGAAAAAATTAGGAGTTATTCAAAGAATCAAGACTACTCAGAAGAGTGCTGGAAGCAAGCAACAAAAAATTGGAAGGTCTTTAAGAAGATCTGAGGGAAAATGGGATCATTGTAGGGTACATCCTATTTGCTACATAGGAGTAGAGACACTTATTTCTGAATGAAGTCAGACAGCCTACAGCTACGTAGTTGCCAAAATGACAGAGGAGTCCCTGTGTAACTTTCAGGTTTTGTTCTGCAGTGTTGCATAGACAGACCTTCAAAAGGTGGTGAACTTGAACTTGATTTTGGGGGTACTTGCATCATATGACTCCCAGACTATACACTGACAAGGACCAAACTAAGACCCGAGTGTGCACAATAGCGAGACCACTCCTGCCCTCGCCTCCCAGGCTAATGAGAGACAGCACGAAAATGACTCAGGGAGTGAACTTTTGGGACCCCATCACCTGAAAGGACCCCAGGGTACTGAGGGACCAAGAGGAAACTGCTGTATCCATAGTGTTAACTAGCTCCTGCCTGCACTCTCTCCTCTCTTACTCTTTTCTCCATACACCTAATGTTACAAATCAAGTCAGTATTGAATTGTTTGCAACTTTGGACAGAGGACTTCCATTGAATCATAACATCTTTAATTTGTATTGTCAGAGTCTGAGAAGAGGAGTAGCCAAAATTTATATTTAAGTAAGTTATGCTTAATATGCATCGTTCCCAATGTATCGCTGAGCTAGAAAGCTTGCAGATCATCCACAAACCAATGCAAAGAAGAGGGCAGCCTGAAAGAGCTGATAATCAGAATATTGAACAGATATATAGCTTTTAGGATTTAAACCTCTGCATTTTTTCCTGGGGAAAACCCACCACATGGTGGCCTGTGTGTGTGTATTAAAATACCTTTTTTAAAAAAGGCAAAATAGGATGCAGCATGTCTCCAAATAAAAAGAGCACCTAGCTGCCAAATGTTGTTGTTCTGTACTGGAAGACTGTTCTTACACTATGCACAGGAACATTTCTTCTTTTATGTAATGTCAGAACTAATTTACAACAGGATATAAAGATGATATATCTGACACAAAACAGAGACTGAAGAACTAGTGTATGAGTTTCAAGTGGTGTGTGATAAATGCCTACAGGAGAATCCAGTGGAACAAAGTATCTTCTATATGAAAATTCCAAGACATTCTCAAATGCTAACAGGCAGTACTTGTGGAAAATCTGATAATCACTAATCTCATTTCGTATCTAAAATGGCTGAAGCAAAGTGTCACTAGCCCTGGATAAGTCAGGATCAGAATACAGGTTTGGTTTTACTGTGAGCCAACCCTTCAAACAAACTCTATCCCATCACAGTGATGAGCTATAGTTGGGGTTTGTTTGCTCACACATTACATAATACTTCTCACATAGCCACATAAAAGCACTGTTGAAACATAAAGAACTAAACCATTAGAATTATTCTGTAACTGGAAGCACTAACATGATATGTTATAGCTGAAGAACATATTGACAACGTGTAACACTGATGGAATGCACAGGAATGAGCCATTCATTCCCACAATCCTTTGAAAGTTTTTGATGATGGCAGGTAAGGCATGTTGCATTCATTTTGACACACAACAGCGGGCAGTGAAAATAAAAATTAGTGATACTAGTGCATTGAATAGTGGTAAAAGATAAAGACATCTCTATTTTAAACAAACCTAGAAGCCAACTTCCATAATGAATGTTCAGATTATCCTTGAAAACCTAATGGGCCAGAAAGGAAAAGGCAACACGCTGCAGTGACTGCAAGAACTCAAAGTGTGACTTCCCTGCATTTTTAAAAATACAGCTGACAGGAAATAAAATACAGAAGTACTTTTTAAGCTTAAAAAAAAAAGTCCTAATAGTACTTGATCAAACTGGCATTTTGACTTTATCTCAAAGACAGAACATCTGGTGTGCTTCTGGCTAGATAGCTCCTATTCAGAGCAGCACTACTGAGACTGTCAACCAATTCCTACACCTTCAGAACAAATACACATGCAAAAGTGAGATAGCTTCTATCAATTAAAAAAAGTCTTCTTAGGTTATTATAATCATAGTCAGTTAATTGACAGATTTGAGATTCTCCAGATTTAAGCCTCCATTTTCATGAAGGAAACTTTGAACTTGGTTGGTTGGGTCTGTTGTTTTGTTTTGTTTCTTTTTGGGGAGTGGGTATCTTTGTTTTGGGGTGGGTTTGTTTTTTTTTTAGCCAAAGCCAAAATGCAAAATTTAAAAATTTGGAAAAAAATTTATTTTGCCTGTACCAAGTACTAGAAAAATATTACTACACCAATTCAAGAGTTTTTTAATTCACAGCAACTGCTATAAAACAAGATTTCATCCCTATAGAGGTCAAAGGCTCATTGAACAGAAGCAGCTCTTAATGTTTTCTCATTTAGGAATGAGAAAGAATACATAAATTAATTAATTCAATATTAAACTACTAAAAAAATAAATTGTGAAATCATGTCCTGTGAGAAATAACGTTGGAAAAAGTCTATACTAGTGTTTATACAGTTGGCCCACAGAAAATCATCTACTACCATTTAAAATGCAATCAGACTACAGGGACTGATCTTTCTACCATAAATACATTCAAAAGCAAAACCTTGAAGAATAGGCTGTTGAAACTGCTTTTTAAGGCGCTGTTCTTGATCCGGTTTGTGAGGATCTCTTTATCTCACTACCAATAAATAGATGCAACAAGAAAAAAAGGACTCCCAGCTGAGACACTGCATTTAGTGGTCAGAGTGAGCATTAGCGAACAGAAAATCCACACACTGTTCTGGATAACGGTAAGAAACAGAAGGAATAATCACTAATAACTCTAATACATTGTGTGAGCAGATGGCCTCAACTATCAAATGTTTTCTCGGTCTTACTGTTTTTTTACATTGTGATGAATAAAACTTACAGATAACGAACGGAGGCTGAGACAATGAATAATTCCATCCATCATCCCGGGCTTCTCTTACTCCAACTACGTGAATCAAGTTTATGACGCTTCAGCAGTGAGATTCCTACAGAAGCTAATACCTAGATTGAGTACATGAATAATGCTTTTATTCCCCATAAAAGCAAAAAATGTTAATTTTAAGAATCTCCATTTCACTTCCCTGAACTAGAGCACACAGAAATATGTATTTTAAAAGGCCTAGATAATTCTCAAAAATTTCAGAACTTATCTACATTGGCCTTTATACCACTGCTGAAACTGCATTTACTTTCAAAAGGCCATAAAGTTTCTAAAAAATTGTGTGCCAATCCTAAATAAATCTCCCTTTAAGGGCACAAGCTAAAAATCTAATTGAAATCCTTGGTACAAGCTGCAGACTCCGCTCCCCGTGTGCTGAACAGGCTTGGCACAGTGTCCAGGCATGGCCGGCTCTCTGCTGGGGGCAGCGTTCTTGGCTGTGAAGGCAGAGCATGCCCTCTGTCACTCATGGTGAGCAGTCCTGTCCAACTGTCTCTTTTCAACAACTTTATCATCAATCTCTTTATTAACAGCTCCGCTGCAGACGGAGAACGCAAACAAGGACAGTGCGCATGCCAGATTTCTGGAAGGCACAGAGCATCAGACACTGCTCAGGGAGAGGTCTTGGGAATGCTGAAGCGAAAGCTGCAGCACAAAACTCTTACACGCTGTATCATGTTTATTATGTTTACTCGGAAACCAACATCTATTTGGGGAGTTGTTTCTCAAATGTCAAGGACTGCTCACCTTGCCTCTAGTTTTACCTTTGTGCCATTTGAAGTGCCGATAAATGAAGGATACTTGACCTAATGTTCCATTCAAATTTAATAGTTTTATGTGCTTTAGTTCAGTGTATTATCATAACTAAGCAAGAGAAATAATCTTTGATGACTTGTATGCATACACATAATTTTAAGCATGTAAAAATTTATTTAAGTCACCTCATTCAGGAAATTTATTCTAAAAATACAAACATAAAATAGATGTCCTAGATTACAAATCAGACAAACAAAAAGACATTTGCACTTGTAAGACGTCCACTATCTCTGTGGGCCACAGTGATTATGGGGCAGTTTAAATGCATTGGCTAGTTTCTTAAACAAGTAAGTGCAGCTTGCCTTACCCAATAAGCTGAGGTTTTTATAACCTTATATCAATATTAATTTTATTCTTTATCCTTTCCTATTATTTTTGGCTCTTATTTAGACGCTGCAAATTACTGCAAAACCCAACCTTAAAAGTATCTACATTTTTCCCAACCATCTGTTAAATTTGACTTTTTCTAAATTGAGTAAAGCTTATGAGGTAAAATTTAATAAAGTGTGTAGGATATTGTCAGTTTATTTTAAACATCACACTAGAATAGAGAGATCATAAAACTAATGAGGTAATTAAGAAATCCAGACCTGCTGAATAGGAACTGTGATCTGCTTAATTCATTAAGTGTGGAAGGAAGGAAAAAATGTTACTTAAGGAGAGCAATCCAGAATTTAGTTGGAACAATACAACTTTATTTAAAAAAACATTAGTTTAAATATCAAAAAAGGCAGATGGAATATCCAGCAGTGGTTCATTGTATTATTTTTTTCATAATAAAACATGACCTCTGAAGTTTGATATCAAAGTTTGCATTCTTTCAGCAGACACTAGCAGATATCTGTAGATATTTCAAATTATTTGTTTGAACTTTGCAGACATATCAAACTGCATCTGCCTCTGCCAACAAACCCAAGACAGTTTGTTTCTATTGAATAGGTACTTGAGTCTACTAAGATTATTAAAGCAAAATAAAACCAGTTTGACATTTTTCCAATATGAATATTGGATCTGTAAAAAAGGGGAACTGACGAAGTATTCAGCTATCAGATATGTGCATAGAGACATTTGTGAGTGTACTTTCAAGACCTGCACACTTTTAAGTGACAAAATTTGGTATTGTTCAGCCACAGTAATAGCAAAGACAGATTAATCAGAGCAAAGGTACTTGACTAGCGTGTTCATAAAATTACATGATGCCACTTCAACATGCAAAATATCTTATGAAAATGCACATGACTTCCAAATAATATTTATTATGAGAGGATAAGCATACTCTGTTCAGCCTGGAGAAGACTCAGGGGAGAGACCTCACTGCAGTTACAAGTTCCTCGTGAGGGGAAGAGGGGGGGAAGACACTGAGCTCTTCTCTGTTGTGACCAGTGACAGGACCTGAGGGAATGACCTGGAGTTGTGTCAGGGGAGGTTTAGGTTGGGTATTAGTAAAAGGTTCTTCACCCAGAGGGTGGCTGGGCACTGGAACAGGCTCCCCAGGAAAGTGGTCACAGCACCAAGCCTGGCAGAGTTCAAGACGCATTTGGACAACACTCTGAGACACATGGTGTGACTGTTCAGGAGGGTTTTGTGCAGGGCCTCAATGATCCTTAATAGGTCTCTTCCAACTTCCCATATTCTGTGATGTTCTGCTTCCTCACTAGCTACCACAGTAGGTTTTTCATGCATTTAAGTATAGATTCTGGCTCAGCAATATCTAACGTGTTCTTTCTATGCTGAATTATTTTTGGTTACTCTAGATGTTGAAGAACTGTATTAACTTTTGCTGTTGATAAGATTCATTCTGCCATTAAGGTGTACTTACTATCAATTGATATTCATTACTACACAGTTACCATATATTTGCAGCTACAAATTCAAAGATTGTGCAGTTTAAAACAAACCCCAACCAAACCAAAACCAACCCCCCCCTCAAACCACATGAAATGCACCAAGAAGTGTATTTAATAATTAATACACACAAATACTACCTACAGCAAGGAAACAACTTTAGCTAGAATTCATCAACTCAAATGTCTGATTCAAATCAGTATGTCTAAAGCCATCTGTTAAACCATGGCTTATTAATGTTAATTATTTTGGCCACAACAGTAATTTTCAGCTTCTTGTTTGCAGATCCTTATGAGTCTGTGAACTTACTTCTGGAGGTTGATGACAGGCAACTCAGAAAAACAAGCTTCTGAAACCTATTGCCAGTAGATTGAGAAACACTGAACAGAAATTTGTATATCTACTAGCAGACTTTTATTGGTCATAGAAAATAAAAGACGAATTAAAACCATAACATAATCAGCTGTGATGAAAAGGAGATATAGTGGGCAAGACAAAGATGATGAATCTGTTCTAAACAGGACAAGCAATTGCATGCTGTGAAAAATATATACAACACCAAGGTTTATTTTTTTAGGCAAGGCAATTATAATATGAAGACCATAATCATCAGTGGTTTTATCCGTTAAAGAAATTTTAGTCAAAAGGAGACTACTTGTTAAAGTTACTCACATCAAGCATTTGGAGGATTGGGCTCATGCTGATACAAAGATCAATCAAGTGATACACAGCTGCTTGTAATTTTTACTTTTACTTCAGGGCACGCTCAAACTAGAGAAATAGTGCCATCTGCTGACATACGGAATAAGCATTGCAAGTAGAACAAGTGCAAGGTGGAAAAACTCTTACAGCCAATGTTTTTAAAAAATGAAGTTTAAACTTTTGAAGAAAATAGTGTTGTCTTAAATTGTTTAGGCACACGCTTCTTCTAGTTGTGTCAGCTTTGAAGAATTTAAGATTGATTCCTAATCGGGAGAGAAGGAATGGATGCCTTTAAAATATTTTGGGTGTTTTTGACAATAAACTCTATCCCCACCAAGCCACTGCACAATTCACAACATTTCCCTTTAACAGACTAGAACTCAACAACCTTCTGAGTGTTAGTTCCACCTCCTATAGCAAACATAAAGGAATCTTCTCTAAATAAGTATTGTGTAGTATTTCTTTCTGACTTAGAAAATTTAAGAGCTAGGTATGATTTAAGAAAGTAAAATCAATTTAGAACATTTAGAAAAATCAGACAACCATGGGATTGTGCTGTTTTTTATTGTGTTTTCAATGGAGAAATACATCATCTGTTTACAAAATAGCTCTTGAAAAATACAAGGAGTACAGATACTATAAAACAAAGCAAACTCCAGTCATGAGACACTACGTACATCATGCGAAAGCAACAGTCTGATCTCCGGGTTATGAAAACTAGAATTAAAAAGTCACTATACAGAAAGGTTCCAAGTTTCCAGCTTGGCAAAACTTGGGTGCAGTTACATGAAACGTTTAATAAAATGAAAAAGATTTGCTCATGTGTAAACAAAATGACAAGACTAAATTTGTGCCTGGCAATTTCAATCTAAACTCCATAGCTACACAAAATACACAGACAGCTTGTACACTTCAACTGTTAAGATATAACCTTCTTTTGGGGGTGGACAACAGCAGGCTGCACAGGGCAAGGAAAAGAGAAATATTGTATACTAGACATTTTAGACAAATGGCAAAAATAAAAAAACCCTTCAGTTACTGCACAGCCTAAGTAAAAGATAAGCTACACTCTGACTTTGGAGAATTAATTTAGAAGGATAAGGGGAAGAGTGTAAGTAATTTAACTTTAACATGAAAGATGCACGTGTAATAGGATGGAGCACAATGGGAGAAGGGAGTTCGTAAAACATGCTAATCAAAGTATGGGAAGTATGATTTGACATCCCACATATTTCAGACTTAAGTAATAGTAACATGAAGTTTGTTATCTACATCTGGTATTACTGTTGGTTTCCCTCATGTTGCTCAAATACTGCTGTTCTTTGCCATGAGAGCTTCAGTTCTTTCACAAGAAAAGGTTGTTACTTTTTTGATAGGACTACAAGAACAAAAAAATAGGAGCAAGAGAGCTTACTAGATGTCAAGTGCTTACTAGAAATATGATTTTTAAAAATTCGGTGTTGTTCAGTATGTAAAACTATTTCTGATGAGCCATTTAAAAATAAAAAGGTTAAAATTCTTTGGGAAAAGTCTTTGTGTTTATTTAAAATTTGAAGCTTTTTAATGCATACAGGACCTTTTGGAGTGTACAAAAATCATCTTATATTTAGCGATTCAAAGGCCATCAAGACAGGTGGTGTATTTTACAGGCACACAATATTCACCTAAGCCTTTAGTCATGGGACAAATTTTGAATTTGTGCCTAGAGGTCACAAGGTATTATGCCTAGGTAAGGGGCAGGGGGGAACCCAAATGAGTACATGGCTTGGGGGTTTTCTGTGTAAGTAACTATTGTTCTGCATGGTGCATACAAGCTGAAAAATTAATTAATTAAAAAAATTAATTAAAAACAAACCACAAAAGAAACCCCAGCATTATATGCAAAAGCTTTTCCCAAGAAATGAAGGGATCAACAAAGGGAATAAAGAGTTCAATTAACTCAAAAGAAATTTATTTGCTGTTTGATTGCTAATCTGTATGCACCTTAAAACAATTCTATAAATAAAAGCAGACCACATCTTAATTACGTCTCACCAATAACAAAACTTCCCAATTACTTCCTCAACTTACATCTTATAACCCCAAGATTTGACATTACACTTTAAAGACTTACTGCTGCTTGATGGCAGTTGAACTAAATATACTATACCCTTTGTTTTCAATGTATAGTACATCACAGAGCGTCATCCAATTTGCAAATTACTATTGAAGAGGAGATTCTTCAATAAAATGGAAGTGTATCAGCTAAAGATCTAAAATTAGTCATATTCCAATAAAAAAGTACATAAAAGTGCATTTAAGGGATTCTTATGCCAGTTTTATCTCAATTTTGAACAATGCATCAAACAAATTCAATCAGAATGTCAAATATGGCTACAAATAGTGTTCATGTTTTTAAAGGCAGTAATCCTTCGAAATATTTAATGCAACTGTTGCTAACACATTAATTGTACTCCTGGCTTCACATACTAACCTGGACTTCCAATCAAGCGGCGATTTTAGTCCAGAAAGGGAAGTGCACAAAATATACCGAAATCCATTTGCGATTATGTTCTAGTCTTGCACCCTCCATTCTCCTTTTTTTCTAGCATTAGAAGACAACAGGTTGAGTTGGCAGATACTGTTTATGGACCCCTGAGGTTGTTTTTACCGGTTCAATCTCAATTTTATCGAATTCTTGATAACAGGAATAGGATTTGCAGGGAGAGCAGGAATATCTGAAAGGTCTGTACTGGGTGTTTTCTGAAAAGAAAAGAAGTGCAGTTGTATTTTAACTTCATAAATATTAAAAGACAAATATTGTAGTAACTGGCATTAACTTTCAAACCCAAGATTGCTAGGTAACTTTTTAGGAATATCTGAATATAAGGATAATTACAAATTATGAATATAGAAGCATATATTCCCTTTACTAAAGAAAATTTGTTCAAGAGTCTTTGTGTGCATTACCTTTTTCGACAACTGTAAGAAATTAGCAAGTGCTGCAGATAAAGCCAATCCTACTAATAACCTGTATTATAGTAAAACATAATATTGACATACTAAAGTTGCTTGATCAGTGACATTTACTATCTGACCTACACGTTTAGTATTTAAAAATGCCTTTTAACAATTCAGTGTTAAGTCTGCCCCTTAGAGGTGAGTAATGAAAAGCTCGCCCAATGCAAATTTGTTTCCTTGTTAGAAAGGATTATNTCACTTCACATAATTTATCATAAAGTATGTTCTTACACTATAAACATTCAAATAAATATAGGGTACATTTTATGGATGGTGAAAATGGATTTTTCCTACTTGTTGCCTTATTAAAAAGAAATTAGTCATGTTAACACTGACAGATAGCGTAGTAAAGCATAATGCAACAATGAGCCAGGGCTAAACAGCTCTGAAGCCCTGCCTCGTCCCTGTCCCAGTGACCCCCTCTGGCTGGTGCTGATCTGTGGTTGGACATGTTTCTATTTTCTGCAACATGGGCACTGTTTTAAACAAAGCAAAGAAATCACAGAAGAGCTTCACCATTCTTTTGTAGTTACCAGATTACTTTTGCTAAAGTTACAACTACACAATCTGAAAAGGAGGTACAAAGCTTCATATAATCACCCCTCAACAACAGGTGAAATAAATTTGGTGTACTTACTAAATGATCTAAAAGCTTCCCTGAAGCAGCTTAGAGAGTTCATGTGGCATCTACCATTTTTGCCACTTTTGTCATCTTTAGTCAGTACTACTCATACAGTTCAAAACATCCATAAGAAATACCATTAATAATACTATTGCAATAGATTTCCATTTTCAACCAATATATTTACAACGCATTATTTAAACATTCAAGTGTGCATAAAATGTTTTGTGATAGTGCACTTTTAATCAGGAGTGCACTAAGAGAAGCTTAAAAATGGTAGCAACACAAAGATGTGCCCCCTAAAAGTTGTTACAAAAACCCCAAAGAAACAAGAATTTAAGTGAATGGCACAGAATTCTTAGTGTCTGTTTTACTGATGGACCTTACACTCTGACATCTGCAGTGAAGCAACACAGCTGGCTAAGGAATGACAAGATGACAACTTCTCTCTCACACCAAATATCGGGATTTGAAGTCACATTTCAGACATTGTCAAACTCTACCTGGTTATCTTTGAGCTGCAGCTATTTAAACAATTTGTTTCCTTGTTAGAAAGGATTATTCTGTGATGTGCAAAGCACAAAGGAATAAACTGAGCCCCTTACATTGAAGGCACAATTCAGAAGAGCGAATCTAGCTTCGGTCAGTTTGTATGGCAAGCCATACATGTTTAGCTACAATGCACATTCAATAAGAGCAATGACCATCTAAAACACAAAAATTACAACAGTAATAGCAAGTAGCTTTCCATACAATGGATTTACATTTAAAATTATACATTTATTTTTAACATCTGGACTCACTTCAGTTTCAATGCTTTCACCACAGATTAGTGCACACACACATGGAGGTATTGCTTTCAAAAACAGTACCTGAGGAGCTTGCAGAGTTGTCTGAAGAGTTTCTGCTTGAGAATTCACATTCACTTCTGTCTCAGGTTGCTCCTGAAAAAAACAAAAGTATTACCACAGTTACACCATTTCCCATTATAAAAGCCACACACATAGAACTCCACTAACCAGAATGCTTTGTATTGTGCATATACAGCAAAAGGAAAAGGCAAGCACCAGTGCTTGCTGCACTGATTCCATTCCTTTTATAATGTAGCAATCATCACACTAGAGAACGTGCACCTGATTCGCCATCAACAGAAGCTGCACTGCTTCTCAGTTGTAACTTGCTTAACCACTTAACAACTTTTATGCACAGTCCTATAGGAAAATACTACGTATCATTCACCTCATTAAAGACAAAAAGTGTACTATCAAGGAAGACCATATGAAAAGCTACACAACTTGTTGAAAATACAACTTTTTCCACTGTTCTGCCACAAAAGTTTTCCTGCTGCTTTAATAGGTTGAACCAGCTTTCTGAATTAATAGATCAGAGTCAGAGCCCTCTTTTCAGGTAGAAAAATGGGACTACAGCGCTAAAGCAGGCAAATGGCACATTCAAATTTTAATAAAAACACTGTTAGTTAAAATTGTACCATTCAGTAACCACTAGGTTTGTTAGTAGCCTAACAAAAATGCATGCATTTCAATGTAAGAAAACCTATGTGTATGTTAATTTAAAAATTTCCTTCCACGGACACTAAGGACAAAAGATTCAGAGGAGACTACCAATAAAAGCCAACAGGATGAACTATGTCTTTTATAATGATCTGTATCCAGAGGATCTGTTGTCAAAGTAAGGATTAAGTGCCTACATGCATTTCTGCCCTCACCTGTCTCAAGTTCAAAGAGATTTCAAGGTGACTACATAACAAGATACAATTCCTCACTTAAGGNCTTTGCAGTCGAATGACAAACTTTTTGCAGGGTATGACAAACTTTAAAAAACATACTGTATGAAATTCATTAAGAATTATACCTTGAAAATAACCTCAACTGGTTTTCCTCATATAAAAGACTTAAATACCATTTAGCAAAATTGTATCTAGAGCCAACTAAAGGAAAACACAGAAGAAAACCACTCTCAGGACTGAGTGTGATTTATTAATTTCTCACTTGACTTACAAGTCTCTGATGTTGGGGGGGGGGGGGGGGGGGGGAGGGGGNGTCTGTACTGGGTGTTTTCTGAAAAGAAAAGAAGTGCAGTTGTATTTTAACTTCATAAATATTAAAAGACAAATATTGTAGTAACTGGCATTAACTTTCAAACCCAAGATTGCTAGGTAACTTTTTAGGAATATCTGAATATAAGGATAATTACAAATTATGAATATAGAAGCATATATTCCCTTTACTAAAGAAAATTTGTTCAAGAGTCTTTGTGTGCATTACCTTTTTCGACAACTGTAAGAAATTAGCAAGTGCTGCAGATAAAGCCAATCCTACTAATAACCTGTATTATAGTAAAACATAATATTGACATACTAAAGTTGCTTGATCAGTGACATTTACTATCTGACCTACACGTTTAGTATTTAAAAATGCCTTTTAACAATTCAGTGTTAAGTCTGCCCCTTAGAGGTGAGTAATGAAAAGCTCGCCCAATGCAAATTTGTTTCCTTGTTAGAAAGGATTATTCTGTGATGTGCAAAGCACAAAGGAATAAACTGAGCCCCTTACATTGAAGGCACAATTCAGAAGAGCGAATCTAGCTTCGGTCAGTTTGTATGGCAAGCCATACATGTTTAGCTACAATGCACATTCAATAAGAGCAATGACCATCTAAAACACAAAAATTACAACAGTAATAGCAAGTAGCTTTCCATACAATGGATTTACATTTAAAATTATACATTTATTTTTAACATCTGGACTCACTTCAGTTTCAATGCTTTCACCACAGATTAGTGCACACACACATGGAGGTATTGCTTTCAAAAACAGTACCTGAGGAGCTTGCAGAGTTGTCTGAAGAGTTTCTGCTTGAGAATTCACATTCACTTCTGTCTCAGGTTGCTCCTGAAAAAAACAAAAGTATTACCACAGTTACACCATTTCCCATTATAAAAGCCACACACATAGAACTCCACTAACCAGAATGCTTTGTATTGTGCATATACAGCAAAAGGAAAAGGCAAGCACCAGTGCTTGCTGCACTGATTCCATTCCTTTTATAATGTAGCAATCATCACACTAGAGAACGTGCACCTGATTCGCCATCAACAGAAGCTGCACTGCTTCTCAGTTGTAACTTGCTTAACCACTTAACAACTTTTATGCACAGTCCTATAGGAAAATACTACGTATCATTCACCTCATTAAAGACAAAAAGTGTACTGTCAAGGAAGACCATATGAAAAGCTACACAACTTGTTGAAAATACAACTTTTTCCACTGTTCTGCCACAAAAGTTTTCCTGCTGCTTTAATAGGTTGAACCAGCTTTCTGAATTAATAGATCAGAGTCAGAGCCTTCTTTTCAGGTAGAAAAATGGGACTACAGCGCTAAAGCAGGCAAATGGCACATTCAAATTTTAATAAAAACACTGTTAGTTAAAATTGTACCATTCAGTAACCACTAGGTTTGTTAGTAGCCTAACAAAAATGCATGCATTTCAATGTAAGAAAACACTAAGGACAAAAGATTCAGAGGAGACTACCAATAAAAGCCAACAGGATGAACTATGTCTTTTATAATGATCTGTATCCAGAGGATCTGTTGTCAAAGTAAGGATTAAGTGCCTACATGCATTTCTGCCCTCACCTGTCTCAAGTTCAAAGAGATTTCAAGGTGACTACATAACAAGATACAATTCCTCACTTAAGGGAGTTAAAGCTATAAACCAAAGCAATTAAATGTAAGTTTAAGTGTATTTTCCAGAGTATACAGAAGACAACAGAACATGCTCTATAAATGCTCAAGTGGAGAGCTGCTAGAGAGAGAGTCTGGCACCCTTTCTGTTCACCAGCAAGCAGAAAAATTGTCTGCTAAATTACAAGATACTGGAGAGCCATGTTGAATCTCTGAAGTTCACAAAAGGTATGCTGTAACTTCACACAATAATTTCACTGTCAGAAAAGATTTATTTTCCATCACTTGAAATTTTTCTTATTCTAAAAAGGAAACGAGGCAGCACCTGGGTCTAGGATTCTCAGTCCAACACACAAAATCCCCAGTGGAATACATAGGGTCATTGTTCTTTAATTAACATACATCAGCTTTGGGATGGAGGCAAAAACACTGCTGATCTGATTTAACAAACTGAAACATAAATACCATCACTAACTTTTTCACCTTGCATAATATCATGTGAATGACCAGCAAAGGAATCACAGTCTATGACTGATGGACTGATGTGACTATGGACTCAGGCTCAACTTAGCTTGGTATCAAGTAATGGACTGCAATTCGTCAATAGCGACATAAACATGACAGTATCTTTATTGATATCTTTACTAAGGAGTCTATGGCTACACACACTTAAGTCATTCCTAGAGGGAAACAATAATTTTCACAAGGAAGAGTCCCAATTAATATAAACAAACTTGCATGGTCTAGGCATAGATACCTTAGTTTCCATTTTTTCATTTTCATTCAAATCTATACAGCTAGTATCTTCACTTATTTCATCCTGCTGAAATGCAAATACAGAAACTATTACAAATCATAAAAACATATCTAAAAATATGAGCAAGAAAATAAGGTCATAAAATATTTTGAGGACAGAATTAGTTGTAAGACTTAGCACGTTATAGTCTTACCAAAATAATTGCTTTTAGCACAAGAATTTAGAATCCAATGATTTGTGATAATGCAGTACGTGTGTCCCATAATAAACATCAACATAATAAAAAATAACAACACCTTGGCAAGTTGAAAACATGAAGCAGCAATGCAATCAGAGAAGAAGTATCTGAAACCTGGAATATGAGAATCAGCACTCTATGGGCAAAATGAATATTCGAAGTTTTGAACATTGCTATGGTATGATCTCAAAATCTCAAATACCTCTTCGATTTTAATTTTCTTAGGAGACTCTTCTTTATGGGGAGAAGATGTCCTTTTCACTGCTGTGACAGGGCTAGGCATTTTTGTTGCAACATTTCCTGAAGTTCTTGGCGATGGATTTAATAGATATGCTGAGGGAACAATTCTAGAGATGGTAGGCTTTGGTGGTGGAGAAATGGCTGGTTGTGTGGCAGTTTGAGGAATGCTTTCATTTGAAGTACCTACGGACAAATAATTTAAAGATCTTCAACAAGATGAGTTGACACAATCATTTCAGTTCAATCACTGGTATTTTTAGCCTCTATTCAAAACCACTGGTATTAAACAGGCATCAAGGAAGTGGTACAGTTAACAATATAAGCATGAAGTTTGGAACAGCAGGTGTGGACACATAGCACAGTTTAGCTTCAAGCTCATTCTCGAGCTTTAGTAAACCCCTCAACTAGTTCAGTGACAACACCAAGCTGTGCGGTGCAGTCGATATACTGGAGGGAAGGGAGGCCATCCAGAGGGACCAGGACAGGCTTGAGAGTTGAGCCAACGAAAACCTCATGAAGTTCAATAAAGTAAAGTGCAAAGTCCTACACCTGGGTCATGGCAATCCTAGACACATCGACAGGTTGGGCAGAGAAGTAATTGAGAGCAGCCCTGTGGAAAAGAACCTGGGGGTGAAGGCTGATGAAAAACTGAGCATGAGCCAGCAGTGTGTGCTCAGAGCCCAAGAAGCCAATGGAATCCTGGGCTGCATCAAAAGGAGAGTGACCAGCTGGTCAACGAAGGCAATTTTGCCCCTCTACTCCGCTCTCATGGGACCTCACCTGGAGCACTCTGTACAGTTCTGGCGCCCCGAATGTAAGAAGGACACAAAACTAACCGTCGGAGCAATTCAGAGGGCCACAAAGTTCAGTCCTGGAGCACCTCCTCTACAAAGACAAGCTGAGAAAGTTTGGACTGTTCAGCCTGGAGAAGGTTGCTGGAGAACTCACAGCTGTCTGCCAGTATCTGAAGGGGGCCTATAGGGAAGCTGGAGAGGGACTCTCCGTCAGGAACTGTAGTGATAGGACAAGGAGCAATAGGCACAAACTGAAAGAGTGAAATTTAGGCTAGATATTAGCAAGGATTTTTTTTACTGTGATAGTGGTGAGATATTGGAACAGTCTGTCCAGGGAAGTTGCAGATGCCCCAATCCCGACAGTCTTCAAACCCTAGCTGGATAAGGCCTTGAGCCATCTGGTCTGGTGGGAGTTCTCCCTGCCTATGACAGGACGGGTTGGGACTAAATGCTTTTAAGGTCCATTCCAACCCTTTAAAAGTCTATGATTCTACGATTATGAGAGAGAACTCCTGTAACATATCCAGGGTAGCCATGTCAGTGACACTCTGCTTAGTCTAATTAACTCTGCTTAATACCAGGCTATAGTAGTCCAGGCAAAGCTCTTCACTAATAGAGCTGTGTTATTCATGGTACCCAAAGAAGTTCTACTGCTTCCGTACTCAGCCAAGCATTGCCAAGACTGCCTTAAATCAAATCCAAGAGAATCTGATGCTGCATTTGTCACTGAAGAGTGAAGTTCATCACTTCGCAGGCTTAGATTACTCAATGACATAAATATGAAGTCATCACAAAGCATCAGACAAAGAAACTGATACCTTCTTTTGAAATACGCTCCATATGACAAAGCTCTGTCTCATCAACCACCTACCTCAAACAAATAAGCACACATAGGGAGATGCTCTCAGATGAGAAAAAATATACTGAGGAAATTTTTCAGTAACAACTATCAGGTTATTAACATTTTGATTAACCAAAATATAAAAATGCACAACTTCTGATGTGCTTCTAAATTCAACAATCAGTCGTGCCATTTAAGCTCCATTCTGTGCTCAAGAACAAACTTACACTGATGCACCAGTGGCAGGACAAAGACCAGAGTGAAGTAAGACTCCACCATCCCATGCATTAAGAGTGAAATTAGAGATTTCATCTTGAACGACTAATCGGTTGCTCCCCTTTTTCTTCTATTTAACTTGCTCCTTCTACACAGCTAAATCTCTGTCAAAAAAGAGTAGCTGACTCTGCTATGAGAACATTTTCAGTAGATGCTTTTATTCTTTGACGAAAGAGTTACAATTTTTATTTCTTTCTTTAAGTGTACTTTTTCTTGCAGAAAATGAAAGAGAGTGAGCACATACAGTGGACATATCTGAACAGACATCAGCAAGGAACATGTGTTCTGCTTACATCTGAGTCTTTTTCACTCCTAGAATCGATTTCATGAAGCACAAGGAGCAGGAACATGGGAGCACAGACTATAGACAGTACAGATCCACTGCGAGTTTAACTACAAAATGAATTAAAAATAAATATAAAAATTCCTTTTCCAGCACTAAATAGTTTTTTTTTTGTCATTTAACCAACTGAACTACAGACCTAAATTAGGTCAGTGAAAAACTATTCCTATTGTGAATGACAAATATAAATCCCTAAGACTAAAAGAAATAAACATAACAGCACCAAATATTTCACCATGATATTCTGAGCCCTAAAGAAATTAGTTAAATCTGTGTATCAAGAACACGTAACAGCATGTGTTAAGACTAGAAGACTCAAACTGGAAGAGAAACTGCTTAAAAAACATTATCAATAAAACAACAGAAACAATATGTCATGCCATTTTTCTTACCCCCTGAGCTTTCACTGGAATTTATTTGTGGCACAGTGACTTCAGAAGCCTGTGTGTTGGTCACAGATGCTGCTGTTACAGCTGGCGCAGGACTGCTTCTGCTAAAAAGAAAAAAATCATGAAATGCTAAACACAATAGTAAAGCTTTGGTGCTGCATGATCTGCCTTTCCTCACATCCAGTGATGTAGTAACCATAGCTGGTATTTCACCTACATTATAGAGCAGAACTCACTATGTCAGTAAAAAGATAAAAAGGAACATCAGCGATCTACTATCAAACTCAAGCAGTGCAAGCTTTAAATCACTTCAAGGACAGTTTTTTAGACAAGGAAGCTGCATTTTAAAAAAAAAAGGCAAAAATTATGGCAGTGTCTGCCCAAAGAAGGTAAAAAGGAAAACACAGCCACTATTTCCTGAAGGATGAAGAAAAGCAGTATAGAAGGACTGGAACAGAAAGTTTGTTTTTCATCTACACACACCATTATAAGATTATTACGTTATGATTTAAGTCTGGACTTCCCAAGCAAAGGCTGGAGCTTCACATGACCAAAAAAGTTCTTTTTTTTTCATTTTCAAGAAATTGGGAAGCAGCATTTGTCTGAAATCAACACAGGGGAGTTTCCACTTCAAGTGTGACATCCTAGATATCACACTTGTTTTAATAGCACAGTTACTGTTCACCATTTACCAAGGATGACTAACTAAAAAAGCTCTTGTCAAAAGGAGTAAGTTAAATGAAGTTCAGTATTTCATGCTATTCAACATCCTATAATATGCATGCAATACTGCAGAACTGTAGGTGATTGATGATAAGTTGTCTGTGTATCAAAGAGATGAACATAAGACTCTTGAAAAAAGTAAGTGTCTACAGTCTTCACTTTTGATTAGTCACAACTTGGTAACTGTACTCACGTATGCAGCACTTTACATGCTTTTAACACAAGTAATTCAGGAACTGAGACGAGCAACAAGACTGAAAGTCTTCATTACCCCTGAGAACTTCCAGAACTGTTCAATGGACTCGTCTTCATAGCACTAGTAGGCGAAGGCACAGACGTGCTGTTATCACTGTCCATAGACAAGTCTAGACTGCTGTCATTCAGAGCTGTCAACCTGATCCCTTCTGTCGAATGCTGCAATTCACAAGGCAAAGGAAAATTCTGTTAGTCTAATGAAAGGTTTAAAAATCAACAAATTCAAGTAATTTCAAAATGTAAACACAAATAGACAAATTTTCAAATCCTTTTACATGTAAATAATCCACTATCCTGTCACTACAAGCATTTTAATTTCCATTCCATTCATTTCACAACCCTGGTACAGATTTGACTGAACCAACCATGACCAAAGCCAGAAACTGTTACTGTATTTAATGACTGTATTTTCAGCTTTATTTCAAGTTCCTTTGATTTTGTGCACTTATATTTTTATTCACTGTAAAGTAATAGATGTCCATCAAAACCACAAGTAATAAAAAGAATTTAAAGACTGATTTGAACTTCATCTGTGGAGAAGAAAAACCCTTCTGTGACACAGTACTACTTGAAGAGATGTATGACCTAATAGTTACATTGTACTCAAACACATCAAGACATGGTGCCAATAAAACCTTCCTATTCTTTAAAACAGCAGTTTATATAAAACAGTTATAGAAATAAAGCATGTTATTCAGATACACATAAAACAGAATATGTATTCAAAAAAATCAAGCAAACCTGTTCTGCTCTCATATTAAGCTAATACAAAGCAGCAGGCATTTTGAAATAGACAGAACTTGTTCAGTTCAATGTTCCATTTCCTCCTTCCGGGCTCCACACAAAGTACACAATATCCACCACATCACCTTAATTAAAAACAATTGCTACCATTCTCATATATGGCCACCCAGGTCAACAATACATTGAGAGAGAAAATAACCCTGGCCAGGGAAAGCGCAACTTTCTGATGTCAAAACTACCGTTTATATCTTTTGCTTTTAATTAAAAGGGCATATGATACAAAAGTTGCCAAGTGGCAGGCTGAAATATACTTTCCCTGAAATTATCCCAAATTATTCCATCTCACAGCAACAAACTACTGTCTTATGAGACAAAAAGGCAGCAGTCAGTTAAACATTATACTCTGTTTCCATCTGATGATTTGCAATTTTACATTTAGAAAGGAGCCTGGCATAAAAATCTAATATAAGAGTAAGAAGCTGGAGAGAGCAAGAATCCCTTGTCTAGTTGTTCTATTACATTGTTGAAGATGCTTCCCTTACGTAATCTGCATGTTAAAATACCAGGAGAGCCTTAAAACCTTATTAAGTACACTGTATTAAAACTGTGTAGTATAGGAAGGCCAACAAAATATAGAATTATAGCCAGACCTGATGATACAATCCATATTGTTGATATTCTGGGAAATCTAGCATTATATTTACTGCATCTAGTGATACTGCTGAAGTCAAATGAGATCTTGGTGCAGGTAAAATTAAGATTTCAAAATTATTCTAGTTCACTGATTAATAAATCTAAAAAGCTCAGGATCATTTCTCAATGACATTTTTATTGCTCTCAAATATTAGGAAAGTTTACCTTTTTCTTTTTCTGAAGCACATGATTAGGTAGCAGTTGGTGAAGTTGCTTACGTTTCACATGCCTTGCAGCAATCTTCATATCCATCTCAAACATCTTGCTGTTTATTGCTTGCCTATAAACTACACAATTAGAATAACATTACAACATATTGAAGTACTTAGCAAAGTCCAGTTACTTGCCCAGGCAGAAACAATTTGTATTTCAGAGCATTTATTGCCCTCAAGAACAAGTAAAACATTTCCTTGTTCTGGAGGAAGAAAGAGAACCAGCTACTAGGCCAGCACTGATAGTTCAAACATAAATGTTATTTTGGAAACAGGTGACCTTTTTTTCCAAGGAAAATATCATCCAAGCACACAGTTCTCTAAACTATATTGTTAAGAAGTTTTATCAGTAAGAGCTCTGAAGCAAACTGTTAATTTCATCTCAAAAGGGCCTAAAGACAGAAATCAGATTTCCTCATAAGGATTACAGTATTTACATAAAACTATTTTCTTCACAGTTGATTTTAACAACACAGCTCCTGCAACAAACGGGTTCTAATTCAGGAGTTAAATGTTCATGTGTCAGCTAATAGATTACAAATTACTGAGGCAACTCATATGACTACGTTTTTATACAAAAGTGATATTAGGGTTTTTTCTGTTTTGCTGGAGTTTTTCATCAATTTGCTTTGGGTTGGGGTTTTTCCTTGGTTTGTTGTTGTTTTTTTCCATTTTGTATGGTTGTTTTGGTGGTTTTGTTTACTTGGGTTTAATTTGTTTTAATTTTGTCTATTATAATGAGCCATTTCCCTCCACCTCAGAACACCTACTTCTGAAGAGTCAACACGGTAAATGCTAGTAAGAGAACTGCATGGCAACCTGGGTTCAACTAAAGCCAGGTAAAAATGAAAAACCTTTTATTTCACACCAACTGTCTATACAATGTTGAACATATCTGTGGCAGATATATGAATAAAAGTATCATTCTGTAGATCTTAAATTCAAAAATTTAACATGTATCTCCCTTATTCACTGTCTAGACTATGAACATGTAATTCAAAAGGTGTTAACAGACAGGTACAAAAACAGTTCAACAAACACTGCGTATTAAGAACAGTACTACACCAAGTCCTGGTATTGAAGAAGCTCATAAAGTCGCTCTGTAAAAATTACAGTCACACCTCCGTAGTCTCGGATTACGGGTCTCCTGAGGGTCGCTCGAATTGCCCAATCCGCAAATACTACTTGCGGAACCACGAATACGCAAATCCAAAAGCGCGAATACGCCAGGTATGACTGTACTGCGCACGCATCAACTGGGAAACTCTGTGAAAACGTGGAAACTATTCGCAGTGAAAAACCATGTGAACATGCAAAACCAGAAGCGTGAATAAGCGAAGTATGACTGTATATAGGTTACAGTTGAAGTAGGAACATACTCAAACAGGACATGGCTAAAGCATTCCATATTTCTCATATTAGGTTTTAGGAAAGTTTCCATACAAGGAAAATCTAGCCCACTCTTCATGTGTCTCTTCCTCCCTTTGCTCCCATCATAAAGCAAGCTATTGCCTAATTTCATCCTTGTTAGTTTTTCATACTTTGTTAGGTTTGATAAACTCTTAGGGTCTATTCCAAATGACAGATTAAAGAAGTCCTTAGGATGGATTAAAAATAATGAAGACAGATCCACATTCATTTCACATTACCCAAAAACCCACCAACACAGAAAGAAATTATTTACTCATTCCTTATGAAAGCATATTTACTAAATGAAAACTGCATCACAGTCTACAATTATTTTCTCAAATGCTACTACATTTAAAACTGGGCATATTTAAACAAATTTCAGGAGTGTAGTGCAAGTAAAAACACATTCAACATAGCAGCAAGTTTTTGTCTCTTTATAAAAAATCTCTGATAAACACACTATTGAAATATCTGTTTATAAACGATGAAAGACTTGAGAAATTTTAACTTCCGGATTCTTTCATTCCTTCAAAGCAGCAGCCAAGGTATTATGTCTTCTCTAAATTCTCAACAATTAGGATGATATAGTTTCAGCTGCACCACTTATCACAGGAAATATTCCACCTCTTAATAAAAATCCCTTTGACTGGGAAAGAGGTCCCATTGCAGCTATACATGGCAAAAAGAACTTTGAAACCTTGGCATGACTCATAATTATATCTACACATATATTACATTCATGTGTGTGAGGTAGAGGTGTCA
This sequence comes from Pitta sordida, assembly GCA_013390025.1. NCBI lineage: Eukaryota > Metazoa > Chordata > Aves > Passeriformes > Pittidae > Pitta > Pitta sordida. The sequence continues at coordinate 468,054 of WEKX01009614.1, forward strand.
ATTCCCTGCTTCCTCAGGAATTGAGTCTTAGAAATCCATAGAGCAGGGTTGCATTAGGTAACACTTGAACTTATTACTTTACCTTCGTAAATACAAAATACTTGAGTTTCGACTGCATTTGCTTAAAAAAAACCAAACAACATCGGAAATGTATTAGATAAACCTATCTAAGCAACTGTTCCTTACACCCTGGAGAGTCACACTTTCCAGCTGTTATCAATTCTTTGCTTATAGACTTCTTACGTGTGTTCCAAGCTACTTTTGTGAATCAAAAGGTAAACATCCAAAAAAAGTCAAAAAGCTTTTTTGCACTGAGAATTGGACATGAAAGTTACTAAATTAATTATCTAGCATGAAATACCATGGAATAAAAGACATTTTATTAATACACCAATAAATTTAGCTTTGCTAAGTAAAAAAATATTTTAACTATACTCAACATTTTTGAGGTTAGGCTTGCTAGTTCACATATGCCAACAATATGTCTGTTTAATGAGGAGTACAAAATAGTGTACCACTTTTAGTGAGATCTGCAAAGTGTGCATAGTTTTTACATTTAATGAAAACAAACTGAAAACAGTTAGTCTAAAGTATCTAGAAGCATTAAAGCTCGTTGAAAATGTTTCATTAATAACATCCCTAACTCCTTAGCTGAATCCTTCTATTCTGTCTAGATAGAACTCTGTTACTATTACGAACATTATGAACACAGACAATAATTTCAGTGCTTTTATTAATGCCAGAAAATCTAGAAAGTGATACTCACCCGTGTCTGTAAAAGACTGAATGTCATAGGTAAGATCAACACTCAAATTTTCAGAATTTTCAGTTTTCTTAAACACCAGCCCAATCACCCACATTGTACGGTATTCTTCCCTGCAAAATTTTATATAGAACAGTCATGTAATACTGACAGAATGAATAAGTTATCTGCTGCAAGAGGAAACAGTTGTACATTTTAGCTCCAGTAGCAATGGGAAGCTAGCCATAGAAAGACAAAAATCAACATGCCCTTTTCACTCACAATATTAAAACCACATTTATCTCCAGCAAGTGAAATAAGATCATGAGTAGATTCAACTGTGCTCCTGTACAACTTCTCTCATGTAGCTACAATTGGCCATTGCAACTATAAAGAGATCTGAAAGTAATTAGAAACTATTCCTAAACTAAGCAGCTTACATTTTGCCATCTAAACATGTCTTCAGTGCTCAAATTTAGCTGTAATTGACCACAATTTGAAGTCTGAAGTTAAAAGCCTCCCTTACACAGCTCCCCTTCACATGGGAAGGTGAACATACTTTGTATAAAATGGAAAGATGTCCATTCTAGAAAGTGCTCCCCATATCAAGTCGTCTGAAACAAGAGCTAATCAGAGGCTGTGATTACGCAGGCAGTTGTAGCTGCATATACCCACTAAAATGGTGCTGAGGAGGTATTGTCAGATTTTGTACATTTCCACTTGGAACATGCATGTAATTTATGTATTTGTCATTTGAAGCAGTTGATGCTTAGAAGAGACTGTATGCGACACAAAATTGGGTTACACAAGTAACCCAATAAAGACGAATTTCTTCCCCATTCTCACACTTCACACAAAAATATGATGCCTTACAGATTAATTACAACAGCATCTAGAAATAAGAGTCTTAAAGGGTTTTTAGCCCCCACACACTTGTTTTGAGCGGGGGAGTAGAGGGTGGCGGAGGGGGGAAGGAGTCAAAAAACATTTAAAATCCTAAACCATCAGAATAGTCTCTCCACTGTTTCCACAACCTGAAAAATTCTTTCATCAGTCATGATGATTTTGATGATATGCATCTCAGCTGCTACATTTTGTAACATTCCATGTACTCAGTTACTGAAAAGTTTGGTTCTACAGAGCCTAATGTTCTATCCATTTCTCACTACTGCCTCACAATTAAAATAGCAGCAGCTAAACAGCAGTAACTTCTACAGATTATTGGCAAGAAATTACAAAATTAATATTGTTATTAGCAAAAATATATTTCCCTTATTTTCTGGTTTAGAAACATTCTTAAACAGAACAAACGGTATCTAATTTCACAAAGAGTACTTGTAAAGAGCTAAAATCTGCCTTTGGATGCTGTCACTAAAAATTAATCCTTTCCAGAGTCTATAAAAATGTTAATTTGTAAATGAATTTGTATTTTAGTTAAGTAAGCCCCTCCCTATTACATGAAAAAAATAGGGTTGCTTACTTGTCAGGATTCTCCTTGGGTGCTGGGAATGACTGGGGGTTCACATGAGCCAGTGTAATGAATTCATTCTTCTCCAGGTTTCCAACAAGAATACGGATTTTTGATTCCACCAAGCCCACCCTGTATAAATGTCATTTATTAGCAAGACCTCATTAATTGCAAATAATAGAAGTACCTGACATCATGTATCAGGATAAAATCCTTAACATTCTCATTATATTTGAGGCTTCTAATGAACTAGTACCCGTCAGATTAATTCAGATCAATAAACCCAGTGAAGGAGTTGCAAAAATTGATGCAAGGGAAGTTTAAGAATGCTCTGCAGCTCTCTCTGTGGCCTGATTTTTCAAGTGGCATTAAATAGCAAGACATTAGGCATCAAGTAAAGGACAGCCAGCATGAAACTATACCATGTTTATCCAATATGCTTTTGGCTTCAGATGAATTTCAGAGCTGAAGAAATTCCCAATGCTCGACAATCTAAAAAAATTCACTAATTGAAGAGAGCAGGAACATAGGTATGGGGAGTATTTTGTTTTGAGAAACAGCATTTCAAGCGATTGAAAACATATCTCTTCACACTGTTACTAAAGTGCACAAAGCACTTTTGTAAAGTAAACCTGATAGTGCTGTTAAGCAAACATTCAAGCAACAGCCTCTGCTCCCCAGTTTTTCATTTTTACTGTTTTTTCAGAACTCTACAAACTATCAATTTAATTTTGAAACACTGAAGCTCCAGCCTATTTTACTATAAAGACACTTCATATACCGAATATTGTTTTGTGTCCAAGGCTGATGGGAGGGAAGAGGTGGTGTGGTTTTTTTGTTTGGTGCACATTTTTTTGTTTGGCTTTTTTTTAACAGCAAGCATTATACTCACCATTCTAGTCGCTGTTTTTCTGTCGGTGCACTTGCTAGAAGTACAATATAATGCCTTTGGAGATAAAGACAATACGCTATTCTATATATTTTTCTAAAACTAGACATTCAAACCTTAATATTAAAACTTTGCAATAAATTCTACATTGCCAAATACAGATTATTATCTTATGTATATACCCTGCATTAAACTAAGGATTGTTAAGTAGCAAAAGGGGCTATGTCCCATGTGTGTAACTAACAGACTTTGAAACACTTCAGAATTTAGTGCCATTTGCCACTACACTGTAATACCAGTAACCTTAATAAAAGGTTAGAAATGTAGCACTTGTTGAAAAACAGTACAAATATCCTCATTAGAACAGGAATTTAACTATAGTGAATAAAAAAGTTGTTCACAACTACCTATACATGTCAGTTTTCCTAGCAACAACATTATTCCTGAAGAGTTAGAAAGGTGGTTAGCCAAAAATAACACCACAAAATGTAGTTTTAAAAAAATTACACCTACATTTTAGAATTGTCTGAAGACACTTATCTGAAACTTCATAAGGAACATTTCCTCTGATGATAATTCTTAAGCTCTCAATTATATTCCAGGATAATCAGTGTATACCCACTGTAAGTAGATTTCAAAGAAACCATATACAAACCAAGAATGGTATTTTAAACAAAGAAGCCCAAGGAGAGCAGAAAGTGATAATTCCTGTTAACTTGAGCTCGTAATGAGGAAGGTGAGGGAACGTTACATGCCTACAGCAAGGTGTTTTCAGCTTAGCTGCGAAGTCCTTAACGTCCTAAGCCATCCAATGCAGCACTACTCTATCCTGATACAGCATGTTTGGGTACCTTCAGAGTAGGATTTAAGGAACGGTAGTAGCATGAGGAAACAGACCCTAGTATCTGCTCCTCACAGAAAGGAAAGCCAATGACAGTCACAAACTATTGTGCAGAGTCCTCTGATGCCACAGGATTTCAAATCACACCAGCAAATCCAGATCAAGAGACCAAATCAGCAGCTACGTTTCTGTATTTATCTTGAGGTGGCAAAAGACAAAATCCTCCTAAAAACTAGTCCTCTGGATTCAGTGAAAGAATGTTAATGAAACAAGAGAAATAGAAAAGAGACATCTGGAAAAACTTCCTCCCTGTTCTGAACAATATAAAGATAAAATACCCTACTCATTTTTTTTTATTTTGTCAGTGTTAACTCCTTCATATAAAAATGTTATGGAAAAAGAGACTAAGAGTCCTTTACACAAATTCTGTAGGAGAAGTTACCAGTTTCTAACACAGACTTGTTCTACAGAGCACTAGACCCTCGTAAGATTCCTACATGATACACATCACATTTGCAGAATTTTTACGTCAGTAGGAAAGACTTTTGCTGTTTTCAGTCATGTATGAACTAGAGCAGACGAATCTCCAATCTGTAAATATGTATTTGAAGAAAACCAACTTTCCAGTTACATTGTAGAAGCAGCTCTTTGTAATAAATTTCTAAAGAACCATTAAAAAAAAATAATTTGGACATGTTTAAAAGCCTCAACTAGCCGGTAAGCACCTAGAAAAAAAACCCTACCTAAGCTTCATTTATAAAAAATATAATGATTAACTATTTTTGCTCACATAGTGCTGGCAGAAAAAAGTAAAAGATGCTGTTTCTCTGCATTTCTCCCCAACTATTAGTGTTGAGAGGGAATTATTCACTGGAAATTTCCTACCGCCATTTTCAGTAAAAATGAAGTAGCACAAGTAGATAAACTAAGTTTTAAGACTTCAAGGTGTCACTGCTAAATTTTGCAAAGACATGATTTGTTATCAGTTTTTCATCTGTACTTTTATCACGAAGCCTAGGTCTAATTCAGAAGTACCAACCACTTCATTGTAAAGAAAAAAAGGTCTTAGGTTAAGCTTCTACATCTCAATGGTGACCTTCAGATGTCAGGTATTATTCTCAAGTATATTGGTTTGGGTTTCTTCGTTCATTTGGGGTCTTCAGGTTTTTGGTTTGTTTTTTTTAGAAACTGGTGTGGTTTTTCTCAGTCTCCCTTATTAATCTAATATAGATAGTATGGAATTGTAATACACTATTAAACACAAGTATTTCTAAAAAAAATCCCTAATTATTCAAGTCATACTACCTTCTGGGAAAAAAAACCCAACCGAGACCACCTGAACATGTTCATTTCAATTTTTCTTTACTATCTGTCCAGGAATTATACTTTATATAGTAGTTCAAAGTCCTATGAAGCCAAGTGTTCAAACCACCTTTTTAAAAGGTCTATGTTCTACTTATTTAGCAGAGCATTTTTCTCTTTATGACAGAGAAGTATGCTAGAGGTCATTAAATGAGTGCTGTTTCTCTCAAAACCTCACTGCCCTCTTGGCCTTAAGCTGTAACAATTTCATTCTCATGTAACACTTGATATTCATGCTATATCCATTTGAAATTATTTTTGTCACTTCCCTGTAAAACACCACATTTAGCAAGTATGTTTTCTGTTG